>VXAX01007356.1:299158-363631 GCA_013399835.1 Leptocoma aspasia
GGGCAGAGTAAAACCACAGTGAAAGGAAATCTGCCTGCTGGAAGTCGTACACACACATACAAACACACACAAACACACACAGACTCAAATAAAGGCCCTTTGCTGTGCTTGACTGAAAAAATCAAAGCAATACCTGCCAGGACACGCAGTCACCGTGAGCTGGCAGTGACAGAGGCAGAGCTGAGCCTGTGCTCCTCACTCTCTCACTCGCCTGCTTCTTTCAGCTGCTCAGAAGGCCATGGCCAGCACAACCCCCTGGCTTTTCAGGGTCTTTTTTGTTTGTTTGTTTTTGTTCACTTTCCACAACAGTTAAAAAAAAAAAGGCCCCAAAAAGCATTAATGAAAAATATATAAAATATAATTTTGAAGAAGGCACTGGCATGAAGCCAGGCAGAGCACCTCGGTGTTTTCAGCAGAATTAGCTGAGAAAAACCCGTCTCTACACCACAAGGCCTCAGGAAAAAAAAAAGATGACATCCCTCCCCTCCTCCCCTAATTTGTCTATAAATATTTGAAACTCCAGTTAGCAATCTGGATTTTAGCCACTTGTACAATTCCCTTATTTCCTGCACATAAATCTGCAGAGATTTTTTTTTTTTCTGGGAAATGCTAATTTATATTTAATCATTTAGAAAAAAAACCCACAAGTAAAATATAGTTTAGAACTGTTGAAGTTTGGGAAATTTGTAACGTATAAAGCATCTGGTCTAATCTGTGGGTTACTTCTGCCTTTTGTAAATGCTTTATTCATATTTATGAAGCCCTAAATAGATTCAAATATGTTTCTAAATAACGTTATAAAGCATCTGACAAAATGCAGTGTTATCACAAAACACGCAGCCAGTTTCTGTGAGGAACCTGTATGGACCATGTTAAAATATGGCAAGAATATTAAAACAAGGCACAATCTGCATGAATTTCCTACTGATGAGAAAGAGTGGGCACACTGACACAGCTGTGGCTGGAAAATAAAAGGTTACTTGTTTGTTTTGTTGGCCTACCCCAAATTTCAAAGGTTGGTAAGTATCAGATTAAATACTGATTTCTTTTTTTCTGTAGGCTGCATAGATTTTTCTCCCCTCGCCTAGGAGTAAATCCATCCCATCTCCTTTTCTGTCCCAACAACTCCCTTAAGCTGGACTCTGACTTTGCTAAAGAAACCTCACAGAGGAAAAAAACTGATTTTTTTTTGCTTATTACATCACCAAAACCCCACACTTCATACAGATAATGCCTAGCTGGATGGCAGAAAGAGCAAAAAGAGCATCCCTCTCGCTATGTAGAACCGTCGACACATTACATTACGCACATAATTAAAAACGTCAGCTCCAGATAAGGTGGCCCTGGAGAACCTGCGTGGGCCCTTCAGCTCACACCCCCGTGCCCCCCACGCCCCTCGCCCTCCTCCAAAGCCAGCCTCCCACTTGGAAACCTCCCAGCAGCCCGAAGACACCGCGGCGAAGGGAGACGGCCAGCGGCGACGTTCAGGCCATGAAAGCCCTTGGCGCTCCAGCCACTTGTTTCTCTGGTTGAAGCGGAGTTTGCCAAAGTCCTGGGCTCTCAGTTGTTGCTCTGTCTTTTAGCCGCTGCTCGCCAGCTCAGATGCAGCTGTTTAATACCTCCCAGGGGTTTTGTGCAGAAAATAATAGCTTACAAAACCTAGCTTCTCCCAGGTTCTACTATTTCAGCTTTATTTCCGAACAGCTGGTCCGTGTCTTTGTCCATCCCCTTCCCTCCCGGCCGCGGCGAGAATTCGGCAGGAAGCCTCTGGCCGCTACCTACGTCCTGAGAGCCACCACCGCTGGTGGTGGGGGTCAAAGAGCAACCCTCGCCCTTGGAAACGGGCACAAAAAAAAACCCCCAAACTTCGCGCCCCGTCTAGACAGGTCAAGGTGCAAGATGCTCCTCTCCCTGTTGCGTCTTCCGGAAAGGGGCGTGAACCGGAGCCAAGTGCACAGCAAACACCCGCGCCGCATCCCTGCCCCTTTAGAAGACTTCTTTTTTTTTTCTTCTTCTTCTTTTTCTCTCCACCCTCTGCTGATCAAAGTAGGAAGTTTTCATGACAACCATAGTCAAAGGGCCTGCATCGCAAATGAACTCGATTTCGGCGATGTTGATATATCCCGGCTCCATTGTCTCTTTTCAGACACAGTATGAACCCTTCCGGTCTCAATGATTACATTACAGAAGGACTTTCACATGTGGGCTTCATTTGCACAAAGGGGTTGCCTTGCTTCACCACCATCTGGCCACAAATCAGATAAATAAAGGCAGGAGAATTAAAATTAAAGCTTAGAGGGTTTTTTTACCTCTCTCTCCCCCTTCGTCTTCTTCTTGCACCAGGCCCATTATGAAATCCCTCCCTCCCCCTGTCACATACGGATGGGGAGTCTACTTTATATGAAAACTGGGAAGAGCAAAAAAAGTGTCTACAAAAAAAACAAGACACCAAAAAAAGAAGTCTGGGAAAAGCAAAAAAGTGCCTGGTAGAAAAAAAAGCACCAAAAAAAAAAAAAAACAAAAAAAAAAAAAAGTGGGAAAAAAAAAAAAAAGTCCCGGGAAAAAAAAAAACCCAAAAAAAAAAAAAAAAAAAAAAGAAGGCAGCAGCCTTTTAATCCCACCCCTGTTTGTAGGGCAGCATAACTTTATTTTACAGTAAAGACAGTCTCTCACAAAACAACATTTTGCTATTAAAATTCCATCACATCCACTGGGATGCAAATAATTTTTTTTCAGGAAAACATAATGTTTCGCAAACTGGAAAAAAAAAAGCTGGTGGAGGCAGAAGGTGGTGGCAGAAGTGGAGTTTGAAACTTGTGCTCCCAACTCTGCTGCTTCTTCCTCTCGCCGGGACAGGGACTGCAGAGGCTCCAGCAGCTCAGGCACAGAGCAAGCATTTTTCCCCCCAAAATTCCAAGAAATACGTGGCACTTTCTGAAGGTAAAAAATAAAACCACCTGTGAACGTGGAAGGAAGGTTTTATGGCCCTTACAACAGAAGGTAGGACTCGAGCTCACAGTCTAATTTCAGCCCTGGCATCCCTTTTACTGAGGTCAGTGTTGCTCTGGGAAGGATTGGGGTTTTTTTGCAATCTGATTGCGCTAGCAATAAATCGTACTAAATTTCACCCCCTTTCTAACTTTACATCCAGGACAGTAACTTACATTAGTTGATGGGGAAAGGCACTTTTTGTGGCTGTGTTTCTTTTCACGTAGAGAGATTCAGTATCCGGAGCAGAAGGGATTTATTCTGCAAATTTTGAAAAAAATTATTTTCCTATGGCTATACTCCAACCAATATTCAGGTGTGTAGTCATATCTTCTGCAGCCCTTTCCTGTGGCTTCCTGGCTGGTCAGGAATGTGTGAGTGTGGCTGAGCCAAAGCCTGTGGGTGCCACGGGGTACCCTGCCCAAACACAGGGCACTCCCTTCTCCTGAATGTTATCATGTGCACCACAGCCAAGGACTGAGATGGAATTAAATGTATCCAATATCAGAAAGAAATAACGAACCCTCAAAATTCACGTGATGACCCCCACAAATTTACAGAGAGGATTTCGCTGTGTGAACTTTCTTTTGGGTGCACCAAAAGTAAGTTTTTCTACATGTACTAGCACTTCTGTGATGTGGTTCAAGCTTTTATTTAGTATCATATTTAGATTTGGGCTGTATTCCCTTGCTACTGTAATGAAAAGTATTTGAGAGATAACACAGACATAGAGAAGATGAAAAAAAGCACAAGAGATTAACTTGCCAAGAGCTGGATTTAGGAATTTTTTGGTTTTGTTTCTGTCTAATAAATTATATATTGGAAGCATAATCTCTGCATAACTTTGCCTTCCCTCGTATGTTTGGAGTCAGATTCACAGTTTGGGTAGGAACTACCATTTATATGAGCTTGTTTCTTGTAAACCCATGGATGCAGAGTCTGCCAAGACTATCCATTAGTTTCTGCTGTCTATTTGTTGGGTTTTACCGAGGGAAATTTTTGCAGACATAAATGCAACTTGAATTTAAGCAAAGTATTTTTTTGCTGGGCTGTGCTCTGCCCGGTGTGCAGGGCTCCAGGCAGTTGAGAGTGCTCTTTCTGCAAGTGTTTTAATAGTAAGAGAGGAATAAGTATTTGGACAAGTGGTGGAAAACTAAAGCCTTTCTTTCTATACTGTGAAGATTTTGAATAGTACTTGTCAATAAAGCAACTCCTATTGTAATTGTACCGGAGACATGGGCCTCCACCCCGAAAAAGCTGTCTCAGAGATACTAACCTCATTAAAATATGAATGAAAAGGCAGCCATCATTGTAATGGGAGAAAACCATGTACTCAGCAACAAACTTTATCTTCTATCTTGTGCAAAAAAATATAAATATGATTTTTCATTGCATTTGATGAGGAGATTGATGAACACAAAAATTATTTTTTTTAAGTTTTCACATTAGTCACAAAATTTTCTCCTTACCTCCCTGATTTTTCTACTGAGCGTTTCAAAATTGGAAGCACCTTCAAATCATTTGAAATCTTTAAAAAGAAAAAAAAGGCTTTGTGTCTTAGGGGCATTTTTTTGAAGATTGAAGGAAGCTTTTGCATTTGTTTTTGTGTGGTTTTTTTTTTTCTTTTATTTTTCCAGAATATCTCATCCAATTTCAAAAGAAAACAAGAGAATTCATTACAGACTACTGTGACAACACCTTAATAACAGTCAATTATAGGGTGCTCAAATGCCTGTTCATTACTATGTCTCTGTTAATCTAGTCCTAAATTTCTTGCTTGATAGATACCACAACTGGCCAAGAATACAATTGCATTACAAAGTGCAATGAAAAATATACAAAGTGTAACTGCAGGAAGGAGGCAGTTTCAAAATAATCGAACTGTCAATCCAACATTTGTCAAAATAATTAGACATATCTGGTCATTTTTTTAATAAAATATGGACAGACTTTGAATGGATAATATGGGAAGGTTTAGGTTTAAATAGGATTTGTTTCAATGACTTGGAAATAAGTGTTTTAAAATGTTTCATGTAGATTAATCATTATCTTTTCATCCACAAAAGTGTTCAAATCATTTTTGATATTAGTTAAAAGTCAATATTTAGAAGTGAAAATTCAAACCTCCTTTGCTCTAGGCTAAAACAGGAGCAACATGAATGCTGAGCTACTCTAAAGGCTGATGGGATATATAATTAGCTATTATGTTAATTGAATCCACTGTGAGTTTGTTGTATGAGATTTCTTCATATAATATGCAAATAGCTTCGAAGGTTTAGTTTTATTAGACAATATAATTAGAAATCTTCTAAAGGACTGAATTCTAATGAGGCGTAATAAAGCTTTGTAAAATATCTGTTTGCTGGGTGAGCAGACCACCTGGGCTTAATCAATACCAGGAAGTTTGTTGTGTAATGGCACATTTTAAAGAAAGTTTAAGAATTTACCTTTCTAGTCCCATTCATCATAGTTTTATTTTAGGGGAAAGAGAGTTCATTTTGGCAAGGAAGGAGATTAAATTCTTGTAATAAGTAAGGAGGTGAAATTCTTGTAATCTGAGGGAGGGGAAGTAACTTAAAAAAATAAACAACTTGAATTCTGCTTATTTAAAAGAAAATAAAAATAAATAATAATAATAATAATTAAAAAACCTCTCCCAGCTGTAGCGTCAGTTGTGTATCTCCTAAAGATCCTTAAAGTGAAACGTTACATGAGCAAAGTTAGCCATTATTCCTGCCATTAAATGCCTGCTTCAAGCAGATGTACATACTTTAGCTTCTGTAGTGTAACTAATCAGCGTAACTTCACTTTTAGTAAAATAGCCCAACATGTTAATATGTGGAATTAAACACTCTCTTCTAAAGAAAGAAATTCACACCAGGGTATTCCGGAGCCGGTCCTGAATTCCACCTTCGCATTCCACTTGCTTTAAGACCACCACCAAAGACAAAGCTTAAATTATTTTAGTTAATGCCAGAATGCCAAAAATGTGTAATCTCTCATCTTGTTCACAATTTAGACTGTGCCAAGGCTGCACTATTCAGTCTAAATATTAATTGAAAATAATAAAGACAGGATACTTTGCGCTGGTGTAGCTTTCAGAGAAGGGCATTATTTCTCTCCCTGTCAACAACAATCAGTAGCAACACATTACAAAAAGATCAGAAGTGCTGATTTAAGCAGTAGATTTAACCAAACCTAGAGGAAGCAGGATCCCAGTAAGTGGCCTGCCAGCCTGCTGGGGAGGAGAGGCAGGGGACAGCACAAATTGCAGCCAGGCGAGGTGTCCATGCAGCCAGGCTGAGGCTACCTAGCAAATGTTTCATTTCTCTGTGCTTACCCAAATACTTCTGTCCCTGTGCTTCACAGAGATGCTCTCTGCAATGCCAAAAATCTGACAAACCCACACTTAATAAAGGCAATGAATATATTGCTGTGAATATATTATAAACTTACCATGCTTTGCATAGCATATTACAAAACTGTTGTACCTAGGTCTGGGTGGAGGCCTGGATGGTACCAGTAGCTGTCCATTAACACTTTTCTGATCCATGCACATGAAATCTGCAGCAGCTTGTTCCTCTGAATAATGAGAATCTCAGCATGATAGAAAAGGATAATACTGTACACATCGTTTTCAGCTGAAAGAAAAAAATCATTGAGTTTGTTTTTCCAGGTTCTGCCTTAAGCTGTCCCAAAGTTGTTCGTGATCTCTCAGAAACTACCCCCAACTCCCCACCACCATTTTAGGAAACAAATAGTCAGTCAAAATCAACCTTCCTCCCCAAATGTGAACTTTATTCACACTCTGTTTTTATTTCTTCCTTGGATTCAAAGCGTCTGGAGAAGATAGCCTGGAGCAGCCTTCAGAAATCAGGACTGTGCCCTAGAGAATTAGTGTCAGAAGAGGATGTTACCTGTTTGCCTTGCCTGCTATCCTCCCCTTATCCCCTAAGGGAACAAAACCAGGCTGATTCTGCCTAATGTTAATTAAATCACTCTGTTAATTAGAAGTAAGGTGCTTTAGCAACAAGCAAACAAAAGGTCCTTTCCCTCCCTTGCTCTGCAGGATGGACTAAAATGCATTTAAATGTTGACTGGATAAGCTCAGGAAGCAAAAAGGACTGAGGAGGAACCCATGTGCTTCGATCATCCTTTCCCACCTCTTCCTCAGGCACAGGAGCTCTCCTAATGAAGGGCTGCCTGCAAGGGATGCTGGATACTGCTAGGAAAGCCTAGCTGGGCAGAGAATCTGGGAAGAGCTCATATCTGTGGCAGAGTACTCACCAAAGGAAAGAAAATATGAAATAAAATTGAGTTTGATACTCTCTTGTGCTGGAGAAAGTTTAAGTGTTCAGACCCAGTGGCCACATCTGGGCTAAGACTCAGCAGGCACCATTGCAGGCACTGAAAAGCAGCTGCCTGTGCTCTTGGGCTTGGGCATGGGGCAGCTCCTTGGAGAGGACAGCTGGGCAGGTCTGAGGGGTGAAGGGCTGAGGAGGCCAGGCTGGAGATGAACACCCTGTCTTGGAGTGCACATTGTCTCGGGCCTCACCCCCATCAGGAGGGCTCAGTGCTGGAGAGTACTGTGGAGTTTCCCTGAGGGAAAGAGGGCTAAAATGAAGTGCTGGCCCCCTGGGATTCCCATCCCAGATCTGGGATACAGTTCTGGGCAGAGTAACTGCATCCCTGGAGCCATCGGGTCCCAGATAAGGCATGACACTTCCCACTGACTCCAGCTAGGCCACCTCCTCCCTGGGGGTGACACCCTGGACTTCCTGAACCTCTTTCTCCATTCCTGGGAGCAGGTGAGTCAAAAGGGTTGCTACTCCCTGGTGCTCAAAATAAAACAGCAAGTTCTTTTCACTGGTCTATTAAAGTTGTAATTTCAAAGCAGCAACATGCCTGTCAGGGGACAGGCTGCAACTGGAGTGCAGGAAATAGCACTGATAAAGGGAAACCCCACTGGAAATTTTTAACCAGTCTTATACACGACAGTAGATAAATTTTTCTAATCCGTGGACAATTTCTATGCTTCACAGATTTCCATGTTAAAACCTCAGAATTTCTCAAACTCTTCTGTCCTCCTCTGCCAGCAGTCTCTTCTCAGGAGGGCAGGTCTTCATCCTCCCCCCACGCTCCCTGGGGAAATCCTCCACATCCTCCACAACACTAAACCTGCACCAGGAGCCTCCATCCACCCCTGCTGCTTGCATGCTCCCAGGCCTTGGAAGGGGTAGTAGGTTTCAGCTACTTGGCTGCAGCCCTCTAAGACCACCTATAGACTTAAGCCTGTTAAATTAACCTTAATACCTTCATTATTCCTCTGCTGGATGGCAACCATCTGGCCATGACTTCGAGTTACAGTTAACCTAGGCTCCTGCTTAGGTTTCAGCTGGAATCCCTGGGTTTTGCCTGCACTGTCACAGCAGTGATCGAGGCTGGGACAGGTTTAAGCTGGTACATGTCTCCCCAGCATCAGTAGGGTTGTGGATTGATGAATCCTATTCCAGCTTGCCACAGAGCCGTGCCAACTGTACAGTGACTGCACACTGCTGATCCTCTGCCTGTCCTTTGGTACCCACACTCATCCTTCCATGAGTGCAAGGGTCTGAAACAACAGGTCTCCATGTAAATGATCCTTTTATCTTGGCTTTCCTCTGCCTGGGTACTCAGTTAAAGCAGTTCCATTTCCACTTTAAACTACCTCTGACATGACATTAGCAGCATGGATGCTACCCAAGCTAGAGCTCTCCACGTTACCTTAGGGGATGGATTCTGTGTCTTCCCTGCCTACTCCATCCTCACTCGCTGCATTGTGTCTGAAGCTCCTCACACACCCCTGACCCTTGGCACAAGGGAACTTCTCACAGCCCCATTAACAGAGCCCTCCTCTTCAACAGAGCCTTTTCTGCCCTCAAGGTCCCATGAGCACATGCCCACTTTTACCAGAAATGATCACAGAATCACAGGATCAATTAGGCTGGAAAAGACCTCAGCAACCATTGAGTCCAACCTATGACTGAACACCACCACGTCAACTGCCCATGGTACTGACTGCCATGTCCAGTCTTTATCCATAAACGTCTCCAGGGATGGTGACTTCACCACCTCCCTGGACAGTCCATTACAATGTCTAAATGATGAAATACATTCTTGTGGACAGCAGCTTTGGATGACATTGCCTGTCCTCAGTCAATAGCAACAGATTTTTCTTCCCTTTCCTTTTTTTTCCCTTTCCTAGCTCAGGACAGAAGGTAATACACCCTTTCTCTGCCTGGGAAAGCTCTTCCCAACTCTGTTAGGCCACCCCAGCCCTGTAAGACAAGACTTTTGATGAGAGAGCCATGAATTAGCAGACAGAAAAAAGACTTTGCTAAAGAAACAGAGCCCTGGCTGGGCTGCCATGCCTTCTTATCACATCTCATCACTTATGATTTCTTTTATATTTCTTTAAAGAGCTTTCCATTGCGTGCTGCACTGGATTTTGCATGTCCAGGAAACAAGAAGTGAGCAGGAGGTTTACTTGAAGGATGTTGCTGGGTCACAAAGTACTGCAGAGCCATTGAGGTGTGTTTGGAAACGTTGCACAGAATCATGCTATTCCTCACCTACAGTCAGTGTTCAAAGCATTGATCCTTTGACTCCTGCAGGATATAAGTGTATACCTATAACCTTAACTATGTGTGTTATATATTAAATATTTGTATCAAGCTTATGGAGGGTATCCAAGCACACTGGATCAAAAATGTCCAGAAGAGCCTCACTCCAGTTCTGCAACACAAAATAAATCTCTGAGTGTGCCTGTCCTGAGAAAGGGCATCCAAGTGCAGCTTAAGTCTGCCTGAATGATGGACCAAGAGCAGAGGAGATCCAGGTAAGCTCTGCACACAGAAGCACAATTGGCTGCCCAGGAGGTTTATGTATTTTATGCCAAGATTTATGTAATTTATGCCAGGTTTTCTATGTCAATGCAGACTCCCAGCCTGTGTCTTGTTGGTATAAATCCTGCTCAAAACTGGGGAGAGCAGAGAGTGTCCCAGCCGCAGAGCCCTGCTCCTGCCTTCTGCTAGAGACAGCTGTGACTCACAAAGCTGGGATGCCTGGGACAGGGACAAGGAGCACAAAAGTCATGGACCTCCTCCCCACTGCCCCAAAGAGCATTGCCAGCATCTCAGCAGCCATGAGAAAACCAGATACTGCCTCTTCCTTCGGTCTGAACAAAAACAAGGGTGTTTAGCATCTGTGAAAGGTATTCTAGGAATGCTGAAGTTTTTGTGGATTTTTACCTTGTCTTTCTCCAAAAAATATCTACTGCAAACATTTAGAGCTGTCCTCCAACCCATCTGCCCACACGCCTGCCCAGAGGAAGCCAGCAGAAATTCATAACCTCACATATGAGCAATCTAAACTGAGCTTCCCTACCCCCTCAAAAAACTGACTCTGACTAACTTAGTGGTGAAGAGAGCCCCAGCTGATAAATAAACATCACTGAGTAATTCTGTGCAGACTTATCAGCTATCACTTACCAGAGGCACAGGGGATTATCACCCCAGCTGGCAGGAGTGGCCCTCTCCCTGCTGCACTCACAGGTACCAAAGGTCAGCTCCTTCCAGCCACTTGCTGGGACTCCCTGGCTTTCTCCAGGGAGCTAACCCCCATTCTGCAGAAAACTAAGAGCTGACTTTACTTAAACACTGGGAAATGTTTATACACGTAGGGAAATTAACAGTAAGAACTAGTTTGTGGTTTTATCTTAAGGGGATGGCTGTCCCTAAAGCATCCCTTGTGCACAGCTGGTAGAGCAAAACCCAAATTTGTCTGTTTTTCTGTTCAATGTACAAAGGTATTTGATAAAATTGGATGTTATTGTAGTTAAAAGAAAATAGAAAGAACGGTTGGTTTCTTGAAATAATCCTCATTTTCTGAGTTAAGCCCTTCTAATTTCTAGCTTGGTTTCTAGAATGTTTCTGGGGATGGTGTATCCAAATATTCCAAGCACATGCATATTTTTATGGGCCATCTGCTGTAAGGATATATTTGATAGTGCCTTAGATACAGCTGTGTAACTTTTCCAGATCACCCAAAACATTTACGAGTGCTTTTTTTACAGTAGAAGTGAATGGAAATCTCTAAATACCAAAGTCATTTGTTTTCAAAGCAAATGCAAATTAAGGGGGGATGACTGCACATCGAAAAACGTTGTACAAAAGCAGGCATACCTGCATGTCATGAGCTAAATACCACGAGCATAAATCCGTGTTGGGCCCCAGGCACCCCCAAACACCCTCCCGGCCCCGATTCCCCATCCCACAGAGAGACTCCACGTGATGTTCAGGAGATGATTATGAGCACATTACCCCACCTAGCACTGCTGAGGAAAAGCTCCCACGCTGAAGGGAGTCACAAATAATTAAATGTTTCAAAACACAATGGATATGACATGCTTTCAAAATAGCATCTATAGAATCACTTCCACTAGGGCGAGGAGCTCTCGGGAGGAAAAGCCCTTTCACTCACTTCACTTGATTACCTGTATAAAAGGGCTTAATTTCTCTGGAGCATTTCCTTTCCAAATCACCTCTTTTCACCAAAGCCATTGCAGCAGGAGTGGCAGGTACCCCTACAGCCCATGAGGTGATGCTTCCCCAGATACATTTATGAGGACATGGGTCCTGGCTACACTTAATTTTTATCATGCAATTAAGAAAAAAAAAGGAAATAATTGGGGGAAAATTGCCATTCCTGGTTTTGTAGCTCAATGGCAAAATGTCCAAGCTATTTACCAGAAGGTCTGACCATTATTTAAGTCTTCAGGATATTTCAGCAATGTCTGGGTGCTTTTTCTTGGAAATCACCTTTTCCATCCCAATTCTGCTAACCTAGACCTTTTGAGAGATGCCGCTTTTTTGCTCAGTTTGACAAGCAGAAGGTTCCTGAAGGATTTTGACATCCCCTGGCTGAGAGCCAGGCCAGCTCCTGGCCTCCTTCAACACCCATTTGGGAAGAAGGGGTTGCCCAGCACCCTTGGCCATGGTGCCCCATGAGTCTCTTACAGACTAAAATCTCTCATTTCTTTGGTGGGTTCCTGGGTTTGTATCCTAAACTGGTGATGCCATTTTCAAATGTGTTTTGATGGGAAATACTGGATGGTCTGTGGTTTTCAAAGATTGCCTGACTTCTTTCAGTGAAGAAATGATTGTTGGGGAATGCAACTGCAATTGCTTTTTAAGAAAACCTTGTTCAGGTGAAAATAATTTCCTTAAAAATTCTCTCCACATGTTAAAATCAACAATTAAATACTTTAAGAAAAAAAAAAAAGATGTGCCATTATAAAGCTGTCTAAAACAACCAGATACCCAAAATCGTAGGGAAAGACAGTGCAGGACACAAGGAAATGATATCAACTTTTATCACCTGAGGTGAACTGTGATCAATTTCCCATGACCAATGATTTGAACAACTGTCCCTCCACCCCTCCCAGCCTATGGCTAAATCAGCATCTGTGTCCCATTGACAGCAATAGTATTCTTAATTTATTCTGATGGAAGCCAGATCAGGTCACTGGATACTTCTGTGTTTATTACCTTAACGTGCTTTTAATTCTTTGGTAGTGCATATTTATATCTGGGCTTCCTGGGGGGTTTATGATCTTTTTAAGGATAATTACAACCTGCTAGGAAAATGCCCTTAAGTTCTATAAATACATTCTCAACTCTGATCTTCATTTTACACAGATGTTTTCTCTGGGATTTTGTCTCATTTAAAAACATAAAATTTTAAAGGGAGAAAGGGAGTGAATAAGGGAGTGAGATTAAGAAATACAAGATTTTTGGTAGGCATGCATTGCTGGAGTGTTCGTGGATTTGTGGGCTTTCCCAAGGACTTTATGAGGCCTAAAATTTTTACCAGCTTGAGACAAATGAGGATAAATCACATGTATTTTCTAGAGAAACTTGATGGAGATAAATACAGCCAGTCTGGGCTTTCTTACTGTTGACATTGCATTTCAGAGGGAAGGTTGTGTGTAGGCTGACTGATAAAAAAAATGGATGTTAGTGTTCCAGGGTGAGCACGGGCACGAGGCTGCTGCCAATAGAAATGTAACTAGAAGAGAAAAGGCACAGATTTTAATACCTGTGAGTTTGAATTTGGGATTTCCTGAGCACTGATTTTTTCCCTGGAAGCTTGTGCCTGTCCAGCTGGCCCTGATGCCCTCTGATACAAATCCCAGTTTGTGCTGGTGGAATCTTTTTCCTCAACACCTCTGAGCTCTGTCTTTGGGAAGCCTTTCTTCAGAAAAACTCAAATCACCAAGCAACTAAACAACTTAAAACTCCAATAGTGGCAGAGAGAAGAACAAAAGAAGAATAATTAAGCATTAAAAATCCTATGTGAAAATGACTTCATTCTCAAGTGGGTATAAAACTAATATACGTGTGGGACATTTGAAGAACACCAAAGGCTCATGAGATACCGCAATGAAATTTAGACCACAGCTAATTTTATCTTCTCTGATGGAATGGGCTTTCCTTTTATCCTCTGGTGTCCAAATTTTCTGTGCAAACTCTGATTTCCTCTATTTAAAATACACCTGTTTTTATTATGAACATTGTTTTGATTGGAAACACCTTTGGGCAAAGCTGATTTCTGTAATGTCTTTGTGCTGGGTCACGTAGAGTTGGTTGCTCCATGCCAACTGAGGTGCCAGCACTGAGCAGTAGCAGCTTCTTAATCCACCTTTATTTTTGCATCTCATCCCTTCAGGAGAAGGGGTGTAAACACCACAAAATGGGATCATTGAAGAAAAATCTATTTGCTTTGTAACAAAATAACAAAATCATTTCCTGTGAAAATTTCTGTTTAGCTTCCATACAACAAAACCTTGGAAAGGTCTGGGAGTGAGGAAGGATTTGTTTCCTTCTCCAAAATCCTGCACAGCAGCTCTCCATAGAGGAGGTGACATGGTCCAGTGAATGGTGGCACCAGGATCCAGATCCTTGCCCTGCTGCCAAGCAGGTGAGTCACAGAGTCACTTATGGCTCTGTTTCCTCATCAAACTCTTTAGAAACAGCAGCTATGCTTCTATGTGTGTGTCAGGGGCTGAGCTTGGCTTGGATGGGAATTTTTAGTTCCATTTGGATTGTTTGGAGGGATCTGGGGAAGCAGACTGCAAGGATGATCTGTGTCTGTATTTCACCAGCATCTTAGAGGTGTTGGACTTTGGCTCCAGCTCCTCACAAGGACTGCACACCAGTAAAATGGGTGGCTCCCAGGGTGGGAGATTAAAGCCATTCACACCCCAGGGGATATTGGAAGTGACAAGAATATCTAAAAAGAGCTTTAGAAGTACAGCTTATCCTCCTTACATTGTCAATCTGCCTTTTGCTGAGAGCTGCTTGGGAGTGGATTTCCCACTGGATTAATTAATTCTAATTATGACCTTCCATCATCTACCCATAAATTGGCTTGGTGTGGACGTAGGTGAGATTTCAAACATGGGCTACACATTAAATATACATATATATATATATATGTGTGTGTGTGTGTGTACATCTGAATGTGTGTACATGCACCAGCAATTCTCCATCTGGGGCTGCATGGTAACTGAGCTGGATGCTGTGTGCACACACCAGCAAAGGATATTCCTGTCTCCATTGAATGGAACCAGGCCAACAGGAAGGTAAAGAGCAGCATTTTATAAGTGACCTGTACTAGGTGTTGGAGTTTGACCAGATTCCTTTTTTCCTGATTGTTTTTTCAGCAGGCACACTCAGTCACTGCTTTCCCCCAACATTCAGTGTCAGTTTAGATTCTGGGTTAATTTTCACCTCTCAGTGTTTCTGTGGTTCCAGTGTGCTCCAGGATCTCAGCACCATCCCTTGGGATGCAGCAGTGCCTTCAAGGCTGTCCTCAGGGCTGCTGCAAACGCTGCTAAAAGCACCCACAGCCTCCACTTCCATCACACTGCACAGCACAAAAGGCATGGGTGCATACAGAACACTGACAAATAAATTAATATTAACAATGCTGTTTAAAATAACATTAGGGCCTGAGGGGTGCCAAGCCAAGAAAATTACTGTAAATCTTCCATCTGCAACTCACCCCACTGAGAGTGGAATGTGCAGTGTATCTTTGCTTGATGAACCCAACTTCCCAGACTGGACCAAGGGGCCAGGGCTGCCCCAGTCTTGCAATTTCCTGCCCTTGGAAGCATCAAGCAGGCAATATTCTCTCTGCCAACATGAAGGTCTTGTAGTGTCAGCAGGGAGCTCAGCCACTGCCACATCCTTTGGTGATGTGTATGGCAATACCAGAATCCAGGCTTGGCCAAGTGTTTTCTTCTTCCCAGGAAAAGTTCTGAAGAAAAGCACTTTTAGTGCAATATTTTGCTCAAGAAGATTAAAAAAAAAAAAAACAAAAACCCTCCAGGAAATATTATCCTGATTATCTAAAGGGAGAGGATTAAAGAAACAATTCTCCTTTTCCTGATACTCTGCTGCAAATCTTCTAGCACAACAGTTGCAGTAAGTATCAGCTACTGTTTGTAATCCATATGTGTGGAGCCATGTGTGTTACAGTCTGGATTAAAGGCAACCAGAGCCCATCTGATCTTGGTTGTCAATAAATCCTACAGACCCAGAAAGACTCAGAGGAATCTCAGGAATTGAAAAGCTATAGTTACCTCTTTGGCCTATAATATTACCAGTGATCCATAGAAAGTTTAATACTGGTGACTTAAAGAAAACTCTTAACTACTTTGAATACTCTAGTCAAACATAACTACTCTGAAAATGCTCAGAAAGGGTCTGTTTTGAGACCATTAAATCTGAATTGCAGGAAATTTCTGAAGAAAATAAGGGCCAGTCTTCTATAAGCTTATTTTTGAGTGAAAAATTAATATTTACAGGATTATATAATTTTGGTGATGCTTATGAGAGCATTTACCCTTTAACAATTTTTTGCAAGATCTGAAAAATGGACAAGTAAAGCTCAAAAAGTCTCATTAGTTTGTCTAAGTTGAGGAAATAAATGGCAAAACAGCTCTTCCTTAAACCTCAAATCCACAGACTCCTCCCACAACTCACCTAAACAAAGTGCAATTTTTTTCCTTGATTTTTTTTTTTTTTAAGTGAAAAAAAAAATATCCTCGTTCAGGAAAGAGGTAATGCCAGCTTAAAAAAAAATTTTAAAACCCTCTACTTTTCCCCTGTCTCTGGGTGCTGGTCGGGTCATCTTTGGGGGCATCCTTTTGGGAAAGCACTGCCCCGAAAGAGTGCCTGCCCTGCAGCCCAGAGGTGTAAAGGCAGAAGTGCAGTCCAGCCCCGCTCAGACCTCGAGGTGCCTCAGGGAGCCTTTTGTGACTTGGCTGATTCTTTTCATTTCTCTGCACAAGGGCACATCACCATCACACACACAGAGCGGGGTTTGTTGTCCTCAGTCACCTTTTCATAAGCCAGGGGAGAATGGGACTGTGCACTCAAGAATTTAAGTTCCAATGTGTGAAATAATTAAATATAGGGGGAGGTTTCTGTCTGCCCACCCCCTTTTCTTTTTTTGCCGTTGTTTGCTTTTTTTTTAAAGGGACGCTTGCTGTTCATTTTACAGCTCCATGCTGCACCTGGAAGCAAAATTCCTTCCCTTTTTAATTTTCAGAGGCCAGGTATCACAGATGTACTGAACAGTACTGTACTGAACCCTGAGATGCTCTGTTTAAGCACCTCCAAATCCTCAGCTGTTTCACTGCCCAGGGCTGGAAATCCAAGGAGCCCCTCTTCAGGTCTGGGAGTCCATGGCCAGGGCAGCTCCCAGGGAAAAGCCTTCGTGGATCCCAGCACAATGTGCTGTTATTTCACCCCTTGTTGTCTCTTGTGCTCACCAAGTGCCACCTAGGTGTTTGCTGCTGCTCTTATGAGATGCTTGGATGGCTGCACAAGTCATTTTTCCAGTCTTTTATAAAAGAGAAATGCCTTTATTTGATTGCAGGAGCGAGATCTGCCCTGCCGGATATTTTTGTGGCTGAGAGACCAACACAATCAAATCAGGCAGATGCAGCATAGGGGAAATAAGGACTTGATGCCAGGGAGATGACACCTCAAATCACATGCCATTTTAGACACAGGAAATGAAAATCCCAAGGAGACTCCAAAGAAATGGAAAGTCGTTTAATGTTTTGATATTTCTGTATCAAAATCTCCAGGTTACCGCCAATACCAGTCTTCAGTAATTTAGGAGGTTTAGCAGCACCACAAGGAAACAGAGATGAAGACTGACAGGATCCAAATCCTGGCAGCAACAGGGGGGACAGTGGGTGGTTTTCTTGCCAGCAGAGGGGTGGTGTACTGTGGTGTACAGCCCTCAAAGGCAGGCAGGTTACAAGTCAAGCTATTGTATAAAAGATCTTCCTTGTATCTATCTCGTCTTTTAGCTTAAAAACTTTAACTCTTGTCCTATGACTACATGCTCAACTAAAAAGTCTGTCCCCATCTTTCTTGCAAGGCTCCTTTAGATACCAAAAGTCTGCAATAAGGTTTGCCCAGAGCCCTCTCTTCTCTGAGTTTAAAAACCCAAACTCCCTCAGCCTGGTGGAGAGGGGTTCCATCCCTCTCATCATCTTCATGACCTTCCTTTGAACATGCTCCAGCAGGTCCATGTCATTCCTTTGCTGATTAAAGTAATTTGGGAAGCTTGCCACAGGGTAGAACATGCAGCTGATGGGACCCCTGTGCAGAGGAATTAAGTATCCCAAAGGTGGCACCAATATTTGTCTAGTTTTGGGAGCAAGAAATGACAGAGAAGAGGGAGGAATTAATCTTTCTTTCCCCGCATCACTGGGAAAAGGGATGGTCTGCACAGAGCCAGAAGATAGTTTTGGATGTCATGACATTATTATTTGCTGAAATGCCTCCAAGAGCTTCTGGAGACACCAGCATATCTTAGCCAGACTTATCACTTCTAGCAATTTGTCATTTAAGGCACTGAAGTCCAGGCCAGTCTCCTTTCAGGATATGGGGACAGAGGAGATATGGCTGCACTTGGGCATCCTGACCAGGGTTAGGATGACAGTGGTGTTAAGAAGAGATCAAACAAAGGCCAGGATGTGCCACAGCTTTGTGGATTTCAGAGCTGAATTCAGCCAAGGGCTACCTTGGCACAGGTGAGTGTCTCCTGCACCTCTGCTTCTTGGTCATTCCTGGGGCTGCCCAAACCCTGTTCTTGTGATGCTGTTGTGGAAGTAGCTGGAATCAGCTAGACCAAGCACAATGCAGAGGCACACAGGGAGAGATACCTGAATGTCTGCTGGTTTCCCTGGTGGTCTTTTCCATCCTGAGCCATGTAGATTTATCCTGAGTCACACGGGCCCCATGACAGTGGAGTCAATCCTGTGGCTAGTTCAGGCTGAGTAAGACATGTGATGGGTCAGCTGCGGAATTCTTCAAACTAAATTCAAATTAGACCAACATATATGTCAGAGCAGTTGTTTGATGACTATTTCACTGTGAAGACCTCACGGAATATCAAAGGGTCTAAGTTCAAATGCCCTGAGGTTAGACAAAAAAAAGCTCAAAGGAACATAAAGCAGAAAAGCATCCCTGAGAGGGGACTTCAGGGACAGGTAACAAAAAAAAAGCAATCTGTATATGGACTGTGTGATAAAGCATCCCACTATTGTTGTCCACTATTCCTGGACAACATGCCTGTTCAAGAAGTTGAATAGTATTTGTCTCTGGAAAAAGGGTGCAGCACTAGAGAGAAAATAAGTGGAAGTGAGACTCATTAAAGAAAAATACAAGAGTGGGATGTGCTCAGTACCTGGTTATAGCACTGCTGAAGGGTGTTCAGGGAAATGTCAAGAGCAAATTTCCCTTTTTGTTACCACAGCTCAGATAAGATCTGTTTGTGGAAGACCGTAAGCAACAAAACTGATCAGCAAGTAAACGAGAGGTCCTTAATTCCTGCCAAGCCTCCTGGATCATTTCCCTTTAAAGGCTCTAAAATGCATGGGACTTCTGACAGATGAAAGCACAACTGGTTCGTTTGTTGAATGCAAACTGAAACCCCTCAAAAGCATTAAGTCCCATTAGTTGTGTCCCATTAAAAAAAGTCCAGCTCAGAAGTGAGCCTGCAGATTTGTGCTGTGGAACACACAAAGGACGAGCTTTGTGGAGCTTGACTCTGCAGAGCCAGGCTCTCCATGTCAAGGCTGTGAGAGCATTTTACAGTTCCAATGAGCAAAAAACTCTGCACCTGGTGACATGGAAGGTGATGTCTGTCTAGTTTCTTCAGTGCTTTGATTCAGCTCTTCAGGGGAGCTCAGGCTGGGAAATAAGGAAATCTAGGGAGTGAAAGGTAGCCAGGAGAAACAGAGCAGGCAGAGCAGAGAGCTTACAGCACGAAACAGCAGATGTCTTCAGTGAGCACGGAGACCCAGGCAGTCCACACCCTCTTCAGTTCCAAATCTGTAAATAAATCTTGGAAATCTTGATAGCAAATGATAGAAATAAGGAAGCCATATATATATAAAGGAACTAAAAGAGAGATCCAAACATATTACGTTACAGGTCTCTTCACACTGACTAGTCAGGGATATTCTGGATGAATTTTTTTATTATGGCAAAATGTTCTCTCTGTATTCCTTGGTCCTGTCTGCAGTGTCCCAGTACCCAGTGCATGGCAGAAATGGGGCCATGAAGCAGTTGCTGAGAGATGGGGTACAGTCACTGAGTTGATGATCTCTAGGTAGCAGTCCTTATGAAGAGCTGTGCATTGCACAGGAATTACAAGCTATGCTTTGGAACAACAAATGGAGAACTGCAAGGAAGACTTGCTCTATGTCTATGGATTAGGGAATTAATTTTGTGCTACCTACCCAGTTTACCTTGGTTTTGGAACAAGTAAATTAATATTGTGCAAAGGAGATTCTGAAATCTGGAAGCCTAGGAATACAGTCTTACTCATAACATCATAAAGTAGATATCCTTGCCATGAAGATATGGGTCTGTCTAGATGGAAAGCAAAATCTTTCCATTGTTGAACCATACACTGCTGGTTGCATGGACATTAAATATCTCTGCTTGCTTCAAATATTTCACTAAAGGATCTAAATGGGGATACTACAGTAAATGCAAATATAACTTCTTGTGGAAGGGGAAGGAGATGCTTGCCAGTACAGCTTTTCTGGAAAGTCTTCCAGGAAAGGATTAGGAACTATGGATGGCATTTCCATAAGCCCTTGTTTTTGGCCTGGCTATGACTCCCAGAGAAGCTGATGGTAAATCTGCCATTGTATCCAAGAGGAACAGACTTGAGACAGCACTGAGCAAACTGAAGATCCCAGCCTTTGACTCAGGAGAGTAAATATTTTGCTTTTATGCACAGAGATTAGTAAATTCAGGGATGTTATTCAAAAGGCAGTTTGGTAGCTGCTTCACTGAGCAGCGTCCATACACACTGAGCATACTTATCTCCCCCAGTTTAAAAAACTGCTTCTTGTCTTTAAGGGACAAGGACATAAACCACAAAGGCAGCTGCAGCCAGTGTCGTAATCTCAGCACAAAGGAGACAAATGGTTCACAGACACATTATTCCCTTTGCACCCCTTGGGATGCTCCCCTCCCAGGGGGATTTTTTGCTGTAGGGATGGGTGCTAGGAAATATCAACACTGCAGCCTGGTTCTCTGCAAAGGCTGTGGAGTTGGTCTCTCCTGTTGTTGATGTGCTGTTTTTAATGGGAAAGGAAAAGAACTGTAAAGGGGAAAAAGTAAATCCCTGTTCATGTTCAGAGTCAGAAATATTGCTGTGTATTGAAAGAATTTAATCCACTCAGTGGAAAGTGCCTGTCTGAAAAGGTATCCAATAAAGATGTTCAGATGTGCTTAAATGAGTTGCAGAGTGGATTTTTCTGAGTTGTCTGTCCAACATATGTAGCAAAGATAGGAGATGAGAGCAAGACTTCTTACCTTGTAGCTACAGCAGGAGTCAGAGAGGTCACAAAATGCTTAGGTATCCACAGACACTGTTGGCCATAAAATGCCTCATGCATTCAATGTTAGAGGAAGAAATGGGATTTCAGGCTGACATTTCAGGCAGTCAGAAGAATATGCTTGTGCTTTCCTGAAGCACTTCATTTGAGCAAAACAGCCTACAGATCCATACCAGACTTCACCTGTACAGTCTGCCTTGTCTAGGAAGCTCTTCTGCCTTATTGCTAAAAGTTGGAATTTCATAATTAGTTGAAGAAAAAAATAAACCTTGATCTTCTAAGGTTGTTTTGTTTGGGTGGGTTTGGTTTTTTTTTTGGGGGGGGGACTACTGGGTTGGTGGGGTTTTTTGTTTTGTTTTGTTTTTTGGTGGTTTTTTGTTGTTGTTTTTTGTTTGTTTGGTTTGGTTTGGGTTTTGTTTTTGTTGTTGTTTGGGGGGGTTGTGGGGTTTTTTTGGGGGGTTGGGGTTTTTTTTTTGGTTTTGGTTTGGTTTGGTTTTTGGGTTTGTTTTTGTTTGTTTGTTTTTTGAGACTTATCAGGATTCCCTATCTGGTCTAAAAAATGCAATAATGGAACTTGTCAAAGAATTCAATTCAGACAAATACCCTGACTTGAAATTTGTGTGTCTGGAGACTCTACCTGATGAACAGAGGTAGAGATCAGTTGGCACAGTAATGTAAGGTGGAGAACACCATAGCAAAGTCATGGTGTGAAACTTGAAGGGGGGAATTACAAGAAGCATCTATATCACAGCAGTGTTATTACTTGGAGCTTTTCCCAAAAAAGCTTGGTAACATCATGGCTAGCAGAATTGACATTCTGAAGAACTGACATTTTACTTAAATATTTTGCTCTTGCTGCAAGATCTGACCCTACAGCTACATTTAACCTGCCCAGAGTATTAGCTGAAGAGCAACCTTTCATGTCACACACTAGATTAAATCCTGTTCAGTGACTCCTCTGAGTGTCCAAGGCAGTATTAAGAAGTCCATCCATCTCTATACTTTGGTCTGACAGACACTTTCCTCAATGAGTTTTTGCAACAGAAAACTTCCACTGGGAAAAAAACCCAAAAAGTCAAAGATTCAGAGTAAAGACTTGAAAGAAATCATCAGAGAACCCATGTGACAAAAAAGGGTGGACAGTAGCAGAGGTTTTCAGTCTTTCTGACTCCTGTACAGTTTTGGAGGGCAGTAGAAAAGTGGCAAGGTACTAATTTGAGAAATTTCCTGAGTTAATTTATTCTCATTTATGTTACATCTTGATAGATCCAGAGGAGGTCTAATGCCAGTCCACTAAAGTGAGTTACATGAAATAGGATAGCTCCCTAATTTAATTTGTTTTAATGGAAGCTTCAGTGATATCCACCCTTGGCAGAAGTACACACTGGTGGAGCACCTGAAATGGGAAATATCTCACCACCTGAAAATGGGAAGCTGCTCTGTCTGAGCTGGACTGAGCTGGTCTTTTTCCTTTCAGTTTGCTTATGCCTGTCCCATCAGACCTGCTGAAACAAACAGCCCAGGAGAGCCTGCTGCCCTCAGACATGGGTCAGAATCTTCATGAGTCACTACTCTGGCTACTGAATTCATGGATTCATGAAGTCTTCTCATCATTCTGGAGATAAATGCTGGATTTTGAACTGGCACTTGTAATGATAACCACAGCTGGCATCAATACCACAGGCACGTGTGCGTCATCACCAAGCGTGATATCCACTCATAGCAGAGACAAGGAAACCTCTCCCAGTCAGAGAGCAGGAGACCTGGCAGAGAACATGAAGGAGATTACAGGAATTACCGCTCTGCCCTCATAGGAACAGATCAGAATCCACCATAAATTTCTATGAAAACTGGATTCTTTTTCAGTGTGGCCACTTTTTTTCTGTATAGTCACCACAATCTTCTGTCAACTTCCTGCTGAGGTGACAATTCTCATGCAATCCTGTTTGTGTCCACTTCCTTGGCTACATCTGCCTGCATTTACAGTGAGTTCAGGATCTTCTAGAAACAAGTTTCTTGGTGTTTGCTCCAGCACTCCCTCAAGTCAAAAACCTTGACTAAAATCCAAAATAGCTGTCTGATGAATTCCTCTTCCGTAAAACCAGAATTAACGCTACTGTGACCCAGAAAGAGAAGAATTTGTCAGATCAAACAGCAGTGATCGGACATGGGGTGAGGGGGAAAGTCACCCTCCAGGTGCAGCATGGAAGAACCATGTCAGAGGAATGTGAAAACCAGCCTCCTTTGGGAGCTGAGTCAGACACAGAGCCCTGCTCTGCTGGTTCTTATCGACACAGCTGGAACTGGGACAGATGAAGGATTGTACTGCCATAACCCATAGCAGATGAAAAGGGATTTCATTCACACCCTGGTATTTCCATGCTCTGGATTAAAAATGCAACATTTGAGCACAGGAATGACATCGTGGAGTTACATAACTCCAGAGTAAACTTTCTGGACAACATCAAATGATATTCTTCTGAAAAAAATTACAAGTAGCCATTTCCTTCTGATCTGGGAAAAAAACCTTGCCCCAGTCCTTGGATGTGACTCTGGGCAGAGCCAAGGTGCTGGTACCAAGTGCTGCATCTTACAGCACACCCTGCCCTTGGCCTGCTCACTGACAGTCAGGTGGTGCTTTATCCTCTTGCTGTTCAAGGGCTCCAGACATTTCCATATGGTTTGAACTCCTGCCAATACTATAACTTGATTTTTTTTTCTGATGTCTGAATAATCTGAAGGTTTGCTCTGTGACTTTCTGCCTCTGAAAGAATTCCCTCCACCTATTAACACCAGTGCCTGGCCTGAGGTGCCCATGATGGCCAGCAGTCTCCTTTCTTCTTTCTGCTGTCACCTTTGTGTACCAATAGCATTTTTTTTTCCTTCTGGATGGATGTCACCCTTGAGATTTGTCCCCATAAGTCCTCATCAGAAGGAAGAAATTCTTCCCAAAATAATTCTAGTGGCTACTTGTGTCCTGCATCTCCAAGACACTGAGTTTGTTCTTCCCTTCCAACTCATCTGGGCCCTCCTCAAAAAAAGGATCGGGAGCATCCCTGAGAGGTAGGGCATGCAGGGAATGAAGAGGGGAATGAAGAGGAGGGGACAAGGAATCTGGGATGGGATGGTGGGGTTTGACTCACAAGCAATTTTTTGCTTTCTTTTTTTTTTTTCCCATCCAGAAAAAGCAAACCCAGACACCCCAGCCCATGCTGTGCTATGGGATCCAGCCCAGTGGGCCAGCCTGGCTAACCTCCCATAAAGGGAGCATCAAGATATATGGAATCATTGAACCACAAAATCATAGAATGGTCTGGCTTATAAGGGACCTTAAAGATCATCTAGTTCCACCCCCCTGCCATGGGCAGGGACACCTATCTATAAGGATGCTTCCTTTCATGTCTGCCTGACAGCCCCATTTCCCTGTGAAACCTGCAGAGGAGCCAGCCTCCGTCTATGCTTTGGAGAGAAAAGCTCTGTGAACAGACAATCACCTCAAAATGAAAAGTTCTGCTCAAAATGAAAGGCACATGCCTTGTATTTGGTAAAACCTTGAGTTCAGACATTTGTGCCACATCAAAATTTTGTGGATAGAAATCCTGGCCAAGCCACCTCCCACCCACCTCTGCAGGGTTTGTACCCTGGCTACAGGACTTGCCTCCAGGCTTTGGCAGTGGTTTGCTTGGGGGATCATGCAGGTAAACAGAGTGAAAATATTTTTCTTTTACTGTAGGGATGCTGCAGAGGACAGGGGCACCTGCTCCTGCCTCCAGACTCTCTGGAGGCTGCTGCAGCCACTGGCTCTTGGCACAGCACAGGCACTGCTGTGTCACTGTTGTTTTAGAGAAATAATGGCTACACACTGTGTTGCTCAATTGGCAACAATGTGAAAGAAAAACTTGGGTTTAAATAAAACCAGAGTTTGGCAACTCTGAGATGGAACTGCAGATGTGCCTGAATTCCCTATAACTCCCTGACTTTGAAAGGTATTAAAGTCGTGTTGCCTTCAGCCTGAAAGAGCAAGGGGAAAAGGCATCCCTGAGCAAAATTCTTTCCCTGAAATATGCTTATCCTTGCTCTCACCTGGTCAGACCATCTCCCTTCCCGATGCTGCTGTCACCAGCACCTGTGCATGCACAGATGATGCTCCTGGAATGTGTGTGGGGTTGGCTCCACACCACTGAGCAAGTGTGTGTGTAACCAAGGTGGGGAGTGAGAGTGAGTCAGCCTGGACAGGGCTTTCCTCACCAGCCCTGGGTGCCCAACACGGTTTTTATTCTCAGTGCTTCCTGATATGATAGACCTCCTCTGGCTCACTCTTTTTTTAACCTCCTCTGACATTTAGGGCTAGTCTATACTGGGGATTTAATTCAAATTGTTTGAGGATGTGAATTTAGAGAGGAATAATTATTCTTGATTAACTCCCCATGTGGACAGTCTTGTTCCAAAATAAAAGTGCTTTATTTCAAATGGGTTTAATTGACTCCAAGAAAATCACTAGGTTGTTTTCTCTAAGAAAAAGAATAGATACAAAATGAAGAATACATTTTCCCCCTCAATTTCCTGAAAAATGCAAGGACTTTTGAACGTTATGCAAGTTTTAACTGAAAATTGCTGTATGTTATTATGTATAATTTGCACCTCTGATAAACTGCACGCTGTTAAAATTATTGTTGCATGAAAATAATTACACAGCAGCCAACATAATTAGACAAGCAGTGCAAAATCAGAGGCAGAAATGTAGGGCGATACTGTGACTGGGAGAGATGTTTATAGGGAGGTTGCTCTGAGGTATATTTTATTCTGTCCACACATTCACACAGAGCCTGACTTACTGAAATCAAAACTGATTTCTGAATATAACAAGCCTCACAAAAACTTGAACAAAAAAGGGTTCTCAGCTTTAGGATGAATTTTCTGTTTAAAAAAAAAAAGGCAGCAAGACAGAAGATGGACCCCAGAATAATCAATACTTTTCTGGGGAAAATCAGAAATTGGGGTGCCAAAAAATATCCAGGAATACCAGTAGTGGAGGCACTGATGCTGCTGCTGCCTGTGGTATCCAGAAGGGAGAGCTGATGTCAGGCAGGGTTTGTCTGCCAAGTGCCACACGTGGGCTCAGGCACTGATCTTGTACCATCCATATCACTGAAGTTATCTCAAATATCACTATTTAAGAATATTTGGTGGGGACAGTGAGGGACGCAGTGAGCAGTTTAGGGTAAAGAATGTTCACCATGAATCCAGACCCAACCCATGTCATACCTTTGTTTGCAGGGCAGGGAACTGGTCCCTGCCTTGTTGGGTTCCAGAACAGACCTGCCCATATAACCTCCTCTTCCCAAATATGTGCTCTGTCTAGCTGCAATCCAGCCTTGCACAGAAATGTTTCCTGGAACCAAAAATTTTGCCCTTATGAAATTTTCATCAGAGCTGCTTCATGTGATTCTTCCAAAAAACTGTTGGCATCAGCAAATCAGCATTTTCTGCATTAAAACAGGAGGGAAAAAAAACCCAACCTACCTAAACCAACCAAAACTCTTGTGTGAATCAGTAGATGGGAACTCTTATTCTGGGGCTTCCCAGACAGTAGGAGCTACCACTCCTGGTCAGTGGAAAATACAAAACACAGGCTTTTCTCAGCTTTCTTTATTCCACCCAGCAGCAATTTGCAGTGAGGCAGTGAGAGCCAGCAGCCCCTGGATCCCAGCCCTGATTTTCAGAACACAGAGGAACATGCTGAGATCAGAGTAGTACAGAGGTTTACAGGGTGGCTCATGTGCATAAAAATAGGCAGAGTTCTGCAGAAACAGAGCCTAGAATTGAGATTTCTGCAATCACACCATGAGAAGTGGGAATATTAATGCTCCCAGAGAATGTTTTCTTTCTTTGCTTTTCTGACATTACTTTCAATATTGGGTTTCACTGTCCCTTCTCCTTTTCAAAGATGGAAGAGCAATGAATAGACAGGAGGTGATTATGCCACTCTTTTAAAACCTACTGTACGTGTTACACATTCAACATCTCAGCTGAGAAAAGAAAACCTATTTCTATATTTATCCATTCTTTATGTTCACTTCAATGTACAATATGAACCCCTACTCACACATACCAAGCCAAATCTTTCCCTTCTTCTTGAAGACCAATATCCTAATAAAATGCTTTCTTTGAATTGTCTGGCCCATCAACCAAAACAAATCATGGTCAGGTGTGTTTAACTGCCCACCTCACCCTCCTGGTCACCTTTGCCAGGTCCAGAATGAGCAGGACCAATTGTTCTACTCCTATGGCCTCAGCTTGTGGTGGGAGGGGAGGCAGTGGGTGCAGAGACCTCACTGTGGGGTGGAAATTGGATGTGCCAGATGCAAACATCTGAACTCAGGAGCTCAGGAAAGATCTTCAGCGCCACGCTTTAGGTAACTTCGGGGACTTTCAGCAGAGCTTGGACTTTCTGGGGCCTGAGCCATTCTGAAAACAGGACTTCAGGATGCTTTTGTAAATTTTAGTCAAGGTGAATTTTTACTGAAGTCTAAATCCACAGTTAATTACAATGAAGAATAAATGGTTCTGAAGAGATTAGGGATGAGCTTTTGAAGGAGGCCTCTGAATTTTAAGTAACCAATTCTCTTTGAAAGTCACTGGATTTGGGCTTCTAACTCCCTTGCTCACTTTTGAAGATCCAAACCAAGGTTTAAAATTCATTCTGTTAACAGGCTAGCCAATATTTCTTTCCTGGGAAAGCAGCCTTCTGTTATCCTAAAATTAAGACAACAGAGGGCTACATTTTTTGTTTTATTCTCTAAGGCTAATAATGAAACAATATAGAAATTGTGAAAAATAAACTACAGCAATTTAGATATTTAGTTTTCAAATCAGTTGACAGGCACAGCAAGGAAATGGTTTTGCCTCTGAAGAAATAAATGTAATAAAATACTGTTTAAATAATGTTTAAGTGATGTGATGAAAGACGGGTTCACGAACCCTCTGTTATGTTAACAGTTAGCTGTGCAGGACATGGATTTTGTTTAAGAAATGTGTACTGCTAATACTGGGGTCAACATATGAATAAACAAGGCTGGCACTATGCACTAGAGTCAGGCTCTATTAATATCTGCTTGGTTATCTGTGTTGCTTTGTTTATCATTCCAAGATCTGCTGCAGTCAGGTCCTGTTTGTCCATGTGTCCACAGGCAGGCATGGGCAGCCATCCATACTCTTGCCCACATCAAGGCATCATGGAGTTGGAACTGGATGATCTTTAAGGTCCTTTCAAACCCAAACCACTCTGTGATTTGTGTGCTGGAGTGGCTTTTTGCTCAGAGTGAGGAAGAGCCACATGTCAACCCAGCTCTGAAGTCTGACCCATGGCTGGCTCAAACCCATGCTGTTTGAGCCAGCCAAGTCCATGGGTAGGGGCACTGACCTGGGACCACCCCAGAAGTTTGTTCTGCTGCAGACTAACCATGCAATGCCAGCCAAGCCACTGTGCTCTCCTCTCACATTCGTTAATCTTACTTACCATGAGCTGGTCTCTTGCTGTCGGCCACAACAGTGCCCTGAGCATGGAGTTCTCACTGACAGGAAGGATAAACTCCTTGGGGTTGGACTTCAGAAGACTCAGATGCCTTGGACAGCTTCTGATCCCCTCACTTCCAGCTGCCTTGGAAAGTTGCTGCCTCTTTCCTGGACAGCTTGATCCTCAATCCGCCTCAGTAATAGCTTGAGAATTGGCATAATTGCTAAAGACAGGCCTAAGAAGGCTCTGCCATTATAAAGGCTCTGCCATTATAAAGGCTCTGCCTTCTCTTATGAGAAGGCTCTGCCATTTATAAAGAAGCAGCTTCCATCTTCTTCTGCCTTATATACTCTCTTAAGCCTTTGATTTTACACTTGGGAGTGATGAAAATGTTCATTATCTGAGTCAACAACAATCCTCTGGAATATTTGCTAAATGACCTAGCTCACCAAACATTTCCAGGGGTTTTTCAATTTACGTGTATGGAGGACCATCTGTAATTTCCATGCTGCAAAACACATAGAGTAAGCCAAGCTTTGCTCCTAGAGGTTGGCAATGTGATGGCTTGGTCTAACAAAACATTGATGACCCTCAGTTCCCACCAGAGGCAGTGGAAGTTGAAGGTATCCAGCAACCACAGGAAGCCCATGGATGGCAATGGGCACTATTTGGACCTCAGTGCAATGCCTGATTAGATAACAGTCTGTCTCCAGGTAGAGCATATATTCTCTCTTTCATTCTTCCTTTTTCTTTCTGTCTTAATAATGCATGTAGCTCTGATTTATTTTTTATCAAGATTAACAATGGAACAATACCACTTCAAATATTAAAAAGGCAAAGAAATGTAGGTACTGAAAAGGAAGGAAAATACCTCAATTTCAAGCCTAAAGATTACTTTGGGTCCCAGAGGAAGCAGAAGCAATTTAGTGGCTGATACCCTTAGCAAGAAAAAAGGTTGTAAGATTAAGACCAACTGCTGTTTGGATAAGTGGTTGGTAATTGCACATATCAGCAATTATGTGCTGTCATATCATTTTTCTGCTACCTTACTCCTCTCTTGTGTCCCGTCAGGGTTTACTTGGAATGACCCTACATCTATGGTCCTCTTTGGATTCACCTTCTTAATGTCATACCACAGTGCCTCGCAAGTTCAAAGCAAAAAGAAGTCATTATTACAGGAGGTGCCTGGTGGAGGTGCTCCTCTTCACAAATGTAGCTAGAGGGTACTGCTGTAATAACCAGGCTTCCAGGGAGAGAAAGAAAGAAAGGCCTCCTGAACCTGCAAAAACCCTCTTTGTCCTCCATCCTCACAGTGGGAGAAGGGGGTGTGTGAGAGGAGAGTTTGAGTGGGGAGAGGTTTGCGTGGGGTGGGAGAGAGTTGTCTGCCTGCATGGTTCAGATGCCACCCCATCCCAGAGCGTGCAGCACCCGGCTCCAGGTGACATTGGAGGGACTCAGGGGAGCTGGGTGCTCTCAGCCTTGCCTTGTCAGGGCAGTACAGGTTATGTTGAATCCTCTTCAAGTGAAAAGGGGGAGCTTCTGTTCTGTACATGTGGGCTGCTTATAACTCCTGCCCTATCTGGGGGTGTTTTGGGGAGTAACAGAGGCTGGCCCTTGAGCTGAGCTCTGGGGCTCCCTTCTGTAGCTTGCCAGAGGCTTTGCACCACTCAGAAAAGCAAACACCATCAGAAACACCTTTTTCCTCACAGAAGTAACTGATTCCCCAGTAAAGTGTCAAAACATAACAAAGTCTGTTCCAGCTAAACTCATCTGTTCATTGCCTGAGGGGAGCCTCCAGCTTCTATGGCACCGGGTGCTCCCATGGAGCAGAAAGTATTTAGCTCACTAATCAGACTCAGGCAGGAGGTGTAAGTGTGGCTGCCTGCAGTGTGCCTACAGTGGGTCTGGAGAGGACAGGCACTAGCTGGCTTTCCAGTGTCCCAGACTGACCCACAGTGATGGCTCTGAGGTCAGTGGCTTTACAAGGATGTAAAGGAGAGCAGAGTTTTACACAGGGATCCACCATACAAGCAGAGCGAGCCCTGTGTCTGCAAGGGCCACCAGGGTGGGAAGCCCTGGGAAGGACCAGCAAACCCTGGTGTCAGGCTGTGGGAGATGCCAAATGCAGGAGTCTCAGCAGTGATAGTGAGGTGCTACCTCACAGCTCATGGAAGAGATAATACCCTTTGAAAAGCAGATAAAAGATTCATCAGCACAGATGAAGATATGAGGGCTTGGGCTTAGACAGCCTGTAGCTCCTGCCAAAAAATTGTGTGGAAAGTAGAAATGAATTTAAAAGGTTGAGTGGGGGCCAGCAAGTCAATAACTGAATAATCCCACCCAGATAGGAAACCAAAGCATAAACAAGAGTCTCCACGTACTGACAAGTTAGCACTGGTTGCACTCTGGAAAGGATCCTAAAATAACAGAGATTCCTGTAGACAGAATAAACACATCTCTCAGTTGTCATCCTGAGCAGAGGGTAATTGCCTAGATGTCTGATTGACTTGCTGCTAGAACTAAATATGTACTTCTCTGACATGCTGTCACCTCCTTCACTGTATGTCTGAGATTTTTCAGTAAAGCACATCAGGAATCAAAGCAAATGTCCACAAGGAAAGATGCATCTCGACCTTGAACTTTAATCACTGGCAAAGGGTTGAAAATGTATTTAAAAAGAAGTGAAGTTACTGCATTCCTGAGAGTGACATTTAATCTCAAAATTCCCTGAAGGCTTGTGCATGTATGACCCAACCCCCCAAGAGAGGAACACGGAGCTGCAGCCCCTGTCTGGGGCTGGGGGCTGGCACGTGGCTTCCTGGGCTCCCCAGGCACACCACAGCAGGGTTCTTAGCTCCCCTCTGATCCCCACTCCTTTCCAGAGATTTCCTTCTGGGCTTCCTTCAGCGTCTCTCTTCCCAGTTTGCACTCCTGGAAGAGATGGAGGATCAGGAGTTCCTAAATTAATCCTCTTTCTAGTTTTAGCAGCTGTTTTACCCTGGACAAGAATGTTTGATGCCTTCCCAAAACCACTGCCAGGCTCTTGGTTAGCGATTCCTATCAAGTGCTGAGAAGTCCTGTGCACCCTGCTCATGCTTTGCTGCCTTCCCACCTCAGAGCCAGTCTCTGTTTCAGCTCTGCTAAACTTTTATTTTCAGGAATGTAAGAGAACCTACTGATTGGAATATTAATATGAATACTCAGTAAGCCCTGGAAGTTGCTTAGTGGCTGGACAACTATGAACACAATAATGATTTTCAAAAGTGAAGTGACCTGGCCAAATCCTATGCTGGCCCAGCTCTTGGGAAGGATGGTGTGCTGGTTTAGAATTCAATCCATAATAGATATAAAAAATACTATACTAAATGCAATGCAGTGTGAATCAATGAAGGTTGTTGACTCAGTATTACACTCTAATATGTAAGAGACTTGCATTTTACTCCATAGTATGTGACAGTTTGGTACTGAATTCAACCAAAATTAACCTGGCATATCATACGTGAAAGGGAAATATTTAAAAAACGTGCCTTTAATGATAACTATGGAAGAAAACCACCAGTAATTGAAGGTAATTTTGAAAGAGTCCTGGTTCTAAGTCCTTGGTCTTTCATATTTTGCATCTGGAGAAAAAAAATCAGAACATCAGAAGGCACAGACATTTGATGTGTGATTGGATGGAGCCCTGAGCAACCCCATCTAGTGGGTGGCATCCCTGCCCATGGCAGGAGAGTTGGAACCAGATTATCTTTAAGGTCCCTTCCAACCCAAAACATTCTGTGATTCTGTGATTAACAGCAAAAGGATATCCATGGATGTGGGGTAACCTGCATCACTCATCAACTGCACGTGGGCAGTTGGTGTGGCTGGACACGAAACAGCTCCTCACCAAATGAGCAATGCTGGCAGAACTTCCATGCAGGCTGCACTGGAACCAGGCAAAGCAGCCTGGTTTGAAGTGAAACCTGGGGAAAATCTGCCAGTGGCAGGTGGGAAGGAGGGGGTCACACCACCTCCCACTGTGGGCCTGCTGTGGCCCCTGCTGTGAAACTGCCTCCAGGAGAGCAGCCCAGCACTGCCATCAGGTGATGGAGCAGGAGAGCCTCTGAGAAGCTGTGCAAAGGAATCGTGGCATGGGATGGATGGAAGAGCAGTTTCCCCCCATGAAAGGGACACAGGAAGCACAGGAGGGTTCAGGCACATGGTGAGGCAGTGGAAACCATGCACCTCAAACCTGTATTGGTGGCCCAAGAACAAGACTATTTTCGCTATCTCTCTGCATTTGAGAATTCACCCTGGAGGGAACTGAATCCCAGGTCAGAGTAAGGTTGTGAGGACAGTTTACAAACCTGTCCCCTTCCCCTTGCCTCCAGCCTGTGCAGGAAAAAAAACATTTTCTAGCAGAAACTTTGATGGAGCCATCACTTTGTGAACATTGCAAATATATATATATATATATAAAGCAACTTGTCTAATACATTTTCAAGATAAAAGTTTGAGATGTCAGAAAATTTTTTCTGAAAAAAACCCAGGCATTCATGCACAAGAGGATAACTTGAAACTATCTACCCATCTATTAAACACCAAGCTTTAGGTAGATAGAGAAATCAAGCAGAAGCTAAAGCAGGCAGACACATGTAAAATGATTTCTGAAGGCAGAACAGGACATCTCTAGAAAGTACTGGTAAACTGAGTTTTGGGGGGGGAAAGGGGCAATTACCCAGCCCATGCCCCCTGCCGTCACACACATGGCCCCAGGAGTGAAGTGATCCACTCAGCTGAGAGAGGCAAAGGTGCCCCAGGGCACTGGGATGGCAGGATGGCACACATCCCCCCTGCAGCCAGCCCTTCTTCTACCCTTAATGACCTACTCATCTTCCTCTTTGCTTTTACTTTAGGAATAACACAACAACCCAGGGGGAACTGGGTGAGGAAGGCATGCAGAACAGGCAGGAAGAGTCCAGCCCAAGCAGAAGACAAGGTACTCAGTTGGTGCTCCCTTGGTCTGATTTCATTTCACTGATGACAGGAAATGAGCCCAGTGATTTAAAACCAGTATAAATGACTCCTAGTTCAGGCCTACCTTACAGCAAATTCCCTTTTCCTCCAAAATGGTATTTGTCATGAAGAACCTTCTCTCACAGAGACTACAAAGCCAGAAGGCTTCCTCCATTCATTTACATATTAAAACTTAACAGATGATGAAGGAGAAGCAATTATTGGAGAAAGCAGTAGTAGTTCTCTTAGTTACATTCATTAATTTTCTTTTTTCTCAGTAAAGTCTATGTTCAACAGAAACCTGATTATTCATATCCAGCACATTAACTTAAAGTGATTTAACACAGTCAAAAAGAATGAAAAAATGCAATGTGAAAGAAATGTGTGGCACTTCATAAACAGGGAGCCCCATCATTTCAGCTGGGCTGTGTCTGTCACTCTGTTAGAGGAGAGGTTTGTGCACAGAGCCAAGCACTGAGCAGCACCTTGAGGTAGTGCTCAAGTGCAGGGTGCTGCTCCCCTGCCCTGGGCAGAGTTCAGCTCTGTCCCAGAAGCAAAGTTGGCTGTTCCAACTTCATCTTTGTGATTGCTAAGGGGATGATGGGTGCTCTTTTTCATCCAGACCCATCTGCACAGAAGATGGATCCTGAAGATGATATTTTAAACTTTCATTTTCCCTTCAAGTGCCATTTGAATTGTTTTTTTTTTTTCCTCTCCCACATTGTTTCACATTAGCTATGTTCAACTACAGGGAGTATAAAAAAATATTACCTCAGCTTGAGAATAGGTTTGCTCTCAAGTGACACTTTCCAATACTTCTGATTTATACCCTTTTCCTGCATTGATCTGTTGGGAGATTTCGTCAGCTATATCTGACATAAACACTGTATTATTCTGTATTGCATTATACCCTAGAAATCCACTCAAATCCCTTTGCTCCTCAAATTAAAGCAATATGCATTACAGTGTCCTGATTTCCTTCTATTCTTGCATTTGCATTTTTGTATCATGCTCTAGATTACTCATGTATATTTTGGCATAAGCATCTCCCTGCTCATTTAAGTATATTGCCTTTAATCTTCATTATACCTTGAAGCACACAAAACCCTGCCCCCAAAGGATGCGTGGGGACTTTTAGTTCCCACAGGGGCTGATTTTCTGTGGAGATTATTTAAAGCAAACGTGGTGTTGTTCAGAAGGCCAAGCCTTGTTGGAGGCCAATCCCATGGACACCCAGTGTGTCCCTCTGGTCTCACTGCTCCCCACAGTACAGGAGGTTTGTCCACCACACTGCAGATCACCATGGCTTTGGGAAGGGACTTCTCCTCCTTCCACAGTGGTGCAGACTGCAACTCTGCAGCCAAAAGGTTTCAGTTGTGTGGCTGTGCTGGGGTGCACAAACTCCTCAGTGATTTAGCCATGCAGTTCACCTGCCTGCAAGCAGCTTTTTGATGGCAGAAATGGAGTAGCAGCTTTCGGTTGTACTTTTGCTGGAAGAGATTGGGTGTGTTCACTGCATCGTTCTTATTCACTTTAAGTGCCTTCTGACCATCAGAATAATCTATTACTGCATTTCTTACAAAACATAATTCTATCAGAGAACAGCTAATAATATATCACATATTCTGGTAGGATTTTTTGGTCGGTCTGCCTTACTTCCCAGATTTGTTCTGTGGTAGGAGTCCATGTGGGTCCAATGTTTGCCCCAATCAGATACTAATGGTTATACTGGAAATGTATTCAGTCAGACAGAGCCCCGAGTTCAGTAAAGCTACATGACTTATATGAAAGGTCAGGAAATTCCTTGAAAGAGGAGCTTCTGATTTTTCTGATCTAGGATATAGGCATGTTGGTTCAGAATTGCTCTGTTTGATAACCAGACATACTCTTTATTCTAAACTTTCCTGAGCTACAACATCCCTCAGAATGTGGAGTGAAGCAATGCTGGTAGGAAAAGATGCCTGTAATTTAGGGACAAGTAATTCTTTCCATAGGTGGGAGGGAAGATCCAGGTTTTACTCCAGGTAATGCTGAGACCATCATATTCAAAGCAACGCTATTGTTGTCTTCTCTTATTTTTTAACATCCAAGATATCCCAGATTTGGTTTAAAGATCTGAGCACAACAGACTGCAGGCAGAGCCAAGGTGCATGGAAACTCTGGGTGGGCTCTCAAGAAGTATTTGAAAGCTGCAATCCTTTACCAAGGGCAGTCCTTTACCTTTATCAAGAAACCCACAATGCCAGGTAAGATCCATGTGCAAGCCATGACCCATCTCAGTGAGCATTGACAGATGGGTCCACTGTCAGCAAAAAAATGGAATATTCATCATTGTACTTGGAAAGGAGGAGCCTTTGTATAAGGCAAAGCAGAAGTTGAAGATAGTTTGACAAGAAAACCACTGTCACCTGGAGTCATAGGGGAAATGTGTCTGCACCTTCCACATCAGCACAGGATGATGTGGATGATTCTTCTCCACTTGCATTTAGGCAATGCCCTCATGCAGAGCCACTGATCAGTCCAGCATTGCTCCAGTAATGCAAAACTTTCCTTGGAGTCCAACATCATGTCTGTGAGGACAGCATGTCCTGAAATGTCCCACAAAATGCCCTTCCCTGGCTTGTTCACATTTAAGAGCAAAAGATGCTATTACTGCTGAAAATTAATAAATTTTTAAGTCCAAGCAGAGGAGACCAACCTCTGCTAATGTCCACGGGGCAAGGAACAAAAAGGACAGACAAATAGAAGAGGGCAACAAAAAAACTTACATTGTGCCTACAAGAGCAAGCAAAATACCATTGCATATTCGTTAAGATTTGTTCAAAAGTTCAGAAAATTCCCTCCAGTAATATAATGGGTGATAATTCAATTTATTTATGTTTTTAAGGCATGAAGACTAGCTTTAATTTCCCTCATCTGTGCCTCTATTATTATTAATCTACTTATCTTCTAAAAAGATCGTCTAAACTACACTTCAATAGGGAATGTGATCTTTGGCCATGTAGGGCTTTGCAATTATCCAGTTCTGAATGAACTTGTTGTTGAAACATTTTTTAAGTCTAATGAAAACATTAGATCAATTCCTCGCAGTGATAGCTGTCATTAAATCAATAGTGTGTGTAAGTCCATTATACTGATATTTGACACGAACTGCCGAAGGTCTGCTAACAATGAAACCATACTGAAGTGTGTCCTCTGCTAGGCATATTTTATATGAGATAAAAATCTGTTAAGTCTACAGTAACTGAAACTTTTCTTCTTTAACTAAAATAAACAGAGATGTGAAACGTTGCTGTAACTCACACTAGGACCACCACGATCACACGGGTTTTGAAGCTGGTTCTTTTATCACACCTCTATCACAGCTGTGCTCTCAAATCAGTCAGGAAAGCTTTTTATGATTGTTTATCTGTGTGGCTTACAAAGAACAGGCAGAGGTTTCATAACAAAGCTCTGATGGAGGACTTGATCGTGCCCCCCCCAAAAGCAAAGGCACTGTCACCAACTCCAGTGAGGGTTGGACTGCTCCTCAAGTCCCTGGGAAATGGACTTGAGGAAAAGTCTTCTGGCTGAGGATCTTCCCAAGGAGGAACAGCATCTTTGCATCACAGTGCAGCAGCTTGCAGGGGCAAGAAGCACAACCAGACCCATTTCCCCACTGAAAGGAGCAGTTCCATTGTATATGCCATTCTATTGCAAATGGGAAAGATAACTGAAGGACCTCTGGCTCTGTGGTTTAAAAATATTTTCCAGTGCCCTACAAATTCCATTTCCCACTCCTACCACGAGTGCTTCAGCTACAGCCTCAATGCAATCCTGTGAGACTGTGATGTCTGATGTAATATATTATGGGACTCTTACCATGAGAGAAACACAGAACTTGAGAAAATGGCTAGCTGATGGATATGAAGACTGTTCAGCCTGCCACTACTTGAGATTTATAAACCTTACAATTTTTCAGTAGTAGTAGGTAACGTTTGCTCACAGGCAAGGGAGCTGTGAGTACAAAGTGTAATAGAAAATAACAGTCAATGGCAGACACTGACAACTTTCTGGCTCAAAAGATCACTTTAAACTGAAAATCCAAACTAATTAATTTTGAATAGGTTAAAGATTTACAGTTAAGTGGCAGAGCCTCACAATTTTTGGAAGTTTGGTCATTAGAAAATGCATTTTTTTCACAAACAAATGCAATAATTGATAGGGAAAAAAATCCCAAAATAACCCCACCTGAGACATTCTCTGAGACTTTGGTTCCTGTAATATTTGCAGCACACAATCCCAGTCAGCATTGAAGTGGGGAGAACCCGAGGCAGAGACGGGTCCTGCCCTGCCCTGTGCGATGGCTCCCACTAATGGCAGCAAGGGAAAGCTCGGGCACTCCCAACGGAGCAGAGACAAAAAACCCTCTGCAAATCCTTCTTCAACCCGTTTTTGGTGTTTGGTTTTAAATGTCTAAAAGTACAGTTACCAACTAGATTTTCATGATTTTTTTCTATTGTCAGAATATGAGCATGACAGGAAATAATCTGAATATTAGTCTCCTTGGATGGGTTTTATCTCACCATCAGACACCTCCAATGGAGATTTCTAGTGATACCAGGGAGCAAGATCCAGGGTGTGATTCCCATTGATGGTCTGACCTATTTCAGGCATGGCATGAGTCATGAATTCGATTTTCCTTCTAACTTCTATCTTGACTAGGCATGGAGCTGGGGCAACTGGTCCAGACACTTGATGGAGATGGCCCCAGCATGAGTGCAAGGTGATGTCACACAGGAAACACCATCTTTGTGCTCAGCCAGTGAGGAAAACCATGGCTGAAATGAGGACACTATGTAGGACTCCCTTCTAGGGAGCCCAAACTGTGGGATCAGGGCCATGGGATGGAGGTTCTTGTTTATGGCTGGGGAGACTTTCAACCCCCTTATCATGGGGTCTTGGGATTTTGGTCAAGTCTGTGCTCCATTTCTGTTACAAGGAGAGAAACTCCAAAAAACTTGGGTGAGGACTGGTCGCCATGGAAGGAGATGGACAAATATATTTGTTTTACATTTCAGTTTTGAGCACAACAGAGATTATCAAAACAGCTGAGCAATTTTCTGTTGGTAACGTTGCAGAGACATCTTCTTGCAATCAGATGCAGAGACCAGGTGCAGACTGTCCTTGGGTCCCACTTCCAAATCTCAGATACATTTTTATAGGGTCTCTGACACAAGGAATAAACACGAGAGGATTACAGCTAATCAGATAAGTATGTCTTTATTTAACTGTAACATCAAAAATTAAGCTTGCAGTATGTTCTTAAGAGATAGAGTCTTCAATCTAGTTCAAAGATTTTTTGGAAAGATTTTTTTTCCTTTTAATTAAATCGTGTTGATTTTATTTGACATTTGATTTCAAGCAAGCCTCCAGAATTTCTCCTTCACTGTCTGCCTCAAATCTGTGTGTAACATGTCACAGTCAAAAGGCCACCCCACTTCTCCTGAACATTGCTGCATTTTAGGTTCTCTGTGGGTGACCAGATCAGCCCAGGTACAGATCAGCCCCTGGAACATTTCCCACTGAGGAGCAGGATTTCTGTCTGCATTTGGCATATGTAGGTGCAGTGAAAGTGAACCTGCTGGTACAGGAAGAAGCTACAGACACACTCCACCAGTAGCAAAAGGAAGATTAGAGAAAATGTGGGGCTGCTGATGAATCAGTTGGGTGTCCTGGTAATGGAAAACATGGAAAAGTTGGAATTACTGAATGTCTTCTTTGCCTCAGCCTTTACTGTGGATGTCAGCTCTCAGGAGTCCCAGACCTCGAGGTAAGAAAAGAAGTCAGGAGAAAGGAAGACTTCCCTGGGTCATAGAGGATTGGATTGGAGACCAGCTGTACACACCTCACACCCATGTATCCATGGGCCCTGATGCACACTCAGGTGTTGAGGGAGCTGGCAGATGTTGTTGCTAAGCCACTCTCCACCATCTTTGAAAAGTCATGGAGAATAGGAGAGGTGCCCAACAGCTGGAGGAAGGCAATGTTACTCCCAAATTTACAAAAGGGAGTACCCAGTACTTTAAAGCAGGAACACCCAGGAAATTACTGGCCAGTCAGCCACATCTCCATCCCCCAGTAAAGGTGTGGGAACAGGTCATTCTGGAGGTCATCACCAGACATGTAGAAGAAAAGGAGGTCATCAGGAGTAGCCAGCATGGATTGACTAAGGGGGAGAGAAATTATGTGGGAGCTTGGGCAGTTTAGCTGCAGAAGACACAGGTGAAAGGGGAACTCATTAATGCATATAAATATCTCCAAGGTGGGTGTCAAGATAATGGTGCTGGACTATTTTTAGTGGTGCCCAGCAACAGGACAAGGAGCAGTGGCCATAAACTAAAACACAGGATATTCCACCTTAGCATGAAGAACTTCTTAACATTGAGGGTGGCACTGGAACAGCTTCCCAGGGAGGTCAAGGAGTCTCTCTCTTTGGAGACATTCCAAACCTACCTGGACACATTCCTGTGTAACCTGCTCCAGGTGACCCTGCCTTGGCAGGGAGGTTGGATTGGTTGACTTCCAGAGGTCCCTTCCAACCCAAACAATTCTGTGATTCTGCCATATGTTAAAACAGAGTATAAGTTCTTCAGAATAGGATAAAATAAATAATAAAAGAGCAAAAAAGAGGATGCTAATCTCTACAGAAGTAATCACACAAATATATTAAGGTTGTCAGGATGTCAGAAGTTTGTAAACACCCACCTTAGCATCTGCTGGGAAAGAGCCCTGTATCCACTCAATTCCCCTCTCATTTGTTGCTGAAACTGGAAACTGCCCAGTGAACAAGGCAGGAGATTTGAGGAGGAAGGAGACATGGTGAAGGCAGCTGAATGGTGTCCTGGGGCACTGGCTGTTATCTCCTTCCCTGCTGAAGACTTTTTCTGAGATACTGCCAAGTCATCCAAACCATACATTGAAAGCTGTGTCTCAGTAATTGTGTGGGGTTTTGTTTTTTGAATGCATAAATTAATACCCCAAGTTCTGATTCACAAAACTGCTGAGCACTCGTTGCTGTGAAAGAAAACAAGGGTATTGTCCTTTCAGCACATAAAATGCTAAAGGATGTGAAGTGTTCAGAAAAATCAGGTCATTAGGCATGCAAATTGGGTCATCAAAATTAGTGGATCTTTTTGACATTAATCTCTCTAGACTTCTTCCTGGGAAAACAGGGAGATCCCATACCCTACAGGAGAGTTGTGAACTAAATTAATTTAATGTTTGTTTCTCTACCAGCTCCAACTCCATCTGATGCTGATGCTATTTGTGGGTTGTTTCTTCCTCTTTCTCACTCACCACTATCACTGAGGACATGGCTGTACTGGCACAAAACATCTCAAGCCCTGGACAGACATGGAATGGGAGTCCTGCCCCGTCCCNGAGCAGGATTTCTGTCTGCATTTGGCATATGTAGGTGCAGTGAAAGTGAACCTGCTGGTACAGGAAGAAGCTACAGACACACTCCACCAGTAGCAAAAGGAAGATTAGAGAAAATGTGGGGCTGCTGATGAATCAGTTGGGTGTCCTGGTAATGGAAAACATGGAAAAGTTGGAATTACTGAATGTCTTCTTTGCCTCAGCCTTTACTGTGGATGTCAGCTCTCAGGAGTCCCAGACCTCGAGGTAAGAAAAGAAGTCAGGAGAAAGGAAGACTTCCCTGGGTCATAGAGGATTGGATTGGAGACCAGCTGTACACACCTCACACCCATGTATCCATGGGCCCTGATGCACACTCAGGTGTTGAGGGAGCTGGCAGATGTTGTTGCTAAGCCACTCTCCACCATCTTTGAAAAGTCATGGAGAATAGGAGAGGTGCCCAACAGCTGGAGGAAGGCAATGTTACTCCCAAATTTACAAAAGGGAGTACCCAGTACTTTAAAGCAGGAACACCCAGGAAATTACTGGCCAGTCAGCCACATCTCCATCCCCCAGTAAAGGTGTGGGAACAGGTCATTCTGGAGGTCATCACCAGACATGTAGAAGAAAAGGAGGTCATCAGGAGTAGCCAGCATGGATTGACTAAGGGGGAGAGAAATTATGTGGGAGCTTGGGCAGTTTAGCTGCAGAAGACACAGGTGAAAGGGGAACTCATTAATGCATATAAATATCTCCAAGGTGGGTGTCAAGATAATGGTGCTGGACTATTTTTAGTGGTGCCCAGCAACAGGACAAGGAGCAGTGGCCATAAACTAAAACACAGGATATTCCACCTTAGCATGAAGAACTTCTTAACATTGAGGGTGGCACTGGAACAGCTTCCCAGGGAGGTCAAGGAGTCTCTCTCTTTGGAGACATTCCAAACCTACCTGGACACATTCCTGTGTAACCTGCTCCAGGTGACCCTGCCTTGGCAGGGAGGTTGGATTGGTTGACTTCCAGAGGTCCCTTCCAACCCAAACAATTCTGTGATTCTGCCATATGTTAAAACAGAGTATAAGTTCTTCAGAATAGGATAAAATAAATAATAAAAGAGCAAAAAAGAGGATGCTAATCTCTACAGAAGTAATCACACAAATATATTAAGGTTGTCAGGATGTCAGAAGTTTGTAAACACCCACCTTAGCATCTGCTGGGAAAGAGCCCTGTATCCACTCAATTCCCCTCTCATTTGTTGCTGAAACTGGAAACTGCCCAGTGAACAAGGCAGGAGATTTGAGGAGGAAGGAGACATGGTGAAGGCAGCTGAATGGTGTCCTGGGGCACTGGCTGTTATCTCCTTCCCTGCTGAAGACTTTTTCTGAGATACTGCCAAGTCATCCAAACCATACATTGAAAGCTGTGTCTCAGTAATTGTGTGGGGTTTTGTTTTTTGAATGCATAAATTAATACCCCAAGTTCTGATTCACAAAACTGCTGAGCACTCGTTGCTGTGAAAGAAAACAAGGGTATTGTCCTTTCAGCACATAAAATGCTAAAGGATGTGAAGTGTTCAGAAAAATCAGGTCATTAGGCATGCAAATTGGGTCATCAAAATTAGTGGATCTTTTTGACATTAATCTCTCTAGACTTCTTCCTGGGAAAACAGGGAGATCCCATACCCTACAGGAGAGTTGTGAACTAAATTAATTTAATGTTTGTTTCTCTACCAGCTCCAACTCCATCTGATGCTGATGCTATTTGTGGGTTGTTTCTTCCTCTTTCTCACTCACCACTATCACTGAGGACATGGCTGTACTGGCACAAAACATCTCAAGCCCTGGACAGACATGGAATGGGAGTCCTGCCCCGTCCCCTACAGACACTCCAGGCATCTCTGGTGCTGATGGTTCCATCTGGGCTGCTGACCACTATGATTTTTGAGCTCCCAAATTTTCAAATTTGCTCATATTTGAGCATTGCTTGGCACGTCCAGTGTATTCTTAAGGCCAGGATGACATGACCACTGTGCAGCTTTAGGGCAGCATTCCACTACACAGAGCTTCCCAACAGCAAAAGCAACTTCTGAACGTGCTGGTTTCTCAAAGTGCTTCTGCTCCCCTTCCATTTAGATAAGCCCAAGTCTATTATCCCTAAAGTGAAACACTAAAACTCCTACCACAGATGTTTAAAGTCAGAATTTCTCAGAACAAAGAGCTTATTCATCTTGAAAAGACTTGCTACCTACAGAGGAGTGCTAACGTCTTAGCTCCCCGCTGCTCCAGTCCCCGGCATCTGGGGGCTGTCTCAGTCACTGCTCAGCCTGCCGCCCCAAATCCTGCTGCCAGCAGGGTGGGACCCCTCAAAACTGCTGTGCCTCCATCACCCATGGCTTTGTCAGGGGATTCGGGCAGAGAGATACGGCTGTGTCTGAAGTCACGGCGATCACCAGGGAGGACTTATCTCAATATGTTCTTGAAACTATCTGATGTCAAGTTATGTGTCTCAGGGGGACGCGAGTTCCGTGTAGTTTGTTATGCCATCTGTTAAGGAAGGCAGCCACTCGTCTCTCTGCTCCGTGACCACAGATGGGGAGTTTTTCCCCCTGTGTGCATTACTGTCAATACATGCCAAAGCCTTCCTAGCTGGAGCCAGGTGGAATCACCACCACGACGAGCATGCCTGGGAAGAAGGGTGCTGCTGCACGGGCCTTCCCAAGAACCTTGGTTCATGGTGTGCAGACGAGCTGAACGAACAGAGCTAGCCTGCACCAGCGAGGGCAGGTCCCCAAAACCCCTCTGACTTGCAGGACACTGAGAAAAAACTCCAGCAGAGGAGCTCAAGGAGGAGGTTGTGCAGCTCCATGCAACGTGTGCAGCCCCACTGCAGATTTGACCCTCCTGTTGGCTGGCTGTGGATGGTGCTTGCCCCAAATCACCCTCTGGCAACAGCACCGTGAACCTCAGACACAGAAAAAAATGCAAAGCCTCAACTGCTGCCTCTGTGGAGATGCCTCAGCTCCCCAGTGCCCCAGAATGCAAAGGAAAGCTGCTCTGCTGACTGACCCACCGAAGGGAAAAAGCAAACACGCAGTGAGCACCAGATCCCCCAATGGCCAAAAGCAGCTATTGACTTCAGCATCAATAAAGCTCCTTTTTTTCAGGGGTGATTATCACACCTGTTAATATTGAGCTGACACTTTTCCAGTGTTACTGGGTCCATTTCTGAGCCTGTGGGCTGAAAGTTTTAAAGGGAGACTTTACAGACAGGAGACCGTAGCAGGAAGTTCAATTCAAAATTGGAAGACTTATGGAAAGGGTTATGTTGGCTGGGAAGGAAAGTTTTACAGAAAGAGCCAGCCCGCTCAGATCACTCTCCACTTGTGATCCCTTTGGAACAGGTATTTCACCCAAGCAGAATAGAAACTGACATTGTATTTATTTTCACTGGAAAGCAAATGTTTGCCTCCCCACTTCTCCCATCACAAGGGTGGCAGCAGCCAGTGGCATTTCCCAGTGCAAGCAGCTCTGCTGTCCTCTGGGAAGACACAATTCAGCAGCAAAGGCAGCAAAGCATTCGCATATGAGGAAGCATTTCTGAGGTAGGCATGCCAGAAAGGCCTTTTGAAAATGAATCAAAAAATATCATTTTTTACACCAGTGTTAGAAACACTGCCCTGTTCCCAGCAGCCAGAGGTGCTCAGCTCTTCTGCAAACCTGCTTTCAAAGCTCAGACCTAGATTCTCCCTTGGGAGGCAGCATTTTGGGGTTCCAGCAGATGTTTGCATCTGTCACTTCTTACAAAAGCCAAGCAGGACTCGGTGAACGCAGAGCTCACCTTGGCAAAGCCTCAAGGGCTCTTGCTGCTCACACCTACTCTGACTAGGCTCTGTGCGTCTGCAAAGGCAGCTGAGGTGGTCCCTGCTTCAAATGTGTCACACCAGGGATCAGGTGTGAGCCCCAGGAATCTTGAGGGATGTGGGGAGAGCCTGAGGTACCATGGAGGCACCAAAGGACCAACTTTTCTTACCCTAGATTTTTCCAGACAAATGCAAATTTGTACTGATGCCCAGTTTATCCACGCAGAGATTTCACCTTTGAAGTCTGTGTGTAGTTAAGGCTCCTTCCTCCCATCTCAGAATGGGAGCACAGCAGAATCAGGAATTAATTTACCAAGTGATTTAACTAAATAAAAAAAAATAGAACACTTAAATAGAATACTCTGACTAGAGGAAAGGATGACTTAATTTGCAGATCTCTTCTCTACTTCCTCCATTAATTTACTTCTACTATAATTTAAGTTCACACATGCCTATGAAACAACCCTAAGAACTCATAAAACTCTTTTCAAACAAACAGATAAGTTATGCACATACATCTTTGAGGCATGTGAATCTCTGTATTTAAAGCAACTTCTAGAAGAATTCTGCCTGCCATGAGCTCTCAGCAGGGTCTGCCTGCACACATTCATTCTGAGTGCCCACATATTGCACCTGACTGTCTGATGGCATGGCAAGGGGACAGCTGGCAGGGTCCCCTGCCTTAGGGATGCCTCAGCCATCAACCAAGCTCACCAGCATTTATGTGGGGACCCACACAGTCAAAATTTTCCTCCAGGTCTCTTACAACTGGGAACGTGCCAGTGCTACATCTGCTTCTAGAAGCTGAGTCCTGTAACGAGTATTTGGACTCCAAAAAAGAGGGCCCCAGGAGGGAAAGGATTAGGCATAACCCTTAAAACAAATGAAGTCTTTGTGTTTTAATATCTGCACTCATATCTCAGCCTCTGTCAAGCTTTTCCCACAGTGCTTTGGGGGGTGGGGAGGCCAGAGTCACGGCACCTTGGAGAGATCTGCTGGTTGAGGGAGCATGTCCTTAGACACAAGGAAGGGCAGAAACAACACAGACCTTCGAGAAGAGAAACACTTGCTCCTTTCTGCACCTGTATAATTCCCCAGATGGACACCCACTAGGGCTGCCAGATCTAAAATCTGAAAGCACGAGGTGCAGCAGCCACAGCAGCTGGAGGAAGCTGTGAGGAATTATTTTTCCATCATGTCATTCAAGAAAAATATTTGAAATGGAAAAGAAGATGGAATTAAAGCAGAGAACAAAAACCCCAAAACACAGAAAAGTAAGAATAAAAGCTGCAGACAGCCCCGAGCAGAAAGGAGAGGAACAGAAGCAACAGAAAACAGAATAAAGACCCCATCACTTTCAGTCCTAAAAATGAGTACTTTTGGAGAAAAATAACGATTTTGCTCTTATAAAGTCTTAAAGCAAAACCCAAACAAAGAACTCTAAACGGGAAAAAATGCTGGCCCTAGTAAAAGGCTCATGATCTCCTAAATTTTTTAGGCAAATGCCCAGCAATATGACAACTTTTACACATGGATCCCTAGGAAACAGCTCTCTCCCCCGACTCCTGTCAAGGAGGACAAGGGATTAGCTCAGGCACTGAGAAGCTGACATAGTTAAACATTGCTGCTGGCAGATACAATCCAGTTTATAACTGAGGTTGTAAAAATACGCATGAAAGCAAATTCGTAAGAAAGAGGCTCTAATGAAGATGTATAGAAGGGCTGTAATGCCACGTAGCCTCTTGATAGCTAAGGCCCTGATCCTGCAAATTAAGCTAAGCGGCGAAGTTAATCAGATGCATAAGCATTTGCAACATCAGTGGTTTTTTTTCTTCCCCAAATGAGCTAAATTCAAAAAGCCTTGGTTTAAATTACACGAAGATATTAGCAACATCAGTTCTTTATTAGGAGCAGTTTATTCATTCAGGGTGTACAGTACGGAGCAACACGCCTGGCATGGTTAGCGATGCGTGAACCTGAAGGGGAAGAAATCCCTTTGCATTCCCTTCACAGCCAAGTTGCACAACAATTCAGGCTGCTGCCTCAGCAGCCAAATGGGCATTTTTCCAAGCCTAAAAGTCAGCAACAAACCCAAGTGTGAAGGCAGCTTTGTTCTCCTTAAAGCTGACCAGATATCCTTGGAAAACTCCCTTGGATCACCCTTCTTCCTCCCCATCTTCTCCAATGGCCCCTTTCTCTAAAGTATCACAGCCATGATGTTCCACTCCAAATCAAAGGGTGAAAGCATCACATGGCATCACAGACACAGAGTCAACAGCAAAGCCTCTGGTTCATGGCAAAGCTATGAAAGTCCTGGTGAGGATGGCAAAGCTAAAGCAATACACCTGAGGTATGAGGAGAAGTAGCATTCCAGACTCTCCAGCTCTTCTATCTCAAAAGTAAGTTTAAAGCTGTGGCAAACAGGTGTTTCGTAGGGTGACACTCATCCTGTGCTTGTCTTTATGGCAGGGAATGAAGCAAGGCATTCATTCCAAATCCTGCTTATAGTTTGCACACCTCAAACACATCACTAAAAACACCTCTTTTGTGTGATGCAGGACGTCTTGTTCAACAAGGGAGAACTGTCAGAAGCTGAACAGGCAAAGGAGAGTGAGAATCTTGCTCCATGAGCAGGGCATCTTCATGATCACAATATAACATGCTCAAGGCTGGGAGGCCAGGGGACCTTGTTGTCCCCTCAGCATACCCATCAGCACCTTGGTAAGGCTTTCTGGGTTGATCACTGGAATGGTAATGGTTTTTTATTTCAGTAAATTTTTAGAGAGGATAACAAAGCTCATGAGACACTGCTGTGAGGTGAGCAGAGATGACCTTCTCCACAGCGAAAGGCAGGGAATGTTGGGACAGGAGGTTTAAGCTAAACCTTGATATACAACAATCCTGTATAAAGGGTAAAACGCTGTAAAACCTTTTAGAAAGGAATTACTTTATTCAGGAAGAAATACAGCACCATGGGGAAAGAAAAGGAACAAGCAAACAAATGGCTTTTGATTTTCTCCAACACTTCTTAAGAGGCTTAACTGAAAATTTCTAAACATATTTTTCTCAGTATATATCCTCTTCATTTTCTATTGTCTCTGATAAGATTAATTTCCCACTCAAGCATTCCAGCAACCTCCTTGACCAGTATTGCCTATTTAACAAATATTTTCATCCCACATCATGGTTGTATTTAACACTTTCATGCAAGTCTGTGCTGAATAGCCCCAACGCATTTAGAAACCAAGAGTGCCTATAAAAACTTCACTGTGCAAGACCAGAAATTTCAGGGAAATCCCCCAAATTCAGAGGTCACTTGTAGTCATTCATGACATAAATTTTGCAACAAAGGATCTACCCTTGTCTTTGAACCTTGGTCTTGTACTGAGAAGCAAGACAGCAATGACAAGAGTGAAACAGTTTTACTCATAAAGATATAATTTTTAGTTCCCCAGTCACAAATGAATGGAAAACACTTTGAGTACATATAATTTTTCTTCCTTCCTTTTTCTGTCTTGGCTCTAAATATCTCTTACTGGTCTTTCCTGGAGATAAATACTGTGTCAGATGAACTTTTGTTCTGACCTAGTACACAACTTACATGGTTGTAGGACCAAGACCTAGCTTTCCAAAATCTTCCAGGTTTGGAAGGATTGAAAAATAGAAAAGGAAAAGAGAAAGGAATGCCATCTATCTAGTAACAGTTTTAAGTTTTGGTGGGGGGTGTTGTTGATGGTGTTGTTGTTGTTGTTGTTATCCCCTGCACTATTTGTAATAACCAGAAAAGTATTAAATAGTTACAGGGTGACAAGAAGAAAAACAAAGGAAAAGAAAGAAATCCCCAGCCACTCATTTTATTTACCACAAGTCAAAAAGAGATTAAATAAGTATTAAATTTATCTTAAGAAGTAAAAAGAAATGCTAAAAATTATTAGCTTAAACAAAATGCTGCTTCATTTCAAATCTGGAAGTGAAAATCAGCTATTTTTAAGATTTGTTAAATATTATTTAAATTAATTCCATTCATTCATGAGGTAACCTCTTCATTTCAGTTTAACCTCTTTGCATCAGAGTGCTGGATGAAGGGGACACAGAGGGAAAAGAAGAGGGAGCTTCCTGGAGTGCTTTGTGCTGAGCCTATTTTGGGTTGCATAGCAGCTGATGGGCAACTGTGGGCAGCATCCATGAGCTATAGCAACGCTGGGGTGACGGCTGGCAGGGGTGCCAGCCCTTGGATCCGTCCCGAAGCCCAGAACCGCAAGGACATCATGAAGCTGTTTTCCTCCCTTGTCTTGTGTTGAGCCTCCTGGGAGGCACGAGACAAAACCTGGCACTGATGTCCTCCTTGATCTCTGTCAGCCAGAGCTTCCACGCCCAGACACATCCAGCCCATATGCACTCACAGAATTGGACCAATGTGTGTCAGAGAGCTCTTCTTACAGTCAGGACCACAACAAACTCCACATGTATGTCAGCTCTTGGAATAACTGCTGGAACAAGACCAAACTGGTAGGCAGGATGTTTAGGCCAACAAAGCCTGGCTTTCAAACTCGGAGAAGTTTGATAGCAGTGCTCCCTTAGCTTGCTGCAGAAGATCCTATTTGCTAAATTTAGGCACTAAATAGCATTGTTGACCTATTCTCTTTGCAGGATGCCTGGCTTGGTGCAAAAGGACTTTCTGGAATAATCTGTTCAACACAACTCCACAGCTGCTGTGCACACTTAAGGATACACCACGAGCTGGTACTTGTGCAATCACTGCCATTTGCTCTTGAGCTGATTTGTGTTGTCAGTGTAAATATAAAGGTGAGCAGGTTCTGGGAGGTACAATGCAAAGTCAGCACTATTGGTACCAGAGCAGGCAGCACTGACATGCATTTCATGACAGGCAGCAAACATGCATTTCAGCACAGCTCCTGCTGGAAAGAGAGAAATGCAACCATCAGTCCTTGGCTTCTGGCTAACTAAACACTAAATACTTGTCAACAAAAAAACCAACAAAATCAATCCGGTTTTTAAGTGGCTGCCAAACCTGATGTAGACAAAACATCAAGTGGGTGAAAGACGCTGCATTTTCCCCTGCAAATTTCTGTCTGCAGAGAGCTCTCGGCCACAGATTTCCCCAAATTAACAAGGTCAGCAGGTCCCATCAAAGAACAACCTTGGCTCTGCAGCTGCAACCTGACACCTGTCAGCTTAATCAGCTGGATTTGAAACCTTCCCCAAACCCACTGTCTCCATCTGGGAGCAGGCAGCCCAACTTGAGTTCAGGCTGGACTCATTCAGAGCCCAAAGCTGATTGATAAATGCATTTCCTTCCACTGGCATCTGCCAACTGACACCTACACTGAAGAGACACAGGACTTTGCTAGAATGTCACAGGTCTCCTCCAAGGGCTCTCTGCTACTGCCACCACCCTGGGAGGTGACAACAGCAGCCAGGAGAACCAGGGAGCCTTGGCAGCAGAGCTCCCTGCCATGCCTGCCATGGAGCTCTGGCCAGGTGGTATCATGGTGAGGCTGGAATTGGAGTTCTCATGGCAAAGCACCTGGGGTGAAATGACCTCACTGGAGACTTAGCACAGGATTTCCAGATGATGCAGTAAAGCTGAATGTAATGCTAATTGTCTTACAGGACCTGAGCATCATGGTTGCAGGATCTGTCCCCTCCCCTTCAGGGAATTTGAATCCTGCTTTAAGTCATCAGTAAAAGCAGGGTTTCACTAATTCCCAGTTGATTGTGTCACAGGAGTGTTACACACACACACACACCCACACACACACACACACACCATCTTCTCCAGAGAGATCTAGAGCAAGGATTTTGGGGCTATGAGAGGGTGTGGGTGGCAGCTTGTGATGGCTTCAGCATTGGTTGCTGCAGTCACAGAATCACAGAACAGTCTGAGTTAGAAAGGACCCAGAAGGATCATTGGGTCCCACTCTTAAGGGAATGGCGCCTTCAGGGATCGAGCCTGTGACTTTGTTAGCACCTTGCTCTAACCAAGGGAGCTCACCTCAATTTTGCTCCACTCTCTTATAAATTCTTATAATCCTTATAAATACTCTCATAATAAGCATTGTCCCCTTATCCCATGGGAAAGGTGAATGATGGTGAAAATAACCTTAAATGCAGCAGGTTGAATGTGGCTGGGCTGCCACATGGGCAGGACAATGCTCTTCCTTCAGTCTTTTGATTGACACTGGAAGGCTGAAAACACAAAGAGGAAATGGAAATTTCTTTTTTTTTTCACCCCTGCTTTGGAAAGACTGGAGATGAGGGTTTCATCTCACCCACCTTCACTTCCCATCAAAGCTAAATTGAAGGATGCTCCCACAGCTGTCATTCTGAAATCAGACCACATGAACAGTCAACAAGCAAAGAGCCATGCAGCCAGTTCTGCTCTTGTCCCTGGGATTGCCCAGGGGTGTGGAGCAGGGACACTTGCCTCCCAAGACCCAGCTGCCACTGCTCTCCCTGGACAGCAGGACATGAAGTCACCAGTCTGTACAGCAGGTTCTTCACAGTGTAGTATCCATACAACTTTTATATGGACATCTCTAGTCCTCCAGTGTCTCTCAATTCATTGGCTCTTCTTGTTTTAAGCAATGAGAAAATTGTGGGGTTTGTTGGGTTCTTCCTAAGAGGTAAAACTAAAGCTTGTTCTATATTGGTAAGCCAAATTTTAATTGTCTGGGAGCTACTGAGAATAATTTTCACGGTATTTTGTGGTTTGAGGTTGAAAAGTGTTCCTGTCTTGAAATATTTTGTCTAAGCTTAGTTTCTTTGTCTAACTAGATTAGTAAACCAATGTGAGACTCAAACATAACTACTTCCTTTTCAGATCAGTAAAAACTTCAAAGGAACATGTTCATTGCAGACTACAAAACTGTCCTAGAATATTCACTGAGATACTCTGCATCAGGAAACATATACATATTCATTAGCAGTTTTTATTTATCTTCAAAACACTACAGTTCTGAAAAAACAAATCAAACAGAAGTCTAAAAAGCCTTTGTGTTCAGCCAAGACTACTTGGGAAATGATTAGTATTACTGCAGTTGTACTGAGTACACTGTACTCAGTACATTGTACTGAGTAGACAGGGTTATTAATTAAGACATACTGGTTTGCTCTGGCGCACTCTATCCTCAGCAGAAGATCTGTCAAGTTATTGTGGTTTGTACAAAAGTTTTCTCCACGTACCATTTCTCATGTTTTCTAAAATAAAAGCAACTCGAGGTCTTCATGCTTTCAAATTTCTCAGGGCTCTATTCATTGAAAGCAATGTCAAAAATCCTACCCACCATAATCTTAATAGACTCAATTTAGAAATATATTTGCTACAATTTAAAAGTATCTTTCTGTTCTCTCAGTAAATAACCCCATAATTTGTTTTATGGGCCTTCGAGTCTGGGAACAACTGCCAGCAGTCTGTGTTCTGTGGAACAACAATCTTCTGGAGATTTGTGTTTGATTCGCCACAGAAATGAAATCTAACCTCCTAAGAGGGGAACAATGACCCAACAGTCTTGTATGAAGCTGAGAATTAGGGCAGAGGAATTCACTTTTGCCATAACATCAAACTTCTTGTGTGATCTTTGACAACATCCTTGTGAAGGTCTACGCTGCCCTGCCTGGGAAGCAGCGTGACTGTGATGAATTGGTGTATCTGGAGCTGCGTGTCACTGGTCTATTCCTGGGTCCTGAGCCAGGTCCAAACAAGCCAAGCTGGTATCCCCACACTGGTCTGCATTGTAACCCTGGGAGTAGCTGTGGTCATAGACCTGAGAAGTCTAGAAAATGAGCTTTGATTCCTGTGACATTAGGCTTCAGCAATTTCTGATGTAGCTCATATGTCTCTATAGACCCTTAATTCACCTGTAGCATTTTATTCTTAATTTTAAAATGGTAATGGTAGTGGCGAGTGGTCAGAAGAGCCTGGCCACCCTCTTCTGGGGGTAACAAGAGTTCAGTGAGCTGGACCATTCATCCTGATGACCAGAGGGTGACCTCTGATGTCTTCTCTTTACTGACAGAGGTGTAGCCATTCTCTTAATGGAAGGACTCATTTGCTTTTTAAATAATGGTCCTGGGGTGAGTAGTGTGACCTGAGATTCTGCTGACTGAATAAATGGCCTGTGAATATGTCGCAATAACACAGTACTGATGTCTAACAGAAGGAAATCTGTATTTTCCCTAAACCAAACTGCAAAGAAATATAAGCAAATTTGATCCAGACTTCAATAAAAGGCAGTGCACAAGATATTTCTTCTGTTTCTTGAGCTAATTTTGCCAGTAGCTGCTCAAAGTAGAACTGCATCCTGATTCCTAATCTTCCTCAAGTTCTGACCAAAGTGATGTTCTTATGAGATCTTTGTGTTTCTTTCTCCTATTGAGATTAGGATCTGCCTTCCCCTTGCTTTTGTGTCCCTACCTCAAAGAACTCACAGACTAAACACACAGATCAATAAAAGCAATATATTGAAAACACAGTAATGAGGATCATAAAGGAACAGAGGGGCAGCTATGAGAAATGAAATGGCCACTCTCACAGCACACCAACTCCACAGAAAGCAAGTTGCATGGTTTATGTCCTACAGGAGGCACGGCCACTTGAGCATTGCGTGAAGGTGCTCTGAGATAAGCACAGCAACTCTTTACCCCTCACACACTCAACACACATTCCAAGGCTGCAGACTGCACTGGCACAAACCTCTTTTTGCAACGCCTATTAAAACTTGCCTTTCTTAAGAAGTATTCCACCTCGAAATTTCAGAGATAATACTTTGTCTGAAAAAAAATCAAATGCCATTTGGAGATGGTTTTTTTCATTCTTCCCTCTAAGTTAAGTAGAACACTTCAGTCTCAATGGCAAATTTCAAAAGGTTTAATTGATATTCTTATCTTTTCTCTGACAAGTAGACATTACTGGATTCAGCCCAAATCCCTGTGTCCAGCAAAGCCTGAATTATCATCAGCAACCTTACATGACTATCTATTGTTTAAGTTCTGATGTGCTTAGCTGGAGATACATTGTCTTCTTTTTACAGCCTTTATAGTTCCTCACCTTTTTTATTTTTCAACTCTCCTTACTCCACAACTCCTCCAACTCCTTTTCCTTCATTCAGGTTCTCTGTAAGAGACTTCTCATGCCGTGCACTAGGAGGACATACAAAAAAGTGTTACACTTTCAGCTTCTCTGAGTCTGCTTCTGAGCCTGGAAGTTCCCTCTGCAATATAGGTCGTCTCTGAATGTGAAAGCTTTAGCCTAGATTGATGCTGTCAAATTCTCCATGGAAAATCCTATGACTATTCCAATTAAGATGGGTATTCTTCATACACCATCTAGCAGATGGAGCAAGACTTGATCTTTGAATTTGCCAAAAGTCTCTTGGCAAACATTAGGGGATTGTCTGTGCTGAGGTAACATGAAACTCTTCTACTTCAGTGGATTTGGGGTCAAGCTGTCAAAGCAAAGCAGCCATGTGGAGCCTACTACAGAGCTTCCTACAGTGAGCAGCTCATTGGTTTCTTCAGGAGTCTTCCAGATGAGATGTTGGTGCTAAAGATTTGTACACATGCACACAAACACACAAACCAGTGCTTTGAAATAATGAAAGCATTTAAAAGTCCTTTGGATGTAATATTATGATGAGTATACAACATACACATGGAGTATGGGAAGGAAATAAAAGCAGAGGAAGGTGTCATGTCTTGAGGAAGGCCACGGAAAAAGCTGGTAGTGAGACTCAGAACACAGAGCAAATGTTCTGGCTGGGGTTTTCATTACAAGAAAAGACTGCCTCTCCTCTCACAGGGATCCCTCATCTTAGCATAATGCTGCAATAACTGCTGCAGGGATCCTGCAAACACAAGCAGCAGCCAGCCACCTTTTCCAGAACATAAACTCTGAGGCAGGTATCAAATGATCTCTTCCCCAGAACTCAGCACCAGCACATGGTTGTGGCACATGCAACATCATGGCATTGTATGAGCAATACCTGGCAACGTCCTTTGAAAAAAATCTCTTGCATTAGATGGCACATTCAGATGCACACAACTTATAAAACAGTAATAACAAAGGTAACAGCTGAATCACCCCTGATGGACTGGCCATTTCTATCAGAACTGTTCTACCTGCAGGTAATGTTTCTCCTTCAATTATTGTTTAAAGAATTTCTTCATTATTTTCTCACATTATACAAGGTATTCTAATCAGTGTTGGATGATGAATGTAATGTTAACAATATATAATTTACAAAATTTATGCCCATATTAACACCAAAATAAAACCTGAGATTGCACCACAGTACTGTGGTTTTATTATACTGTAAGTACAGTTTCAAACATAATAGGATTTATTCATAGCATATTTACTCTGCTGAAGTGAGCATAAATATGTAAATATCTAAGGCTTAAACTGGGAATTTCCTACTGCTGCTTTCAAGTCATGCAGCACTCTGCACTCTAAATACAGGCTGACAGCAGAAACGGGAGAACTGTACTTCCAAGGAAAGAATTACAGATGGATCAACCTTGCATATCATTACCTTACCCCTGACTTCTAATACAGAATGACAGTGGACACACAGTTGTAGCTTTCACACTACTTTAATGGAACAACTACAGAGAGAGAGTGAGAGAGCACACATTGCTGATTGGGGCAGCTCCTGCTGGAGTGTGATTTCAAGGAAGAAATATCCCTTTTTATAAGATACCATTCAAATGTAGTAAGCAAAATAATTTCATTTTTAAACACATGTAAGTGAAAGGGTGTTGAATTTGTTCCCAGGTTATCAGGGAAGAAGAGGACAGCAGAAATGCCTGTGAGCAACGCTCAGATAAAATCTTTTTCTGAGTGAAATAAACATGAAGTGTGTGGTGGGAAAGTTATTCTGCTGAAGCCAGTGGATGCAGCTTCATTGGCTTCTCTGGAGTATGAGGCAGCAGAGACCTGTTTCAAAGACTTGCAGGCATGAGAGGTTACACCAGTGTGAAGGAACTCCATGTGGGGTATATTAAAGTGAAGGGACCCTACTTATCGCTTTCTCAGAGGCAGAAAGCTTAATCAGTTTTGAAGTTGCAAATAAATAAGTAAAAAGACACAGCAGAATTGCTCATGGGGCAATTACTGGAGGGTAGATGGAACAACAGAGAATAATACCAGCTTCACAGCTGGAATTTCAGATCTAAGCAAATACCTGAGTGATCATCTTTAGCCGTGCACATATTTTAATTCACACCTTTCCACTCACTTATTGCCTCCGTGCCAGATAGTTTTTAAAAATGGGAATCAATTGCCCATAAAAGGTGTCATATTGTCAAAAATGGAAAATTAAATCCCTTGGTTCCTGAACAAACAGGCTCAAAGCAGCACTACAAACTTCTGCTCACCACTGAGGCAATTTGCCTCTCGTGTAACCTGGAGGGTATCTCTCATTATAATTGTTACTCGGTCCTGGCTTGAATTGCTCCAAGCTCTTCTAATACAATCTGATCCCTTCAGACTCTGCTTTACTGCCCTTGTTCAAGCATGAAGAATTCAAGCTGGAACAGGTGCAGAGCAGGATGATTAACAATCTGGGGAACAGGGGGTCTTTCACAAGCAGAGCTGCCAACACTATCAATTTATGTGGTAGACAACTGCTTTGGGCAGTAACCTACTGGATTTCCAGTATGTGGCAGCTTAGGTTCTTGGATGCCTGGAAATTCAGGAGAATTTCACAGAGCATACACAAAGCAACTTGAGGTGGAATGAACAGTGAGTCTGAGACGTCCCTGGTCCCAGAAGGGGCACAAAGTCAATTGGTGGTTGTCACTTCTGGACTGGCAAGGACAGAATTGTCCAAGGAGGGATCTGTTCACGTGCTGTGGTAAAGGCTGGCTAATGTCTGGGCTTACATGGAGATGGGAATGCAAAACACTGGGAAGGAAGAAATGTCACTATGCCAAAAAGATAGTATCAGCGTGGAAGAAAAAACAAGTATGGACTGGCCAGGGATACAGTCACACTGTAAACTGGAAGATGCCAGGAAATGATGAGTGTATGGATGTTGCACAACAGCCTTCCTCTAAGGGAGGGGGAAGCAACAGCCCAGCTACTCCCAAAAAGAGCTTGAGCCTTTATGAAACGATTCTGTTAAGAAACTGTCTGTAACATTAGGGATTAAATCAGCTAAATCCAAAGATCCTGTCCTGTTTTCAACCATGCAGTGGCCCTTATGTGTGCCTTTCTCATAAAAAACATATGCTCCTCTCTCCTTTCTCTGGAATTTACTCTGTTTTACTCTATTGAGCATTAGCAGTAGTATTATTTTGTATTTTCCAGTGTGTTAATCTTATTCTAAGTTCCAGTTCCTTGCATTAGCCTTCATTTCTTTATATGTTTTCTGCTTACATATCTTTACATCACATAGGCAAAGGACTAGAGAATTAGGCATCATTTAGCTTAGCTGGCAACACAGTCATTGAAAGAACTGTCTTGAAATTATGTTTCCCTCATTTTTGTCTATTGTGCAATCACAATTTTTTCTAAACTTCGCAACATAATCACAATTACAACTCTCTGAAATTGTCAATGAATGAACCTTTCTTATGGCCATGGGATCACTGTAAAATCTGCAAATCAGAGGCTGAATTTCTACTTCATCTGAGAGCTGGTACATTGTGAATAAAAATGACATAAATGCTATTAATTTCACACAGTGAAAGCCACTGGTAACATTCCTCCCTACTACAACCTCCCTTACAAAAATCCATCTGAATCTTTAATACTAAGTCATGAAGAAAAAACAACCTAGAACTTAAAAAATAAAGTCTTTTCAATTAAAGATTTAAAAGCAGAAGGCACCTTATATACCTTTTTCTTATCTTTCAGATAAAGACCTCTTGGGTAAGCTTGGTAAATCCTTATCTGCTAGATAAAGGGCCACTATGATGGGCCTTATCGCTTAATTAAATCCTAGTACTATGTACAATGAAGTCAATAATTTGTTATACAAGATAGCACTTCAACCTGTGCATTGGATAATGCATCTCTATAGGTTCCCTGTACCTCAGCCCACTGTAATGGGTCATGTTCCATAACATGCTCCTGGGCTGCCAGGAATTCATTACAGAAAGGGTACCCAGCTTAACATGGACAGGCTGTGTTAAATAAATCTGTTGGATCAACTAGATAAATTAAAGTTCCCAAATCAAACTGATTTGATACATAAGCCCTAATTCTATCATTCTTCCTTGTAAGGAATTTAGCTGAATGTAAAACATTTGTGGATTTTGGACCAAATAAAATACTAGTTCTACCAACGACTGTACTGGAAAAATAGTATAACCAAAGTTGATGTTAGAAGGTGTTGCAAAACCTGTGGACCAAATGTAGCTACTGAAAAAAACACATGATAAGGTCTAAATACTGACCATCCTTGTGTTCATTAAGGCTCACTTCACTCATTACGTTTGAATCTACACATATCAGGATGAAAAGAGAATCTGATCAATAACAGCTATAGCAACTATCACCACAAATCATACTGGCAAGGTCTTCCTGAATGTAAATCCAGTTCAAATGGTTCTGTTTTCTACACAAACATATTTGCATAAAGCAGTCTAATACTTGCAATGCTTCATTTCACTAATTGGCTTATTGGTAATCTGCTAGAGTGATCTGTTCCTGAGTCTGTTTGGCAACAACACTTTTGTACATATGGAAAACCCATAAAATCAGGTGCATTGTATCTCCAAGTCTTTGAAGGACTCCATTATAGCCTAAACCCACTACCCATTAGGCCCAGCAAATACAGGCTTGGTTCTGTAATAATGCACTGAAGCTCTCCAAGCCAGGAGACTTTCTCCAGTAAATGTTGGACTTGAGATCTGCTACAGCACTAACCTTGCTCAGTACTATAAAAATAGAGACTCTATGGCTGGGATTTATTTCCCCTCACTTTGACCAAGAGAGGTCTCCCACAGCTAAGAGCCACTATTCAGCCCATCTAATGTAACTGAGCGAAGCAGGTTACACAATGAGCTTAGCTCTGACCTTTACACAACCAGAGGTAGAGAAGATTTATCCTCCCCTTAGAAAGAAGCCCTGAGAAGCATCTGATCATAGAGCTGTACCAGGGGTACAAGGCAAGATGTTTGTCCATGAAGGATGGGACATAAAAATTCTCAGGTGCTCAGTAAGACAAAAGGTCCAGATGAGGACGTGGTTCATGCTGAAGATGCTGAGAGCTTGGAGTGTGTTATCTTTACTAATTTATGCTAATGATGTGCTCAGACCTGCCCTCTCAATGTTAAGTAGAGACAACTCCTAGCCACTGGGATAAACCATAAACCGACTCTAGATTATGCCACTCCAAATCACCCCCATTAGGATTATTCTGTAATTTTAGCATCTCCACACATTTACAGGGTTTATTGCTATCACATTCTGCTTTCATAAAGCTGAGGGTGCAAAAACTGCTTCCAGGAGCCGCTGGTACTGATGCCAGGCTAAATATGCTCTAAGTTGCTTGAGCTGTGTGCAGGAGTTCCTGGATTTCACAGCTGGCTACTTCTAGCAAATTGTACTCCTTTCTGTGCATAGTCCCAGAGGATTTACCCATAAATGCATAGACCTAGTTCTTGCATGTCTGGCAAACTCTTCTTGTATGCTTGCCAAGTTTTAAAGGGCAAGGAATCAACAGCTGATAATTTATGCCAGGAACCTACAATGATCCAAACTCACCCCTCGTGTAATTCTGGTAAAGACAGCAGAGTTCCAGGGGAGAAGCTGTTGGCTTAGCAAAGCAAATTTTCACTGACATTTGAGGAATACACAGTATCAATTAAAGCAGAGCTAATTATTGCTACTATTATTTGCATTGCAGTAGTTCCCAGAGGCTTTTAACGGGATTATAGCCTTCTGGCACGAGGAGTTCTTAGGAACCTGAGCTCGTATCTGGAAGTTCGTACACGACTGCTGACATTTGGTACCTGTGCACAGTGTTCAGTGAGGCTCCACAGAGCACCGTGCTCTGTTCACAGGTATGGGTCACAGGAATCTGAGCCACAGGAGTTGCCTGTGATGCCCTGAGGTTTGCCTAGAGCCATCACATGTCCTCCTCTTTTACAGCCTGGCCTGTGTCCAGAGAAAGCAAGCTCTTCCCAAAGCTCAGCATTTGGGCAAGGCCAACAATGTTGTACATCGGCTCCTTGTCAGGAAGTCTTGGGAAACACTCCTAACCTTTATTTATTCTGATGTGTTTATCATGAGATACCACTCCCTTTACCTAAGAATGGGAGATCTTAGACATTATCCACTACATTGAGCCATTCTTGAAAGGAAAGGCTGCCTTACATTTGTCAACTTCACCCTGATTCACGTGCTATCCCTAATTCACAGGATCCCTAACACCAGATGGAATCCTGGTGAAATGAAGCAAAGCTTAGTAAGATTTCCAGCATCCAGACTGAAAAAAACCCCTAGAAATAAAACACAGTAAAACATTTAACACTTGGATTTCCTTGGTGCTTCTTAATTTCTTTTCACTAGATTTCTAAAACATATTGCAAACACTGGGGTCCAGCGTTTGCACCCAGGCTTCTGAGTGCTGCTCTCTGTTCAGAACCCAAAGTACAGCCCAAACCTCCCTGCAGCCCTGGTAAAAATGTATATATTTTACACTACTACAAGGTATGTGTTCTGTTGAGATTTTGATCTTTGGTGGTTGACCAGCTTTCTTGGGACTCCACACGTGACACATCACTAACACACTTGACACGTTGCTTGTTCAGGCCATTTCTCAGCTCACAAGCTCTCCTGTTCTCCACTCTTGCAGCTGCTTAAGGGATTCCAGGGTCACATTGCTCTGAAGAAATTACAGTTGAAATAAGATGCATCAAGTGGATTGCAGACTACAAGGCAGATAAGCTGCAACGAGGGGATAAATATGTAACAAGAATGCAGGAGGAAACAGAAAGAAAAGTTACAGTGAAACCAAAATTTGATACACATGAACGCTGCCCACAGCTCTGAAACTACAGTTAGTAATAGGGCTGTAACACACTCAGAAATGTTCATGTTCAAAGTTTATCACCAGTGTTTTTCATATACTTTGTTTTAATCCTCATACTGCTCTCTTTCCTTAAGTAAGACATAATTTATTAGTTTTTAAATCCTGGCAGTTTCCTAATCTGCCTCTGCCCTTCCAGGGCATTGGCTCAAAGAGAAAGCAACTTTCACCTGTGTCTCTCTTTCAAGAGGTAGTGCTGCCTCCTGTGACTGCTGTCACTGATCATAGATCATAGATCATAGATCAGCCCCAGTGACACCTACAAGAGAGCAAATCTGCTTTTGCACCCCTCATTTATACACTTTAAATCCAGACTTTCCTGTCAGGTGTGACAGAACATTTGCTGCATCACAGGATGTTGCTGAAATAACCCAAGAACTGTTAATTGTCTGATTTGGAGGACTTCACCCAAAGACAGGTTTAACTTTGCATGGAAGATGTCAGGTGTCACTGAGAGGTTCAGCACAAGGAGGTTATGAGCCAAACCCACGACTGGATCATCCATCTAGGCCAGTCTGCCATGCTGAGAAAACTCAGTCTGGTTTTGCCAGACTAGAATGCAAGCTCACAAAGAGGTAACTGTGGTTCGAAAGTAAGTAAAAAGTATATTTTGTCTATGGAATTATGAACCGTTTGCTGTTGATAACACTGCTCTAAACACCCTCATATTAATTCCAAGTGTTTCATGGAATTAAACTTGGAAGGTTGCTGTACTGGATTTCTGACTGATTTTTAACCATTCTAGAGTGCAAAAATAAATAATGATTTAAATATAAAAACAATTTTAAAAAATATTATGTCTGCTCCAGAAATAAGTTACAAAATATTTTGAAAACAAAATGTTAACATCCAAACCCACTGTAAATAAAACTGATAATGACTATTACTGGGGGAATAGGTTAATATAGAGAAGTTAGGACACAACAATTTTTACTGAAAAGTTTAGAAGAAGAAATCTGAGTCAGAAAATGCAAAGCAACCTGCTCCAGTAATGCAGTGAGTGCAGAAACAGGATTATTGGATCTTGAGTTCTCTCTCTGTCATTTACTTAATCCCCTTGCAAGACAATCTGTTGCATTCCTGACGGCAACAGGATTTGTTTGGAAGACACACAGGCAAATATATTATTTATGCAGAACTTCCAAACGTATTTTTTAAACTGATGATGATTAGTTCACATAAAGTAATTTGAATTCATGGGTTCCAGAAGCTGCATGTTAACTTACCAAAAAGACACAAGCACATTTGCATTTTATAGCATGGTGTAGGTAGTACAGAGAAAAAGTTGGAGATTTTTATACAGAATCCAGAGCAAGTATAGTTCCTGGAATTTGAAAATTCATAGAAAGTTCTGAGTGAAGGTGAGTACAGTCACCATACCTGTCTCTGTCATTATCATTTAGGTCCCTGTTCCACACCTGCTGAAATTCAGACACCTGGGAATGGCCACTTTTTTTGTACCAGAGCTGTGCAAAGTGGCTGAAGTGTTTGTATATTAACAAAATAATAGTTAGGTGTCCTGTTATTCCTCTTTAACATTGGACTGGTCTGTTAAGAAAATGGTAAATTGGTTTCTGTTTGGACTGTCAGCCAAAAAAATTTGCTGTTAAAATGGGCAAAAATCTAGAGCGCAAAATATCCATGAAATGCACTCTTCTACATATCTGAATTCCACAAAGCTGTCCATTGTGAACACTGTTTATGTTTAACAATTTCCCAGCATCAAACAAAAGAGATACCGACAATTTTGACAAGAGAGCTGTGAATTGCAACAGGCTGCAGCTGAGCCTGGCTGAGTCTTGGCCCACACAGCGTTTAAAGGGTCCAGGAAACTCCTTCCCTTGCCAGGAAACCTTTTGTATTGCAAACCAGCTTCAGGAAAGAAAGATCAATATGAAGAAGCAATTGGTGAACTCCTGGCCCCCCACTGAAATCATCGTGGGTTTTTACCATTGGTAGTTGTCATATTCACTTATCACCCCGACGTCAGGCAATCAGAGCTGCACTGGTGGACTACACATTAAATTATCAGCAAGCATCACCTACCAATGGCCTGTTTCCCACATTAAAGTCAGAATTTGGCTGTGAGTTTGTAGGAATACATAAACTTCTAGCTGTATGGTTGTGAAGAAAACCTGAGAAATGAGATCAAATGCGATGTAGAGATAAATCTGCAGGGAGCACAGAACAAAGTGACATGAGAACTTCCCTATTCTCATAGCGAGGGTTTAATCAGATAACGCTGATAATTTAAATACTAACATTGTTAATTATTTCCATGAGGACTTGTCCACCTGGGAAAGTTTTGCCGTTTACTTGAACTAGTCTTGTTATAGTAGGCTCCATTAAATTGTTTTAGGTCAGATTTGGTTCCCTTACAAGTAGTATAACCTAGAAGTTTGTTTTATATCATGGCATAATTTTATATTGCATTTAACCTGGCCTGTGCCGAAGTCTGAATTTCCCTGTTAAAACTTGGAGAAGTCAGGAAGGAAAGTCGAAAGGAAAACTTTTTGGTAATTACTTTTGGTAATTACTTTTCTGATCAGTGATCCAAACTGATATACTCAGCAGCCACAGTGGGTCCTTTGAAAATGAGAGGGGGGCAAGTAGCCAAGCAGCCAGGAGGGCAGTGCTTGGAGTGCCAGCAGGAAGGGATTCACAGCTTGCAGTGAACTAAACTGAGCGTATTGTAACACTGAACCCATCAAGGGAGAACTCGGGTGAGGTTTGAGTGGGGAAGCAAGAACCACACGGTCTGAAGTTCTTCAGCTCAATTAATACATGGGTTAACTTCCCTGCATGCTCAAGCCTTGAAAGATGAGGGACCACAGACCTACCTAACACACCTTGACCCATCCCCTTCACCATGTATTTAATTCATTAACTCATGAGGTTTTTTGCCACCGAACAGGCAGCTCAAATCAGCGGTTTAAGCGGGACCTGTGACTCCTGAAGCCTCAATACTGTGTCCAGTTCTGGGACCCTCCATTCAGGAAGGACATTGGACCCGCTGGAGCGGCTCCACAGAAAGGCAACGGAGCTGGGCAAGGGTCTGGAGCTGATGAGGGAGCTGGGGGTTTTCAGTCTGGAGAAAAGGAGGCTCAGGAGAGACCTTATCACTCTTTGCAACCACCTGGAAGGAGGGGGTAGCCAGCGGAGAGTCGATCTCATTTCTGAAGCAATCTGCGGCAGGACAAGAGGAAATAAGTCTTAAACTGCACCAGGGGAAGTTTAGGTCGGACAAAAAAGCGCGATTAGAGATTGGAACGGGCTGCCCAGGGTGGTGGAGGAGTCACCGTTCCTAGAAGCGTTTAAGGAAAGACTGGACGTGCCACTCAGTGCCACGGTGTAACTGGAATGCTGGGGTTCCGTCACGGGTTGGACTCGATGATCTCAGAGGTCTTTCCCAACCTAACCGAGACCGTGATTCAGCGCGAGCCGCGCATTTCAGCGGCGGTACGAGGAGTAACCCACGTCCACAAGAGACACGTACAGACCCCCGTGGGAGCCTCTCCCTCCCATTTCTCCTGCTTGTCCAGGCCAGGGCAACCACCACCAGCACCGGCTCAGCCGCCCCGCACGCAGCCGGGACGGCGAACCCCACCCGCGCCCCGGCCCGGGCCCGGCCGCCATTCCGCCCTCACGGCGCCCCCGCGCACGCGCCCGGGCC
>VXAX01007356.1:363655-424506 GCA_013399835.1 Leptocoma aspasia
CACCGCGGGTTCCCGGCGTAGCCGCTCCGAGTCCTGCGAGCCGGCGTGGCGCGGGAGGGGAGCTGGTGTGGCCGCTCGGCGGGGCAGGGCCCGCAGGGACAGCGGCCTCGCCGCGGGTGCGGGGCGTTCGGGGGACGTGGGTGTGTTTTATTGAAAGACGTTCACAGAATCACGGGATCAGTTAGGTCGGAAAATATCTCTGAGAGCATCCAGTCCAACCTGTGACCGAACACCACCGTATCAACTAAACCGTGGTACTGAGTGCCGTGTCCGGTCTTTCTTTAAACACCTCTAGGGATGGTGGGTATTTTTGCACATAGTTTTTGCAGGTGCAGGTGTGTGCCTTGAGTCACAGGTCTTTAATCTGCGGGGTATTTGTAATTTATTTCATAGACTATCCAGAAGTAGAAGATCTCACTTGAGAAGTGTAAAATGAAGTCAGTGCTTGACTCCAAGACTCTCAGGTCTTCATTCCACTGTGCTTCTGTATGACTATGGACACCTCCACACGTGGCATTTTAACAGACAGTTCTGTGGTTCTGATTAAGGAAACTTTAAAATGAGAATATTTGGTTAGGTGATTAAAAGAAAGTCTTTTAGGGATCTCTCCAGAGTCTTCAGGAGAGATACAGTTAAGAGGATTTGTGTGTTTCTGTGCTTGCTTTCATAGTAGCAGTTTTTGATAAAGACTGATCAGAGTGGTCAGTTGACCGACTTGTCCTTGTCTGTACAAAAGTTTTTGGTGATTTACTCTCTGTAAGTTGTTGTTGAGGAGGAGAGGGGTGGTTGGTTCAGTTCTCACTCAGCTGTGGGGTCTGACTGTGCTCCATGGTTGGTTTGATGGGTAACAAGGCACATAAACATAATTACATTTTTATGGTAAGTCTTTAAAGGTAGATGTTACAAAGAAATTCCCAAATTTAGGAGTTGAGTTTGGGGAGAGGGCTAGGAAGGGCAGCACTACTGGTAAAATTGCAAATCGTTTAATACCTTGAGCATTGTTATAATAGTATTAAATATACTGCAGTCTTGGAGTTACTTTTCAAAACTCTTTGTGCTAATTTCAGTGGTTAGGATCTGTGGTTCCAATTTTGATGTGGAAGTAAGGTTGCCATTCATGTACTAGGTGGAAGATTGTGTGGTATTATGAGGATAGAGTAATTTAAAGAAAGTGTCACTTCTGAAGTATTTTGGTTTCTGTGTTTAAAACTGCTTCAAGTTGAATGAACGTGCTTTCATGTATAAGGATGTGTGCTGCAGCAGACAACCTTCAACAAAGTGGTGAAACTGCAATTATTTCGGGGCTGATTTTTGTTGTTGTGAAGTTCCATTTGTGTCCAAGGGTGAATTGGGATCCCTTTGTTTTAAGTGGGCACAAGCAGTTGTTCCTTCAGCGTTCACACTGTGCTCATCAGTAAATGGTGGCCACTTAAATATGATCCCTGCCCCATGTAGACAGTGTTTGTTTAGCCTTGGCGATCACTGTGCAACACTTGCTGAATGCAGGAACCCATGTGACTACTCAGGGAAAATTCCTGGTTGAGATTGTTAAACACGCTTTTAATGCCCAATCAAGAAAGCCTAGAACTTACAAAAATGGAATATGCAACTGCTATCTAAATGTCAGTAGTGGTAGCATGCAAAAGAAGCTCCAAATTAAGTGGTTTTGGTCATTTAAAGTTTTAACTGTAGAAACTAATGTTTGGGATTTAGTTTTTGAATTTTTGGGTGAGGAAAAGACTTCAAATTATGGACATAACAGCAGCCCACTGTTTTCTTCGGAAAAAAAAAAGCTAATGATTGGTAAAATAACGCAAAATAGGTGTTGGGAATATAAATTAGTGTTCGTTTTATGACATTGTAGAATAACAGCTGACAAGCTTAGGTAGTTTTGGCTTTGAGGATGCAGATTAAAGTTTAAGTCCTCTGTAAAGGTATGTTACAGTACCGAGAAGGAAGTGTGAAATGTCTGCGTTGGCTGAACATTTAAATGTATTTGCTGAACATTTAAATGTATTTGATGGAAGGAAGGTGATTTGTCTGTTAGGCGGCCGGTCATTTACAGTCTTTAAAGCTTTGGGGAAATACTGGTGTGATTCTTGAGAATAAAGCATTTACAAGTACTTTTGTGACCAGATGTGTTGGTGCAGCAAAGCTTTCTAAGGATGAAGGTTAAGGCTCTTTTGGTGTTAGGTTTCACAAACTAGCAAGTTTTGAAGTGATGGTCTCTGGGAGTAATTCACAGTTGCATAACAGTTTGCCAGTTCTTTAGCTAACCAGCCTGATTCAAACTGCTTCTAATTCTAGAATGGCTGCATGTTGGAACATGAAAAGTCGAGATGGGTGTGCTAGTGATGAGGGACCTTGAGGGCTCATAGTTACTCATTGATAAGGCAGTGATTCCCAAACTTTGTTCCAGTTTTACATACAAAAACAACCAGAGGAAACACTGAATATTGAGTAACATAATCTTAAAAGGTGAGTACAGAGAGGATGGAGGCTTTCTCTTCACAAAGATCCATGCAGAGAAGACAAGGGACAATGGCTACAAATTGCACCAGGAGAGGCTTCACTTGCTACAAGAAAAACTCTCTGAACAGGGGGGATAATCAGTCACTGGAAAAGTTTCCTCAGGGACATGATGGAACCTCTGTTACTGGGAGGCTTTCAGGATATGTTTGGACAGGGTGCTAGATAAATTAGCTCATCTAGGCTCCCTTTTTCATGGGAGACCAAGTGGTGTTAGAGGATCCATTCAAACCTGGATCATTACGTGATTTAATTATTATACAAGGTAACAACCATTTTGTATAGGTGCTGAATTTTTTTCTTGACATCTACTGCAGTCAGTGTGCAGCTAGATATTAGTCTCATTTAGGGAGAGATGGTTACAGGTTAAACAACAAACCATGTTCAGAACAAGGCAAGGAGAACGTTTTCATTGTCTGCCATACTGCAGTAAGGGAAAACTATTGTAAATTTTCTTCTTTTCAGATTAGTTTACTTCTGATGAATGTCAGTGGCCTAGAAGACTTTGGGTGGAAATGTCCTGGGGTTGTGAGTCATGACATGGGATGGGGTGGAGGAGGAGTTGGAGAGGGTCCCATTAACAGATGTGTCCTTTCCTGCTGGAAGTCCTGTACCAAGAGTACCAGAATGGGTGTTTCTTTACCTCTGAGGCTGTCAGCAGCTTCATTTCATTTGAGCATGTATGAAGTTTGCTGTTGCATTCTCAGCAATGTAAGGGCTTTAAAAGCCTCTTGTGAAGCAGTTGATAAAAAGTGGAGTAAAGCTGACACTGCTAGCACAGCATGTATGGTACATTCTGTTGTGGATCACTGTCCAAGGATGTAGTAGAAATTGTCCAGTGTGACAAATCAGTTGAACTTGTTTGCTTCAAGCTATTCAGCAGTGGCATCCAGGGACTGGAAATAGATTCTGCATTTGTGCCTAGGTGATGCACACATTAAAACTTCTCCAAGTCTTAGAGGTCTGTAGAGTTTACAGTTCATGAACTAATATGCTTTGGGGTCTACTAAGAACTTGTGCCCTTGTGTTGTACTTAATACTGTACTAAGAACTAGTGCCAAAAAACAACTCTGCTTTAATGTGCTTGAGGCAGGGAGATGTCATTTAAACACAGCAATTTTTAATATCTCTGCTTTTTTGACAAGGTTTCACTCTTCTGAATGTCTTCTCTTTTCAGGTCATCTGAAGTAAACATAGCCTTAGTATCAGTTGTTTTTACAAAAGCCAGGCCAAACTTTTTTGCATCAAATACTAAACCTCAGATTTTAGACTACATAGAATTTGTTGTCAGAATAATTTGATGGCTGTCACAGGCTTGACCAAAAAACCTCCAAGTAAGTGATGTTGTTCCTGTGTTATGTTGTGCTGTAATGCAGCCTCAGTTTTAACTCTAACTTTTGGTTGCTGTGAAAGATGCTCGAGGGTTTCTGGAGAGTTGCAGTTTCTCATCAGTGTCCAAATCCATTTAGGAACCAAGCTCATGTGGATTTCATTTAAACTCTTGGCCTTCCTTCACTGTTCAGCAGTTGTAAAACAAGGACTATTGCACTTTTGGTTTTCCAAAACAAATATATTTTTGATCAGACTTTTAAAGTAATTATTTTTTTTATTTGAAAGTAATTTTTTTGGTAACTTGGTGTTTTTGGGTTTAGGTGTAGTTTATTAATTAAAAAAGAAAAGGAAGAAGAGGCCCTATTTCTTTCCAAGCATTGATTAGAAAATTTCAGTTCCAAACAGCATATCACTATTAGTTCTGATCTTGCATATAGCTAATGACTTGCTTTACATACAAACTAAAAAAAGAGTTAGTTTTAGGAAGATAATTTCTCTCCTGTAGAACTTTTTTTTTGCTTTATTTCTTTGAGGAAGCTAAACTTTGTCTATAGAAATAATATGGAAACAAAACATGAAATACACTAATTGAGGAATGTGTTAGGCAATTATTAGGTTGTTATACTTACTCACCAAGTACTTAAGGCTTCTATGAGTAATTGTTTACCGATATTAAGGCTGCCTGGTGTCTGTTCCTGAACAGATAAACTAAACTGTTTGTGTTTGAGTGTGGTATATTCGTGCATAATGTGGTAGTTAGACTTCATAAAGTGTTGGGTTTATGGCACAAACTTGGATTCAGAAATTCCTGTTGACCTCATGGGTTTTTTCCTACCAGATGCTGTCAGGATTTGTTACCAGAAGTTTTTGTTAAACTGATGTTAATAGTGCAGTTACATTGCCAGCCTGTGCTACAGGCACAGACATTCCTCATGAAACCTGTTATTTTGTGTTGCATAGCAGGCGATACCAAAATTCAGTTCACTGTTTAGCTGTTTTTACATGGTGTTGAAAATCAAGTTTTTACAGTTCCTATGTGTTGTGTAACCTTTAACAATGGAATCTGAAGAAAAATATTTTGTAGAAGTATGCTATTACATAAAAACAATCTGGTAAAATGGTTTTAATCTGTAGTCTTGCTCTTGAAATGCTGCCAACCTGTCATGTTTAGTGTTTTGAATGGAATAGTGCAAGATGGGCTTGTTATATTCAGTATTATCTGAAGAATAGAGAAATTGTGTTTTTCATATGGTGACTTTTTCTCCTCTAATTTTCTGTTGGTTTTTTTTTTTTCCTTCTATTAGCTCCTTTACTTATCATAGACTCATATTTGGTTTATTTTTGTTTTGCCCCAAAGCACTGAGTTTTAGTTACTTCATTGAAAGACCTGTTGGGTAAAGAGTACGTAGGACTTTATCCATTGAATTATAGGATCATTGTGGCGTGTCCATCTCGTTTTTGAGCAGACGTCTTCAGTGCCTAAAACTACAATAATAAGCTTTGTGTTCATGAAAGTGTAATGCTGAAGCAAACCAGAATACAGAATTTTGAAATGTTCAGGTTTGTGAGACAGCACCTGGTTAGTGTTCCAGAAAGCTTTCAGGTGTAGGTCTGGGAGAGCTAAAAATGCAGTTTGTCAAATGTTTTCCTTACTCCAGAAGTCTTGGCCATGTCACTGCAGTAAAATACTCCATCGTAGCAACAGTTGCTATGTGTGGCTACCTTTTCAGGCTGTTAATGCCATTTTAAGATGTTAAGAGCTCTGCAGTGTTCTGCTGATTCACCTCCTACGCTTGTGAGACTTGGCTGTGCAGCTTAAGACTTCCATTTTACACAGAAAAATTAGTGAGGGTTTTGTTGAAGGGGTGTCCACAGAGTTAGAAACTGCCATCAACACAGCCAGAGAAGAAATGAGGCTTGTGTTTTGTGGATTTCTGGTGTGGATGGTCTGTTCTCATTGAAAGGGGAAAAAAGATACCAGTTTTGGCCATATATCATAAAACCAGAGCATAAGCTGTATGGAACAACTTGCATCACTGCTGGTGCAGCACTAGGGTAAACAAAAATAAAATAGGAACCTTTTAGTGTGGGACCCAGGTATGTTTGTGTTTATTCTACTTCACAGCTGGCCAGAGCCTTGCATGGCAGGCTGGTCTAATAAATCAGGCAGCGTTAGTCCTTCTCTGCAGCATCCTGAAACTCCCCTGCCACTCGGATCACAGTGATTTTCTTAGAACTGCAGTAGGAAGAGCCAAGTGGTGGATTAGTTTTGTTTTTCTTTCTATAACTGCCCTGTTCTGCTTCCTTATTCAAGGTGTTTGTTAGGTCTTCTTTGGTTTGCTGTGGGTTTTTTTTTTGTTTTACTTACTAATTTTGCCTGGAAATTAGAGGGGGCTTAATGTGTTTAGAGGTCACCTATCAGCACCTTCCAGCTGGCACCCAGCTGATGCACAAACATCACCTTGGTGAGCTTTGCCATGGGTGCCTGGAGGAGCCCTGGCCAGCGCCTGGCGTGTCTTAGCAACAGTTGCTGTGTACAGCTGCACCGAGACTGCTGGAAGAGATACGGAACTTCTTCCCTGCCATTGGTATTTTAATGCTTTAAAAGCTTATGTTCATGGATTCCCACCATCCTTTTTTTTTTCCTACTATCTTCCACACAGTAATACTGAGAATTATTTTAAAAAAATTAAACTTTGGCTGTTGCTGTCAGTGGTTGTGAACTCTGCTGATGCTGGGTGGTATTATTTCTGTGCAAGTTAATGTTTTACAGGCATTTAAGCACTCGTGATGCAAACATTGACTTACAAGTTTCTCAAGGAGAAGCAGCTATAAATGTTACATTGATTGTCATTTACTGGTATTTCACGATGTTATTGCCTAGACAGGTCGAAGAAAAACAAAACTCTGTGTGGTTTCAGAAATGGAAAGAAAATGATGCCTCATGAGGACTGTTAGGTATCACATCACATTGCAGGTGCAAGGACTGATCCATTTCATAGCTGCTGTCTCACAAATAAAGCTGGCACAGACTGCTGTTTGTAGATGAGCGACTGTTGTGACCTCCTTTTCTAAAGGAAACTACAACCTGCTCTGGGCTCTGGCAGTCCTTAATATCAAAATGGCATAATTTGTAACGCTCAGTGTCAGCTGTCACAGAGCAAATAAGCATAGAAATAAAAAAGAAAAGCTGTCTCCTTCTGTCCCAAAGATCTTTATATCACGTATGTTAAGATGGGGAGAGAAGGGATGAGAACAGGAGGTGAAGGGGACATGTGGAGCAGTTCTTGCAAGGTGTGGTCACTACAGGCAAATGGACCAGTCATTTGTGAGGATTTTGTGTGCCTCCTGCTAGGGGCCATTTGAGGAAAGAGCTTTGCTGGATGTGATTCAGCTCTGAATTTTGGTAGAAGTTGCTCGTAAATAAGGAATAAGATGTGAGAAATTTGGAGGAATTGGAAGAGCTGGAGCGTGGAGGTTTGTGATGTTGGCTGAGTGGTGGGAGTTCAGGTCCACACTAGAAACTTGCCAGGAACTTGGCCTGCCCTTTGCTATAATTTCTTCCCTAGCAGAAGTAATAGGTTAAAACATTTTTATGGCTGTGAAACTTTGATATCTGGGTTGGGAAAGTCAACCATGAGTTGTATCAAAAAGTGTTCCACTGTGCTGTGAAGAGAAGAAGGGTTTGGTGTGTAATTTTGTGTTGTCTAGATTTAAACTTCGCTGATGTGAAGGTCCATCTCTGGAAGGATTGTGTGCTAAGAGCTCAGATCTTCAAATGCCCTTGGTTTATAATGCAGCTCTAGTGCTAAAGGAGTGCCTGGCATGAAAAAGTGTATCTTGCGAGCAGGCATAGCTTAAAAAGAATTTACTGTCTTCCTCGTGGTGGTCATTGTCTTGAGCTGTGTTAGGCGACATGTGGACACTTGTTATTTGGGTTGCTATCAAACCAGTTGCTTTACCTTAAAAAATAATCTTTGGTGGTGGTTACATCAAGTCAGTGGACTACTGTAATCCAGCTGTAAGAATAGTGTCAGTGTAGGGTATTTGTGCCCTTAAAATGTCAGTGCACTAAAACAGGCACTGCAATGTAGTTTTGAATGACCATAAAGAGAGCAACGTGGCCTTTTTTTTTCCTTTTTCCAGAGACCACAGAATTAGTTAATTTAGTGTTCAAGAGGAAGATGGGAAATACTTGTGTATTTGTTCAGTTTTCCTCTGTGAGTGAAATAGGAATTGGAATAGGAGGTTGCAATATGTAGATGTTTGAGCAGAGAAATATAAAACAACTGTTTTCAATGGTTTTAGCTTATGTAAATCAGTTAAAATATAAAAGATTAATTAAAATATAGACATATCTGTTGATAGTAAAGGGGAGTACCTCATCAAGGAGGATTATTTCTACCTACTGTTTCAAAATGAGTTCCCACACTTGTCTCATGTTGCATCATAATTCATACTGAGTACTTTTTCTTTCATAGCTATTTATGATTGAAGTTTCTGCTTTGAATGTTCTTAATATAGTGATGTTGCAAGATCTGGATTTTCTCTTTTTAATGCTTTTACCTTCTTTTAAACTTCTGTCAGTCATTAACACTAATATTTTGATAAGGTGAAGTGAGAAGTGAATAGGTTTGTCATTGCATATGGGAAATACTCACTTAAGGATACTGGGTTGAGTTTAAAGAGCTGAAGACAGATCTGGTTTTGGAGGTTTCTTAAAGAAACCAAGCAAACAAAAAACTCAGTTGAATAAAACAGTTGTTCCTTAGCAGTGTACTTGGTCAATGCAAATAGACTCAGGAGGGTGAGTGGATTTATGGCATCTTAGTGATCCCAATTCAGAGTGTCAGATTACAAGGACTGGATTGTTTGGCCTCCTGTATTTTGCAGGCCATTAAACTGCAGCAGGTTTCCCTCTGTGTTGAGCATAATTTTTGTCCACTTGTTTGATTCTTACCAAAGTTGTTAAAATGTGTGAAAAGAGAGTGAATCCAGGTGTGCATTCTCTGTTGGGCTGAAGTCAGAGAAGGAGAGAGTGGAGGTTGAGTGTATATGAGGCTATGTGCTTCCAGTTTCCAGGTGACAAGACATGATAGCTGAACAGAGCAAATGACCTTTGCATATTCTTGCAGAGAAATGGAAGTTTTTATAATTTTAAGTAGCAAAATCGTCATTTGCAAACTAAGCTATGCAAGAGGAAATGGTGGGCTAAATTAGGGTATTTGAACAGCAGTTGTTTCTTGGAAGGCAAGTACATGTTTAGGTACAGATGTTTAGCTTCAGTGACTCCTGGTGGTTTTGCTGCCCCAGGTGAGATGACTGATGGTCCTCCCACCTGACTTCTCTCTCCTGTTGCGTTGCTGGTGTGACCTGCCCTGTGCTGTCCTGACCTTTACTCCTATTTTCGAAGTGCCTTTGCAGGCTCAGTGTTAGTGGATGAGCTTGTGGCCTCCCAGACAAGCAAAGATTTGGCAGGTGATGTTACCTTTACCTTCACCTTCACTGCACCTCAGTTGCATGCATTTCTGGGGAGTTGCTGTTTCTGGAATGACCTTCACTGGCAGATTTTGCCAGTGATTTAGCTCATGCTCTGTTTCCCTTGGGTGATCATTGTTGCAACAGTGAGAAGAGGCAAAGCTGTGTAGTACATTCTGGGGCTTTTTTATTGTTGAAGCATGGAGATGTCAATTGATAGTGGCTGACCACGAGCCAGAAGTATGCCCAGGTGGCCAAGAAGGCCATCTTGCTTTGTGTGTGTGGCCAGCAGGGCAAAGGCTGTGATAATCCCTTTTTACTCAATACTGGTGAGGCCCACCTCAAATTCTGTGTCCAGTTTTAGGCCTCTCACTACAAGAAAGACACTGAGGTGATGGAATGTGTCCAGAGGAGGGCAGGGAAGTTAGTGCAGGGTCTGGAGAACAAGTCTGACAAGGAGCAGCTGGGGGAGCTGGGAAGGTCAGCCTGGAGAAAAGGAGGCTCAGGGGAACCTTATCACTCTGAGAGGAGGCTGTAGCCAGGTGAGTCTGTCTCTTCCCCCAGGTAACAAGGGACAGGACGAGAGGAAATGGCCTCAAGTTGTGCCAAGGGAGGTTTAGATTGGATGTTTGAAAGGATTGTAAAGGTTTGGAACAGGCTTCCCAGGGAAGTGAAGTCATCATCCCCAGAAGGGTTCAAAAAATATGTGGATATGGCACTTGAGGACATGATTTAATGGTGAACATGGTGGTGGAGCTGGGTTGATGGTTGAACTTGGCAATCTTACAGGTGTTTTCCAACCTTAATGATTCTATAATTCTATGGTGGTATTCATCTATTTTGTTCATGTTAGTTGAAAAGTAGAAAAAGGTATTTTTGCGCCTTCTAAACAGCATGCACACCCCCACACCCACCCAGAAAATCCCATCTATGTGGTTGCTTTGGCAACCTTTTTGAATCAAGGGTTTAAAGAAGCTGAAAGAGTTAAGAATTTAGCTAGATTTAGGTAAGAGAATAGAAACAATTTATAATGATTAAGAGTATACCAAGAAGAGTAGAAGTAATGGGGAATAGTTAATTATTAGCAGATAGAGTAGTTAAGGCTAAGATATAAATCACTTACTTGTCTTACTGTGTTTGAAGAAGCAAGATAAACATTTGGAGCTATTGTGAAAACGAAGAAACTGTGACGTGCACCTGGGCCCTGAAACTTGAGCTCTAGCCAAAGGGTCTGAAAGCCTGCCAAGAAGGCAAAAGTGAAAGGGCACTGTGACCTCAGGAGACCACCGACCCGTTTTGAAGCCCCCCACCCTAATTCAATCAAGAGACTGCGCAGGCGTAAAAGGAACTTTGGACTGATTTGAATACATTTTCAATATGAAGCAGGGGTAGGCAGGGTTAGGTAATGCATATGTATCGGTGTATTGGGTAATTATATGAATATGTAAGACCTTTGTAAATAAATGGAGAGCTGGAGCTCTGAATTTCGCACAGGTCTTTGGGAGGTTACTCGTCGTGTGCCCGGCGCTGTCAATAAATGTAGCACTTCCCAACTTTAACTAGTTGGAGAGTTCTATTCCGTGCTTCAATTTCAGTAAGAATTATTTAATGTAGTCACTTTTTTGTTACAGATGATGACTTTGATCAGTTTGATAAGCCTGGTGCAGAAAGGTCTTGGAGAAGAAGAGCTGGAGATGAAGACTGGGACAGGTGGGTAGAACATTTTCATGTTCAGTGTCTGTATGCTGAATTGCATTGTTCTGTTTTCCCATTCTGGCATTTTGTACTTTAACATTTAGAGCAGTGCACATCTAGATTCTAATGAAGATGTTGGTTCTTTTGCATGTGTCAGCCAGTGCTAGATCGTGCCAAACATGTACTTGCCTTGAGGAATATAGAGCATTGTGAAGAGATGCCATTTAAAATTGCATAAATACAAAGTATTTGTGGTGTGTAATTTTGCAATTAATGTTTTGGTTTTGCTTTTAAATATTTAGTAGACCTAGGTGGTTTAAATAGAATTTGCTAGTACTTGAACTTGCCCAACTTAATTTTTACAGTCTTTTTTACTTTAACTTGATGTTTAAATTCCTATCATCAAAGTTCTACTTCAGTTTTAAACCAGGGAAGAGGAGGAGAACTTAGGCATGGGCTTCTTCAACAATACAACTGTTCTAAAGATAGAGAAGTGTGTGTGCTCTGGGTTATTTTGGGGGAGAATGTGTGTTCTTTTATGAGACAGAAATCAAGGTGCTAGCTACACTGGTCTACTCTTTCTAGGAGAGAATTTTTCACTTATTTCTGTTATTTTTCTATGATTCCTTTTGAGTAATAGACTTGTTTAGTCTTTGTCAGTGGTTTTCACTTTAAAAGGTTTTCACTCTAAAAAAATATTCCAAGTAGATTTCTGTCTTCTCTAATAATCACTGAAGTGATTGTAGAAAAGAAATTTTACTGTAAGTAGTTTTCCACTGAGCTGAGCCCTTGGAGTAAATCAACTGCTCTACATTTATTGTCATTCCAGAGGCATTAGTTTCCTCTTCCTTGGTTTTCTGCTAGGTTGAGTGGGTAGTTTTCATTGCTGCAGGACGTGAGTATGTGACTGAGGAATTTGGACAGTAGCTCTGGTATATACAGGGTGTTCTGCTGTTTGCAGAGTGTCTGCTCTCTGTCAGGTCAGTACAGCTGGTAGAGGGTTGGATGTTGAAATGCACCAAGGAGCTGCTCTGGTTTGAGAGTGTAATTAAAATAACTTGCTCAGGCTGGGTCACTCCTGTGCTGCCTCCTGTCCCCAGGATTCAAAAACCTTAAAATCAGTATTACAGGCAGAATGTTTTGTATTAGAACATTTTCTGAGTATTATTCTGAATGTATTAGAATATTTTCTGAACTTTTTGCCTTTGTTGCATGAATGGTCCTAGCTGCTGATTGGTCACATTTGGGTGTAGCTGCCCTACTCATCACTTGGTAAGATTTGGAAGAGTCAAGCAGCTGTTGCATCAGAAGTTGGAAGCTTTTACCCAGTGGGAAACTGCTTGTGCAAAGCTGGTTTTAATAGGGCTTGACAGTACTTTTAGAGTATTTTCACCAAGGTAAGACTTTGAAGTATACAAGAACTTAGTTTTAGAAAAAACTTTTGATTTATGTGTTTATTATTAGCTGCATTTAATTAAAGAGAGATGATCAGAAATTCAATAGTGAAATTGTGAGGGAAGTGGTTTCAGGTGCAGAGCAGAAGATTCTAGAGTTTCATCTTGCTGATAATGTCAGGAATTTTATTTTACAATTGTATCTAATAAAGTACTATTTGCACGTGTTGGAATATTTTTTGCTTAATACTATTCTCTTCAAATTGCAAAGCTGTCTTTGTAAGTGTTGAGTTCTATGGGTGTCTTGGCAATTACAAACGCTGTATGTGGATATGTTGCCTAATGTAGCTGCTTGGGGGCTTTACCTACTGGCCTAATTCAGTATAGGACATAGTTTCTTGAAGATAGAAAAAAGGCTGGATGAACACAGTAGTCTCGGTGTTTTAATTCTACATGCTTTGTTTTCATCGTTGGGTGGGGGGAGAGTTGGAGGAGTTCTGTTAGTCACACATCTTCATCAACCATCAGCTCTTATTGTTGGTACTTGACTGAGTCTCATCTCCCAGTCACTGAAATAATTTTGAATTTTCAGATCTCTGTCCTTTCTCAAACCTTGGAGGGGGTTAACTGACAGTCGGAAGGCCCCAGTTATTTGGGAATACAAATGTAACATTGTTCTTGGAGAATTTTTTCCATTTTTTACAAGTTCTTTTCCTGAAACATTTGTGTCCTTGCTACTACTCATGTTTAATGAGGCATACTTATGAAATTGGAGACTTAAAAGGGCCAGTCTGACGTCTTTATCTCATTAATTTGTACATTTATCTCATTAAGTATCCCAAAGCTTGGGTTTGGGAAAAATCTGTATTTCTGGTCCTCTCCTTCAAGATTAATTTAGTAGCTGATTTTTGCTGGAATTCACTTGTTCAGACCCTTCTTTGAGATTACTGATTTCTCTATGCTCGCTGCAAACTTTCCACTTATCATTTTCTGCCTTTTTTTTTTCTTTTTTTCTTTTTTTTTTCTTATTTGAGAAGGCTAAATTTATTCAGTGAGGAAAATGTTTGGTGTTGGGAGTTGAGGAAGGGGAGGAAAATCTCTTTCTTGTGAGAGCAGCAAACCCAAAATTATCTTAACCCAAAATTTCCTAGTATTATGGTTTTGGAAAGACTTTTGTGTCTTGATGACAGCAAGGGTGAGATGCTTTAGAATAGATGTGTACTTTTATTCCAGTTTAGTTTATTTTATGTGGATTTATGTGATATCAAATTGCAACCATTCATTTTTGTCTTCTCTCAGCTAGCCTAAGATCTGTTAGTGTCTGGGGGTTTTCTGTTTTTTTTTTTTCCTTGGTGGTTGTTTGTTTGTTTGTTTGCTTTGTTCTTTAATGGTCAGATTTAGTCCTTGTGGTCCCTCTTTTTTTCTATAGACAGCTTCAGATTTGGCTACTTGTAAAGGAGTTTGAGATAATTCCACTTTGCTATGCAGGTTTTTCACTGTTACTTTCTTTACTTAAAAAGTTACTCATGGTCATTCTTCTTCTAATTTATCAATGAAAATATTGAATGACATTGAATATTATAATAGGTTTAGAAGAGCACCCTGTGAACTACTTTTTGCTTCTGATACAAACTTCATTTATATCCTAGTGTGAATTTTTTTGATTGCCAAGCAATAGGCCGGAGTTTCTGAAAATCTAGAATATGTTTGCAGTTAATTCTAGAGATCAAATGTTAATTTTTTTTTCCAAATAATCACATCAAGGATGCTTTCTAGTAATGTGGTAAATAAACCTAGGTATGTTTAGATAATTAAATTAATCTTTCAGTTTCTTTTACATTCCTTTCCTTAATTTGAATTTCTTGCTGCCTGAACTTGGTTTTTGTCTTTGAATGCTGCTGTAACATATGCTCTTGCCATCCCTTGGAATTTCTTTAGTGCAGTTTTGTTTAAAGCTGTCAATGGTGGACCACAGTGCTGGGAAATATTTTCAAACATTTTGGTGCATTTGTCAGATTACTGGCAGTTGAAAAGATTAGTGATTTTTTTTTTTTTAGGGACAAAATTGAAGTAGGAAATGCTTCTGCAACTATTTCTGTTACATAGAGTTTCCTGTCTCTGAAAGAAAAGGCTGAAATTCTAGTCAGTTTGCTCTTTGGAATGTGTGACATGTCTTATCTCCCAGTTTTTATCCAATATTACATTGAGCACGAAACAATTGCTATTTGTTAATGTTCAGTCATTCCTGGAACTATTTGTGATCAATAACAGCGGATAAGTTCTGTATACTGATGATGATGTCCTATTTAGGACTTATTTGGTGTATCATTTGTTCTTTCCTAGCCCACAAGATTTTTACAACACTTACTCCCCCTTCCCTCCTATGTTATCTGTACAGTAATTGGCTCTGGAAGAGATTGATCCATTTGCAAAACCAACTGATTGATGTTTTGGGATTGTCTCCCTATTTTTGAGTATTTGCCATGTAGTCCTAAGGAACTCTTACACAAATTCCTTTTCAGTTCATGAAGGCTATTCTCACTTGGGATTATTTGATTTTTATGTACTACCTAAGGCATGGTGGTTTTGTTTCTTTGGTTTTTTAAGGTGTGCAGGTAGAAATAGTCTCCTCTTAAAGTACAGGTCATATTTCAAATCACTGGCATCTCATTTTTGTATTGATGCACATATTCTAATACAGTAACAAGTGTTTGTTATAGAAGGGGAATCTGGCCATCCCCGTCACTAGGTAATTCTTTCATTGAAGGAAGAACGAAATTAAGCAGTGTTTCTAAAGTTTAGCTCACCTGTAATGTAGTTTCTTGTATTGAATCATATTTATGGGGCAGTTGCACTGTGATGGCAGAAGTGTTGTAAGCCAATATTTCTCTGCTTCCTGAATTCTTGGGCACAAATACAAAAGTGATGAAACATGCATTTGATTTTGTTACCCTACAAATGTGTGCTTGACTTCATGCTCAACTTGAGGAGGAGGGAATAAAGTATTTATGAAAGATCAAGGTCTAAGCCTGGCCTCCAGGAAAGATCCAGGCTCCCAAGCCAGCTGGTTTCCCAGCCTCCCAGCTTCTTGCTGAGGTGCAGCTTGGGCTACATGGGCACCAGTAGACTGAGTCTTGCCCACAGGACATTCCTGTCCTGTGTGTCCTCCCTGGGGAGCTGGAAGTCAGCAATTTGGGCAAAATTAGTTTGGACAATGTGTCCAAATGGCCTTGGAGTGAAGGATCTAGAATGGCTGTGTTTTGGCTGGCTGTGCCTGTGCTTGGCTAGGTTTCTCTGCTGTGTTTAGTTGAGGGGATATGGAAAGGAGAGCATATAGAAATTAAATGACTGTGCAATAGCAGACTTATTTCATATGTATGGTCTGTTGTTTCACTGGAAAGACATACCTTTTGTTCCCTGAATGCTTTGCTAAAATAGGCTTTGTGCTGGTTTGGCAACAATTCTCCTTGAGGCAGTTTTTTAAGACATATGCCCTGTAAAGTTTTTGGTTTCGTTTTGTGAAGTTCAGCTTCTTAAATTTGTTACTGTTTTACAGTGAACTTGATGATGACTTGCTTGGAGAGGATTTGCTAACTGGAAAAAAGGTAAGAGATGTGCATTAAGGTGAATTGCTGCAGATACTAAAATGTGAATGTTGTTCAGCTTAGTTCAGGTGTTTGTTTTGACCTCATGTATTTTACAGTGACCTTCCCAAAGCCTGACAGCTACAGGTACCTGCCTTACTGCCAGAGCATTCTGCACCCAGGGCTTTGTTTCCTTTTGTGAGATCCCTCCAAGTGTGGCTCTTTAAAATAAAACTTAGAGAAAATTTGTTTTAAACCCAGTTAGGTGTCCTGAATGTTAATTAGCATGATGGAGAATTTAATCCAAGTGCCACTTTCCTGGCTATTGAAAATCACTTGTCAAAATACCGGCAGTATTTACCAGAGAGGAAATAAAAAAGCAGTCATTGATGTCTGTGAAAGTTCACACTCAGTGTGCATGATCTGCTACCTTGCTGTCTGATGAGTAAGCAGAGGATTTCCCCTTTTAAAGTGAGGGGAGAAATATGGCAGCAGTTAAAACTGGGGAACATAAACAAGTGTTCCCCATGTCTGCTGTAGACTCTTCCTGCTGGTACCAATTTCCAGGATTGAACTCTGTGAAAAGAGCCAAATGTATATTTGGATCTGCCAGATATCTGTAGGAGAAGACAGGACTTCTGTTTGAGAAATCAAATTGACTGGTCACCTCTTTCTATATTTTATCTTCTAAATGAACTAATTTTGAAAGTAGTTTTTGAAGTTTTACTTGGAGGTTAATAGGTTGTTAAGAAACCGAGCTCTATTAAGGGTTGAGTTTTATTTGTTGTAGTTTTTTATAACCATCCTCTAAGTGTTGGAAGTTAGCTGCTTGAAATTATTGTAACTTCTGTAAGCGTTTCCTATTAAAGATCAGAAGTTCCTTATTCTCATGTGCTGGTTTAAAGAGAATAAAATTCCAGAAGGATAATGATTGATAATGTTTGTTACACAGTTACCAAAGCAGTTAACATTGAATGGAGGTGATAAAGCTACTTATTATCTTTAAAAATTACATATGTAAATACTAACAGTACTTGATTCTCCAGTGTATTATGGGTTTTTGTGCTTTTTCTATTCTTCTTTTTGGTTTGCCATGTTACAGTATCTGTGGGCAGTATCTGTGGGTTGTACCTCATGTGATGGGATAATAATGGATTTCTCAGAAAATTTTCCCTGAGTTATTTAGACTAAACTTCCTTGGACTTAATCTCATCCTAGTACTTTTAGATAAATCTATCCTTGTGTAACCTTTCTGGCCCTATTACTTTAGGGGTTGGAAATGTTGCTCAGCAGAACTGCAGTTATCTCTCCCTAGGTGGTAATTATAAAAAAAAAAAAAAGAAACAACTGAAAGTTGTTTAATTTGGCAGACAAATTAGGAGGTTACACAGTATTTTCTTATGTTCTTTTCTTCTCTTAAAAACTATTCATGATTTTTCAGTTTACTTTATCATATCCTTTCCTCCAGTCTCCTGTCTCTTCTCCCTAGCAGTTGCAGTTCATGCATTTTCTTGACTTCCCTAATGCATCAAGGTCACAAGGCTGTGTACAAGAGCTAACCTTCCTTCCTTCCTGGTCTTAAACTCTTAAATGAGTTGTCGTCTTCGGTCATATTTGAGAATGGATCAGTGAAAAAGAAGTGTTGATAGACAGGCAAATTTGAATTCTGTAAATTTCCATAGGGTTGTCAAAGATGTATTTTAAGATTTGTGATCTTGTGTTGTGTGTTTTTTCTCATGGAATAAGGTAATTTCTTTGAATATATGGTCTTAGTTTGGGATATATTCTTCAAAAAATATTTAGCATTCAGTACTTAGTTAAAAGTTTGTATCTTTTATGTTCATGATTGACTTCTTTTGAAACCTAGAATCAGTCAGACTTGTCAGATGAAGAGCTGAATGATGATCTTCTGCAAAGCGACAATGAAGAGGAACAAGAATTTCGGTATTTCTTTTTTGAATCTTGTTTTGGGTAACTCAAAGCTATGAATGACTTCTATTATTGATAACTAATAACTACTAAATTGAAGTTACTGGTATATACTTAAAATGGTTTTGCTTTTTACCTAGCCAGCTACTTAGTGATGTATCTATAATGTACTTAGTAGCATTGTTAACATTTCAGTAAAATTATTTTTTGTTTATTTTGATCTAATAAATTTATTCAAATCTCTAAAAAGCTTATTAGAAGAAATTCTGTTCATCTGTTGTGCATATAGAATTAATTATAAGCATTTATAGAGCTTTCTTTACTGCCTCAGTATTGCTTACTGTGGTAAGCTTCCTTCTCTTGGTGCCATATGATTTTTTGCCTTTTCTTTTATGTACCGTTTATATCACTTTTATGTATCCTCAGTACTCTTAGCACGCATACTTGTAATTCCTCAAGTGTGCTAATTTAGTCCTGGTATTCTGTTAGGCCAGGAGACCAAACATCCTAAAGGCCTCAGAGTAGGAGGCCAGAAAATCCTATGCTATCTTGAGAAACCAAGGTCCTCTCTAGGATTCATCCTGTAAACTAGAGATTTGGCCCATCCAGGGGGGAATTCCTCGGGGTGGGAGGATATCACACTATTCATTCAAACCTCTCATTGGGGCATCTTTGTTAGATATGCTAATTTGTAAGGTCTATAAATTGTATATGGGATCTATCTTGTGTGTGCATTGCAGCACGTTCCACCTTGGCAAAGGGGTGCACCATAAGGGTCCTTATTAAATACCGAGGTAAAAACCCTTTATCCCTTAACTGTGTTTGGCTCCTAATTTTTAGGACCAAGGGAAAGGCATCTAGAAAGGCATTCTAGTCCTTTTCTGCCGTCTTTCTTTTAAAAATACATCTTACCTCCTGAGGCTCTGAGGAGGAGAATTTGTGACTTAAATACTTGTGTACAATTACATAGCAGAAAATTTTGAACATGCTTGATAGGCTGGAGCAGGTGTTTCCATGGGAGTTTACTGAGGATCCTGCCCTGTGAATACCCTGTGGTAATACAGTTCCTGAGCTGAATTAGGGCTTTACAAGTCAAAATGAATGTCTTGTTTTTACTTTTCAAGCTGGACTGAAGTAGGAGAGAAAATGCTTGTGATGTCAAAGTGATGCAGTGCCATTGCTGCTTTTACTGGCCTGTTTTTCCAGCTTCCCCTTTACTGCATGCTGTGCAGAGCATGTCATCTGAAGGGCTATGAATGTATGTATATGTATAACATACATAGGTGTATCTCCATCTCTGAGATCTCCTGTATTAGCTGTAATTAGGATAAGGACTCCTGTCCTTATGTTGAACTGATGAGGATGTGATAAAATGCTCCACCATCAATCTCTTCATTGGCTGCCATTTTCCTCCCTGCAGGAGTGAGGGTTGGGCTGTTCCCTTGAAGAACGGGAATCCCAGTTTCAGTTCTTGGCTGTTTTTCTGCTGTATGTCCTCCTTGAGACACCTGGGTAGCAGGGGTGGCTCACTGACCAAACACAGTGATGATAACATATCTCAAATGTGATAATATTGCTCAGGTTGAAGCAGGTTTCTGTAGACAAGTTTTGCATTTTTAGCAGTTTTATTGCCAGAGAGAGCCTTTCCCTTCCCCTTATGTTTCCAGTGAACCTCATGGTTCTGTAGTTGGGAGGATAATGATAATCCTGCATAATGTCTTCGCTTTCGTGGTAAATCTTCTCCCTCTCAGAGATGCAAATAGCTCAAAGCTGCCTGGATCTTGTTCCCCCAAACTTAGGAAAATGGAGAATAATAGGAATATTATTTAAAAAAAAATTCTTTGTGTTCCTTGTACTCAGAGCTATCAAATCAAGAACTAGTCGTTGGTTACTTGAGTTTTTGTGTTGATGGCACTGGCTTTTGTAAACAGTAAACTCTGAGCTTTGCTTTGCCTGCCTGCAGGTTATAAACTTGCCAGTTTTTGTATTGATTGGTTTTTTTCAGTGTCTCTGCTAGTTAAGAATGTCTTAATAATTTACATTACAGTTCTTGACTATTTATGTTATATTAAGTAGAACATTAAATCTATCATAAAAATGCAAATTTGAATTCAAGATAATCAAGAATGAACAATTTTAATACATTTAGTAAAAAGCATTTTACTAGTGTATTCTGAAAGATTGGGAAAACAGATGCAATTACAGTAATTTTGTGTATTTTTTTGTTAGTTTTGGAATTAAAATTGAATCTGGTCTGCTTTGGTTACCAATCAGGACTTTTGCCAGTTTGACCTGCTAAACCATCTGGTTGGTTTGATTCCCGTGGTCAAATAGCCTGCAGCTGGTGATAAGCTGCATTTTAGTATGCATTATGAGAACATGGCATGGAGTCAAATAGTGTATGGGGTATAATTCTATCCACCAACTTGGAGATTTTATGTTTGTTGGCTTTGTTTTGCTGAATCTTTGTGAGTAGTTGCCAGTTAGACTTCAGCCTCTGAATTTTCCCCCTATCCCACAGCTCTCCAGGTGTCACAGTGAGCCTCAATGCCACATCTGGCATCCTGACATCATACGAACTCTCCGAGTCCATCAATGATCCCTCGCTGGAACACGAGTCTGAGTATGACCAAGGGGAAGAAGAAATTGGTTATGACAAATCTGAAGCACCTGAAGAATATGCCTCAGAGTATGCAGAGGAAGGACATTATGAAGGCAATGATCCTGAACTGACAGAAGACCAAATAGAATATGGGGAAGAGCCTGGAGAAGAAGATGAAGTGCTAGACCTTGAAATCAATGAACCCTTAGATGAATTTCCAGTGAGTTTCCTTCTATTGTATCTTCAAAGATAACATTGCTTCACGTGCATAGGGTTTTAGACTGATTTAAAATCTGTTTACCTCACAAGGGAGAAGGGGAAATTAGACCTATTATCACTGTCTGCCAGTTTCTTTATCTAGGCTGTGACAAAGTTTGTGTTGACAGCTTGTTTGTCGGTAGGTAATGCTCCTTTGTCATGCTGGAAAGCAGTTGAGAATCATGACCTTGAAGGTTGTATCCTTAAGGAAGAAAACAGCTTTGTGTGGTGGAGATACACTGCCAATTGTTAGAAGTACTTAATGCAAAAGCTTTTATCTAGGCTTTAGACAAGATCTGATAAAGTCCTTCCAAGGTGAAAAGATTATTGACCTGCTAAAGACATCTTTAAGGTGCTAATATCCCAAAGTGATTGATGTCCTGCTTGTTCATCCTTTTTGTAACTGAGAGCTGTCTAAACCTGAATAAAGAGATTGGAGGTTAGTTCAGAAAATGTCACCTGCATAATTGAATATAATTTAAGCAGCATATTAGAGAACATGCACTGACTTTAATTGCTAATGAAATGATTTAATCTTAATTAAAACTGTATGTGATCAGTGAGGTGTTTGAAAATACATGCAAACTTAAGCAAGATTTTGCTATTGTTTTATGTTCATAATTTTTCAGAGTTGAACCCACTCATATGTAAGCACTTGCAGAATGCTTTAAGAATGTTTATATTTGATGGGGTAAAATCTGATGTTAATGTATATGTGCTATGGATGGGTGTTTCCTGTAAGAACGTCCTGCAGTGTTGGCTTCATGAATTTGTAATCAGTGGATGCAGATGTATAGAAGTAGTTGGGGCAAACAGTATTAAATGGGATCTTTATGATGACATTGCTGGGATATGAATGGAAAGTGTTTTTGTTTTGATAATATTGAAATTATTGTCTAGTTAAAAGCCCTGCTGATTGTGCTATATGTGTGCCATATCACTTGTAGTTGACTGTTCTGAGAGATGCAGTACTTCTCTTAGACTCTGGAAGGGGTAGCAATGCAGTCAGCCTGTTCAGTTGGCCTTGTGTTTAAGGCCAACCTTCCTGTTTGCTGCTTTAGGATGAAGATTACATGCAGTCGTATAATGAGCAAGCAATGGAAGAACAAGGAGAGTATGCAGCTGATGAGGAGTTGGAAGAATCCCAGACAATGGCTAATGAATCAGAAGAGGTATGTAATGAATTTAATGGAAACTTAAAATAACTAGTTCTGTTACAACTTGATTTTGTAGAATTGTACGTACTGCTAGGTAAGAATTGGTGAAACTTTGCCGTTGAATTATTGGTGGTAATACTCTATGTATAAAATGAATTGTGATAACATCTGTATTGTCAGATACATCAGATCCCCTCTCCCCCTTGGGATTAAAATCATAAGGGAAAGCCCAAAATGTGCATATTTAGTCTTGGCTTCAACACTAGAAACTTTAGGGGCCCATTTGGTTAGGAAATGACAGTAATGCTGCACAGTCTGTTAAATCTCCAAGAGCTGTGGTGCTTCCCGTTGCAGATGGATCATTGGTGTTGTTGGGATGTACATACAGTTCTTGGGTATCCCCCTTGGAGGAGGAGTGTAAGCATGGAAGGTTTGGTATTTAGACAGGCAAAGAGATTGTTGTTTTGAAAGTTGTGTTGAGGCTGAAATTCCTGTGAGATTTATCTTCTTCAGTGAGGAAAATGGATGAGTTCCTTCATTTACAGTAAGAAAGCTTATGCTAAAGTCTGCCAAGTATACATTCACTAATTATAGCCTGGTAGTGATGTCTAAAGATTTTTTAGCTTTTTATGTATTTTTCATACATCTATAGCCTTGTAGATTTTTAATATATATTTGTGTAGCTTCTAGTATTTTTCCTGCCCTTTCTCACCATTTAACAAATCATTACTATACATTCTTGAAATTCTGTTTAGTCTTATTCTTAAGAAGAGAATTCCTGACAAGGACATCTTATGTTCTACCAGAACCTAAGAGACATAACAAGAAAAAAGGGAAAAAAGCCCCTGGACCAGCTGACCCAGGGCTGGGTTACTGGGATAACTGATTTCCTACTGGATGTATTGGCTAGATAAACTAATTAATTAACCTCATAAAAATTATAGAAATTCTGTGTCATGCATGTGCAATGCCATATTTTGTTCACCTGCAAGCTTTCATAAAAGAATTGCTGTTTTATCTTACCACTTCAACTCTGTCACAAGGTTTTTCCTTTTGTTATTAGGCAAGGGTATCACAACCGTTTTTAATTTGCAGCAAGTTTTTGATGTAAGATTTTTTTCCTTTCCCCACCAGGAATCTGCTTTAATATTACTTTTATTCCAGTTCTTAATTAAATAGGATTGAATGGATTACCTGCTGAGAAGTGTAGTCAGAGTGTATTTCCTCTTTGGAGCTTTAACTCATCAGGAAATTAATTCCTCAAAGACACAGCAGTATTACTGTATGAAGTTCTGACAACTGGGTGTGCTGTGATGCTCCAGTTGTATCAAACCTATCTTGGTAAAACAACATTTTTTGGTAGGTGGAGATCTTCATTGAAAGGGACCACCTGCATTGTTCAGCCTTCACTGTTGCAAGTGTAACATCTTGCAGCAAATACACTTCATGGAGTTAATTTCCTACTTCCCAAGTGTTAAATCTGCATTTCAAAAGAACTGTGAAATCCTTGAACACTTTTTATTCCTTCTCTGGACTGATGAAGCACACTTTTGTTTGAGTGTTTTGGAGGTGGGCTGATGCATTTATGGTGTCTGCAGCCACAGTCTGAGATGATGGACACAGTGCACACCATGTAAAATTAAATACATGGTTGGGACTCACTGCCAAACTTACTACTGTAAAAAAGCACAGCTTCATTTTGGGAGTGTGAACTCTAGCATGAGAATTCTCTAATAATCACATTGTCTAAATTTGTCTAACTCAGAATTAAATTTGTTTCATTCAGAAGGTACCACTGATGCAAGTTTTTAATTGGTTTTGTAAATTGAGCTTTTATTGAATTTGTTCATCATTATAAGGTGAATGTTTTGGCTGTACTTTCAGTTACTCTAGATTTTGGCTTTATTCTGATGTTTGTAGATTGTCACAAGTTTCTTTTTTCCAAAACAGTGCCATCTTTTTGTTCCTTTATTTTTTGTATGACTCTTAGTTCCATTTGGCAGTAGGCCCACAGTTGCCTTCTCCAAAGAAGAACATCACCATGAGCAAGAACCTTTGTAGGGTATTCACTTCTGTTCATTGCATGGTTAGATGCCTGCCTCCAGCTCTGAAGAGTTTTGTTCTTTTTTCAAGTGTTATGTAACAGCACTTTTCCTTAAATCTCATAACATTCAGTGCTTGTAAACAGGGGAAGGGTTGATGTTCTCCTGCAACACAAGAGTGGAGCTGTAATGGATGTGATACAAAGAAAGAGCATTATTATCTCTCGGCTGAAATTTGGCATCTGAATCACAGAGAAGGATGTTGGGTGGTGTTTTATTTTAAGCAGTTACCACATTAAAACCAGCTAAAGCCTCTTACTCTATTGCATGAAGAACTCTATTTGTAAACCAAGAGAAAAACTGACTGGCTGGGGAATTGGAACATGATGGGGGGAAACAAGTGAATAAGGGAGGTGAAACAATTGTTACAAGTGGCACTGGGATGGGAGAAGTGAGGAATACACAGATAAAGTTTGGTTTTGAAACAGTGCTTAAAATTGCAGAACTTGGATTTTAAATGAACAGCACTCTGTGTGGCTTTCTTGAAAAATGTAAAATTTCATGAAAAATGCTTCAGAAAATATTTTTGCTTTCCTAAGGTGTAAAGCAAAACCCAACACCCAGGAGTTTGAGCAGTAAATAGGTGTGGTAGAACAGCCACATGAGGTATCATGTCCTAAATATTTTAGAGGAAAAATATCACTAATTACTTCTGTGAAATGTTCATAAAAATTAAACCTCATGAAATTAGAATTCATAATGTCTTTGTTTTATATTGGAAGTAATCTGTGAAGACAATGATAGGGGATTTATCATTGCATAATTTAAACAATGTCTTGGGTTATGCTGATAAGAAATAAAGCGTACTTTAATCCAGAAAGCATTTCATGAAGATGGGCTACATGCTGCTTTTCTTTTGATAGAATATAGGCTTGGGAAAAAAAGGCCAGTGTGTCTATCTGAATTTTCCCGTCAGTGTTTAGCCAAAACTTCTGCACTTTACTTCTGTTGTTCAAGGTTGAAAACACTACCTGCCAGCCTGGAGGAAGGTGGTGAAAAGAGTACAAATCAAAACAGCCAATATTTAAATATATTTTAAGGCACTTAGATTGGTGTGGGTTTTTTTTTTTTTTTGTTCCGTTTTTCATCTGTGGAATCTTGGTGCCCTTGGAATAGGTATAATATCCTCCTATCTGCCCTGTTATTTCTTGATTCCCTGGGATTGAACAATTGCAGCTTCTTCAGTGTTAACCTGTAGTGGATGCCTCTACTTCCTTTTTTATGGCTTGTTAGTAAAAGTTCTTTGTTTCACCTTTAATTTAGTTGGTTTTGCACATCTTATGAATCTCTGGCACAAAGCTCTCCTGAACACTGTTTGGAAGGATCCCACGTTTGGGAGGATCATGCTGTCAGTGTTTCTGCAGCTTCCCTTGGGCTGTGTCTGTTACCATTCCTGCAGCTGCCTGTGAGCTGTTCAGGGCAGGAGCACTCACTCCTTCTCCATAAGAGATCATAACCCAGCGTGAGGAGATCTGCTTGGTGGCTGGGATTTAGGGCGTAGTTATTTAATGAGGATGGCAGGAACCCCTGACCTTGTGGCAGAAGAAAGGTCATTCTGTTTCTGTGTAAGGGTCAGCAAAGCTCTTGGGTAGCTTTGTGCAAGGTGTCATAGTGGGAAATGTAAAGCTCCCTTTGAGAAGCCTGGGCTGGTGACTCCAGTCCAGTGACCTCAAGTGGCCATTCAGGGACTGTTAATATATATGCAGAGATATTCACGATTAGCAAGTATTAAAGCCAATCCTGTAAGTAATGATATGTCTTAATTCTGTATCTGCAGTTGTGTCTTTTTGAAACATAGAATCCATTCAAGCTGTAATCTTGGCAAAACAGCTTCTTCTGTTCAGCTGGAAGCTGGAAAAGATCATGTAGGAATCTTGCATTTTACAACTGCAGAACAAACTGCAGGGGGAGGGTGTGTGCTCCGACCCTGCTCAGCCAACCTTTCCTGGAGCTGTATGGAGAGAACATATTGGTGACTGTCAGACATGTTTGTGTCTCCATTGCGTCAATCCCTCAATAAAAGGTGTGATCAGACTTGGACATGGGTCAGTTACCATTCTCCAGCACTGCCTTGCCTTGGTGCCTGCTTTTTCATTGGCTCCTTTAATTTTTTTTTGTCTTTGATATTTAATGCTTGTAGGGCTGTTGCTGGTTAATGGGTGGCACGAGCATTATGCTGATGAATGAAGTGAGTCAGACCAAGACTTGAGAATTGGTATAAGTGGGTAAGAGTAGAATAGTGCTAGTCTAGAAAAGTTTGAGATTTTTTTTTCTTGTTCTGTAGGTAAGTAGTTTTCAGATAGCCTGTCAGAAATTGGGGTTTTCTTTTTAGAATAGATTTTCTTTTCCAGAATGAGTAATTGTCAGAATGCAACAGAGTTTCTCTGAGTTTTCTTTTTTAATAGCATTTCATTAAAACATAGCAGAAGTTTTCAGGATAATGTATACTTCATTACACTCTCTAGTCCTGATTGTGAAGTTTGAACTACACATAGAGCCTTGCATGATTAAGTTTAGCACTCACAGATGAGGTTACAAGAGTGAGACCAGTCTTTCATTAATAAAAACCAGAATTCCAATGTAGCTTTTAAGGGCTATGGACATAGAGTGGATGTGTCTGGGGTTTGTGCTTTAGAGTAATGCAGGAAGCTCAGTGTAGTGTGAGCGTGTCTTGCAAAACAACTGCTCTAGTTCTGACTTCCAAATCCTGGTCCTGAAGGAAAAGTTTCTAAAAAGAAGCAGTAAGACAGTAAAATTATGGTGTTTGTGATATTTATAAAGCACAGATTTGATAATGATATTGCTACTCCTTGCTCTTTTGGGAGTCCCTGTTTTCAAAGGAAAATGCCAGCCCTGTCTTTCTCTTGGTGTTGTTTGTTTTCATTAAACCATGTTAGCATCTCTTTCCTTGCTAACATCCCTCCTCTGTTCCAGGAGTATCAACTGCTTGCCCTCAAAGGTATTTTAATTATATGTGGATATGTTAATTAGACCAGTTGTGCTCAGTTTGGTTTTGCTTTTGAGGTTTGGATTTCTTTCAGTCTTGAAGGTGTGGTTTTTTTCTCCTGCTTTGCTTGTTGTTTGTACCTGCTTTTTTTTTAATATGATAAAGTTGTTACACCAAAATGAATATATTTGTAACGTGAAAGTCTTAAAGCCTTGTGTAAAATTTGGCTGTTCTTTTAGCTGTATCTTAAAGCAGTTTTGTGAGGTCAGGAAATGGGAGTGCTTAAAGTTTGTCTGGAACGGATAAAACACAGCTTGGGATCAGTAGCCCATTAAAGCCCTGTATACAGATCATTCATTCACCAGACCAAAGCTGGAGTAGCTTTGAGCTTGAGTTCCTAAGGTTTGCTGTCTTTTTTAAAGCAGAAACTGTTTTGCCAGGTCACCCTGTCTCTGATCTTGCTTCACACGTTTTTTTTTTTGCTATGGATGAAGTTAGGCTGCTGGATAGGGAAATTTGCAATCTCTTGCACAATTATGCCATTAATTTTTTTCTTGATTTGTGATTTAATATCTGTCCACCTGACTGTCACACTTGCTGTGCCTTTCTCATATAAATTTCTGCACTGATCTGGTTAATTAGAACATTAGACCATTTCTGCATGTTAGATTTGGCTCATTTTTAACTGTCCTCAAGCAGCATAAAATTTATGTTGTATTTAGTGGCTTTGCATAGAATTAAAATGCATGTGCATTTCAATTTAACAGGCTCTAAGAAATGAACAAGTTTCTTGCTATACAAGAAATAATCAAATGCACAGTAACCAAAAATTTTTATGGAGAATCACATATTATAACACTTCTAATTTTCAGCTGTAGAAATCCTGTATAACTTGTGTAACAGTCTGGGCATTTTCATCAGGCCTACATGGGAAAATGAAATTTTATTTTAGTTTCTATTAATCTGAAGGAGAGGGATCCATTTTCATTTGGAACATTGTTTTATTTAAATAAATGTTCTCTCTTTTAGAGAGAACTGGAAAGTAAATTCCAGAAGCATTCCAATAGCATCCAGAATACAAATTTATCCAATCCTATTCTCATTCTCCCCATCAATTACTGAATTGAAACGGGGAAGTGTTTGAGGAACAAAGTAAAGGCATATATACCTAGAGAAATGGGGTTGAGATGCAAGGTTATTTTTGTTGTTGGTTGGTTGGGTTTTTTTAACAGCATGGTACTGACAGTTGTTAATAGATGAAAAAAAATTAGGATTTTACTGTTCCTATTATTTGAATCTGGTAGTAACCAAGGTTTGCTTCATAGTCAATTCAGTGATAAAATATCAGTCTGTGTGCAGAAGTACCTACTAATCAGATGGAGGTTCTAACTGGAGTTTCAATATTCCCTTAAATATTACAGCAAATTTATTTTCTAACTATATTTTACTTTATTATTTATTATGTAGTATATATATATATATTTATTTTAAACAAAAGTCAGCAGTTCTTAAATGTTCACTGAATTATGTATGAGCACAGTGTATAATGCCAGCAAAATTTGTAGAAAGGGGCTTTTAAAGAAAGCATTGCTTTTGATACTGTTTACAAGAGACTTGGTTTTTTGAGGCTGCCATGTCCTCTGGTTTTTGTGATTTAGGCAGCTATTGGGTCTCTGGAACTTCAAGAAGAAACAAAAGAAGAATCTGATGAAGAGGAGGATGATGATGAAGAGTCTGGGCGATTACGTTTCAAAACTGAACGGAAAGAAGGAACGATCATCAGGCTCTCAGATGTGACAAGAGAAAGGAGAAACATTCCAGAAACTTTGGGTGAGGTTTTGTGGCAATGGATTGTTGTGCAGAGCTGTAACAAATGTAGTAAAGGGAAAGGGTGCTTTAGCTGAGGTGCATTCCCAATGTGTTTGCAATCATAAGACCCTATTTCTACAAACCACATAGAGACTGTATCTTGTTTATGCAAAAGGTGCTGGTGAAACAGCAGCATGAATGAAACAGAATATTTTAAAAACAAGAGTGCACTGGAATAACTATGTTTCTGCACGTAATTGCAAGGTAAAGGACAATAAAATTTGTTCTCATGTATCTGTGGATTTATTTGTTAGTTTAATATAAAAACAAGACTAGCCAATAAGGAGAGAACCTGTAGTGGAGCTTGACTGTTAAAGGAACAGTGATTTGAATTAGACTTTTAAATGTAACTCTAAGTGACCTGGGATGTAGCTCTGTGATAGAAGGAAAAGATGAGTGCAAATGTGGATGATTCTATAAAGAGATTTTTAAACTAATGTTTGGCAAAAACACAATGTTGCTGTTGTGAAATGGTTTCTATTCATACTAGCTTTTCTTAATAATTTGTTGAAAGAGACCAGATAACTGGCCATGTGGTAGAAAGTTAAACCACAAAAAATTCTGTTTGCATATAAATATCTGCTTCCTTTTAAGATTATAGAGCAAATTTTTACAGCTGCTATGGTTTAAAAATGAAATTTCATTGCAGACCTACATCTCCTTACTCTAAAATATGAACATAGTTCAGAAAACACTTAAAGAGGAATTAACATTTCAGTTGAAGTTACAAACGTAATTTCCATCCTGTCACATTTTGGTGACCTTTTGTGACAGCTTGTCTCTATTGGAGGAATGCATTCTTACTTACTGATTAAAGATGTCATTTGAAACCATTTTATTACCAGCAATAGTGAAATTAATCTTGACACTTAGAGACACTAGAAAAATAATTGCTGATTCACTGCATTAACTGTGTGTGTGAGAACTGTACAGTCAAGATGAGACCAAGTGTGTGGTGGTAAAAAGGATGTAAAAATATAGTGTTCTCAGTAATATAGCTATGATCTTTCCTAAACATTTCTTCATCCAAGATAATGTAAAGAATGGATTTTCAAAGTTCTGAAGAGGGGTATTATAGGACAGCTCTGCAATTCATTTCTAGCAATACTGAGTTTGTCACCTTTGATAAGAAATACGTATCTTCTGTCAGTGCCTATAGGTGAAGCCTTCTCATAGTTGTCATTATTCTCTGTCTGTAGTTACCTGTTAAGGAATGTGAAGAGGAAAAATGTCTTTGGTATTACCAAACTAAAGTATTCCCTTTGTATCGAATCAAAAATACACAACCCAAACCCTTAGACTTTTGCAGAACTAATTGCAAAGTGCTAACAAAGGTCAGTTGGATGTGGCAGTACGGCTTGTTATGCCCTGCTTGGTTTATGTTCACTGGGATGCCTCATGTTTGAGATTTCAGGCAGGGCTAGGAAGTTAAAGTGGGTGTTTTAAGTTTGTCCAGTTGCTCTGTGTCCAGAAGCACAGAATATAGTCAGTTTGCAGATCTGGATGATGGGGAGGAAAGAAATGACAACATACTGCATATATATGTAGATGAATATGTATTTATAGCTGTGCACGAGTTTAGCCAGGGAGGGAAAGAGAACCTCTTCTTCCTCTGCTCATCACCTCTTTTCTTGAGCAGTCTGAGGTTGCTTTCAGGGAAGCAGGGACTGTTTTTGTTGTTTCCCTCCTTGCAAAACCATCTGCTATACCTTCTCCTCTGCTTGAGCTCTGTGTGTGGGACACAATGCTCTCAAATTCAATATGCAGCACCCCTTATAATAGAGCTGACTATATTTTGCTGTGTGGTCATGTGTTGCTACATGCAGCACTTGAGGTGCTCATGGCATCAGTCTTACCTGTTGCAAGAAGGTTCTGAACCTGCACTTATGTGTCTAAGCAAAATTCTTCACAGGTAGGACAGTTGCCCTCAGTGGCATGTTGTGGAGGAAGTATGCTTGATGTTGATGTAATCTTTTTATTTTTAAAATCCAAGGGTTATATTGTACTTCTGTGGTCATAGATGTAGTATAAATGTGAATTTGTGTGTGGTTTTGTTTGGGATTTTTTTTCCAAGGTTGGTGTTATGTGTGTTCCCTACTCTGGCTGAAAAACTCAGCGTGTGGACTGTGCCTTTAAGGACATGGCCTTAAAAGTTTGAGAAATTTTGTGTAAAGTGAGGAGGAAAGTAATTTGTGTATTTTAAAGAGAGTAATTCTGCACATCCAAGATTGACAGACTTGACTTTGCATGGATGCTGTCATCCCTTCCCTGAGCTTAATCAGCACAGTGCTCTGAAGTAATTTTGTTTGGAGCAGCCCATTCTTTCTTCCAGAGTTGTTTCTATTTAGTGTCCTTCAATGTGTGCTCAGGAGGCTGAGAGACTCAGCCATAGTCTTGCTTTTCAGGAAGCCTAGCTCTGTTCCCAGGTTCATTAAAAATTGCTTTCCTCACATGTGATTTCTAAGCTATTTAATAGGAACTTCCTTCTTAACTTGCTTGACCATCAGTGGTAGGGACTTGTTGCAATGACTGAACTTTANGTTGGTTGGGTTTTTTTAACAGCATGGTACTGACAGTTGTTAATAGATGAAAAAAAATTAGGATTTTACTGTTCCTATTATTTGAATCTGGTAGTAACCAAGGTTTGCTTCATAGTCAATTCAGTGATAAAATATCAGTCTGTGTGCAGAAGTACCTACTAATCAGATGGAGGTTCTAACTGGAGTTTCAATATTCCCTTAAATATTACAGCAAATTTATTTTCTAACTATATTTTACTTTATTATTTATTATGTAGTATATATATATATATTTATTTTAAANAAGAGATTTTTAAACTAATGTTTGGCAAAAACACAATGTTGCTGTTGTGAAATGGTTTCTATTCATACTAGCTTTTCTTAATAATTTGTTGAAAGAGACCAGATAACTGGCCATGTGGTAGAAAGTTAAACCACAAAAAATTCTGTTTGCATATAAATATCTGCTTCCTTTTAAGATTATAGAGCAAATTTTTACAGCTGCTATGGTTTAAAAATGAAATTTCATTGCAGACCTACATCTCCTTACTCTAAAATATGAACATAGTTCAGAAAACACTTAAAGAGGAATTAACATTTCAGTTGAAGTTACAAACGTAATTTCCATCCTGTCACATTTTGGTGACCTTTTGTGACAGCTTGTCTCTATTGGAGGAATGCATTCTTACTTACTGATTAAAGATGTCATTTGAAACCATTTTATTACCAGCAATAGTGAAATTAATCTTGACACTTAGAGACACTAGAAAAATAATTGCTGATTCACTGCATTAACTGTGTGTGTGAGAACTGTACAGTCAAGATGAGACCAAGTGTGTGGTGGTAAAAAGGATGTAAAAATATAGTGTTCTCAGTAATATAGCTATGATCTTTCCTAAACATTTCTTCATCCAAGATAATGTAAAGAATGGATTTTCAAAGTTCTGAAGAGGGGTATTGTAGGACAGCTCTGCAATTCATTTCTAGCAATACTGAGTTTGTCACCTTTGATAAGAAATACGTATCTTCTGTCAGTGCCTATAGGTGAAGCCTTCTCATAGTTGTCATTATTCTCTGTCTGTAGTTACCTGTTAAGGAATGTGAAGAGGAAAAATGTCTTTGGTATTACCAAACTAAAGTATTCCCTTTGTATCGAATCAAAAATACACAACCCAAACCCTTAGACTTTTGCAGAACTAATTGCAAAGTGCTAACAAAGGTCAGTTGGATGTGGCAGTACGGCTTGTTATGCCCTGCTTGGTTTATGTTCACTGGGATGCCTCATGTTTGAGATTTCAGGCAGGGCTAGGAAGTTAAAGTGGGTGTTTTAAGTTTGTCCAGTTGCTCTGTGTCCAGAAGCACAGAATATAGTCAGTTTGCAGATCTGGATGATGGGGAGGAAAGAAATGACAACATACTGCATATATATGTAGATGAATATGTATTTATAGCTGTGCACGAGTTTAGCCAGGGAGGGAAAGAGAACCTCTTCTTCCTCTGCTCATCACCTCTTTTCTTGAGCAGTCTGAGGTTGCTTTCAGGGAAGCAGGGACTGTTTTTGTTGTTTCCCTCCTTGCAAAACCATCTGCTATACCTTCTCCTCTGCTTGAGCTCTGTGTGTGGGACACAATGCTCTCAAATTCAATATGCAGCACCCCTTATAATAGAGCTGACTATATTTTGCTGTGTGGTCATGTGTTGCTACATGCAGCACTTGAGGTGCTCATGGCATCAGTCTTACCTGTTGCAAGAAGGTTCTGAACCTGCACTTATGTGTCTAAGCAAAATTCTTCACAGGTAGGACAGTTGCCCTCAGTGGCATGTTGTGGAGGAAGTATGCTTGATGTTGATGTAATCTTTTTATTTTTAAAATCCAAGGGTTATATTGTACTTCTGTGGTCATAGATGTAGTATAAATGTGAATTTGTGTGTGGTTTTGTTTGGGATTTTTTTTCCAAGGTTGGTGTTATGTGTGTTCCCTACTCTGGCTGAAAAACTCAGCGTGTGGACTGTGCCTTTAAGGACATGGCCTTAAAAGTTTGAGAAATTTTGTGTAAAGTGAGGAGGAAAGTAATTTGTGTATTTTAAAGAGAGTAATTCTGCACATCCAAGATTGACAGACTTGACTTTGCATGGATGCTGTCATCCCTTCCCTGAGCTTAATCAGCACAGTGCTCTGAAGTAATTTTGTTTGGAGCAGCCCATTCTTTCTTCCAGAGTTGTTTCTATTTAGTGTCCTTCAATGTGTGCTCAGGAGGCTGAGAGACTCAGCCATAGTCTTGCTTTTCAGGAAGCCTAGCTCTGTTCCCAGGTTCATTAAAAATTGCTTTCCTCACATGTGATTTCTAAGCTATTTAATAGGAACTTCCTTCTTAACTTGCTTGACCATCAGTGGTAGGGACTTGTTGCAATGACTGAACTTTATTTTCCAGCCTACAGCCTTGCTGAGTTCAGGGTTGTAGTGTGGAAGATGTCAGAGCAATTGCCCTGCCTGTCCTTTTCCTGGGAAAACAAAACAACTGTCCAAGCACAGAATGTCCAGGATGCCCTGCAGGACTTGCATCATTTCTGGATAAGGGAAAGAGAGTTACTCTTCTGCAACATAGTGGCACTATTTCCCCCCATGGATATATGGGAAGTAGGGGTCTGTCTTTCAGGCAGGTCAGGTCAAAGCCCACTTTGGCCCTTCCGTGTTTGTGGGTTTCTGAAGAAACAACTTACTGCAGGTGTGGAGAGGAAGGAGACTTGAAATCAGAGCTCAGTTTTTCCCATCTAACCAGCTTTTTTGATCCCTGGCAGCCAAAGATGGCTATGGCAGTTGTTTTACTTGCATCTAATGCTTTTGATTGCTTTGGGCAAGTGTACATTTCTCTTAATTTCTGTCAGAAATGCACATTTCATATCTAAGATTTGAGGGACTGTGGTTCCTTCCCTCATTCTAAGCATTCTGTAAGATTTCCTGATAAAGCCTGATTGTCTTGGGCTCTGCTGTGCAGATGCCTTGAAGGCAAACGCAGCATTTTGTAGGAGTATTTGTTAAGGCTTTATGCCATTTGATTGTGGTGTCAGAGTGGAGAGAAAAGGAGGTAGAGAAACTTGTATCATCACCAACATGCAAAAATGAAATAGGAAACTCAGGCAGATCCTGGGCTTTTAGAAGTCTGTCATGTTTGTTGTGTTCTTACAGGCCATCAGCACGTTCAGAACTTTTAAAAATTGAAAAGCTCCTGCTTTGTGAAGGTGCTGAATATTTCTGAAAACTGGGACATGCAAATTTACAGTCCTTGCAGCTCAGTTGTACAGGTAGTTTTTGTAGCCAAGTAAGAATAACTGCCGCAGAGGGAATGCTCAGTGCTCACCCTTCTCTGCCCTTCTGTCAATCCTCGACTTCAAAGACTATAGAGATTATTTATGAAGATGTTTAAGATGTGGTGGTTTAAGTAGCTTTGGCCTTTAGACTCAGAAGAAATTGTAAGAGTTTTCTAATTGATTTAGTTATGTATTCTTGGGAGAGGATATCTAGTGGTGTAGAGACGTAGTAGTAATGTCTCCTGCCAGATACTAATTACTTTAATTCTGATATTCAGATATTATGGCCACTGTCTGTGGTATTGACAAGTAAATAACATATTAATTCAAAATACGCTTTTATATATCAGGAATGTGTTTGTTTTTAGTAGTTTAATTTTGCCTTGTTAGAAGCAGAAATCAATATTAGGGGTAGCAAAGGATCTGACTAGCACGTGGCAAAAGATTCAGCTGCATGTTTGAGGCAAAGTTTATTACCCCTTGTAAGTGATTGAAACCCGGTAAGTGGTTCTGCTTATACTTTCATGGTGTGTTTCCTGAAGTCTGTTGTAGACCTTTTCTGTATTTTCAAGTGATTTCATTACCTGGGTCTGTTACTACATCATTTCTTGCTTAATGTTGTCAGCATTGTCCAAGGCTTCAAGCAAATTTGTCATCTTTGCTGAGTACCACATGTTCTCTGGTGTTTACCTGGGTGGGTGTTATCAGCAGCCATGTGTTTGACTTGAGCTGAGCACAGATTTTAATGTGTGCTCTCTCTTCAGTGGAATTATCACTTGTGAAGTACAGCTGGTTCTTAAACCACATACAATAAAACAAAAATGAGGTAGTTACGTACTAGAAACACTTCAGCAAGCAAAATGTCCTTCTTTGGAATAGGCCAATGTGCAGAAGAGTCTGGGACATAAAATCTGTTTATATGGAAGACTCAACAGATCCTTTACTGTAAAGTTTACTGCAGATTCATTGTCTTGCCTGACATCTGCAGATAAGTGAGGTGTTAAAGATAACAAAACTTTGAGTGGAGCCACAGCCTCCTCTTAGAGCAGAAGGCAGACTTCAATACCATCTTCAAAAAGAAAACAACCAAACCTTTTTGTTCACGTTTGAACAAAACATGTTTCCATTTATCTGCTACTTTTTGCCTGTGCAAAAGACACAGGTATCTGTGCTTTTTCCTTTTAAAGATGCCTTTAATGAAATGTTAACATGCCACCTAAAGGAGATCAAAGTGCCTGCAAATTTTATGTTAGTCGCAGAGATTCTTCTGTAGTTCTGGTGGTGTTTTATTTGTCATTGTGTTTTCCATCTTTTCAGCACAAAGCTAAAATAGTTTTCCCCGTTTCTCTCTCAACAGAGCTTTCTGCAGAAGCCCAAGCAGCATTACGTGAATTTGAAGAGAGGGAAAGGCAGCTTAAGCAGGGGCGATACGGCTCCAGGAGAGGCGGGAGAAGAGGAGGCTCAGTTATGTGCCACGGAATGGGAGAACAAAGGAGAGACAATAATGATAGGGGAAGAATGAAGGATCACAGGCCTGCACTGCTGCCAAACCAGCCATCAGCAATGGTACCTTTTAATCCTTAGTATTCTTTGAGCATCCTTGCAGGAAGTTGTGGAGAAATGCATTTAAAATCATGAATCTTTGCAAAGGTGGAATATATACTTCAGTGTAGGCCTTCTGCTCTTTCAGGGCCCTGTTAGGCAGTATCGCCTTTGTGATGTGATGACTGTAAAGTATGTGCTTAGTTCTGTTACTGGCTTCACCTTGAGCAATCTCAAGACCTCCAAATGAAAAGTGCATTTGGACTGATGAATCACAGTCAGACTTTACCTGCTAGTTTGCATGAGGGTGGAGGAAAAACTGAATTCCTCTGAGAAATCTACATGTAACATGGAAACATGTTCAGTCTCCCATTATTCATAATAATGCAGTTTAAAAAATACGATTCTGTAAAATACTTCTTGGGTTCTGTCAAGGTAATATTTTTGCTGATACTTGTTTAAAAAAAAATCTATTTGCATATAAGCTATGCTACTATGGAGGTAAATAAAAGCCTAGGACAGTAATCACCACTTCACTACTAGATAAGTTATTATTTTGGGATTTCAAATGAAATTTAGTTTTGTTACTACTTTTTCTCTGTGTGCTTTTTCTCTGCTGTGCTTTGTATCACAATATAAAAGACTTTACTTTTTCCATCAAAAAAACCTTACAAAAACCAAAACCAACTCCAGCAAGTGATCAAGAGGTCAGCACTTATTTTTGTTCACTGTCATAAAATATACTGGAAGCTGAGATTGTAGAACAAAGTTTGTGTATGTCTTTGCAGGACAAGGTCATCTGTGTTAAACAAAGGTGATTTTTTCCAACAGCAGTAAGTAGGTGCTGGTCACTGGCAGGAGTCGGTGGATATCTCAGTGCTTCAGAGCCCTGCAGCAGTATATTTCGTGCTTTTTAAGCAGTGAAGGTTGAATATTTTTTTTTTCTGTTTTGCTGCAGTCCTTGCAAGCTATTTTGATTTTAAATGTAGATATTTTTGTGCTCATCACAGTGTCTTCTTGTGCATACTATGTAGCTGCTTTGCTTTATGTGTACAGCTGCTGAAAGAAACAACCTGTCACACCTTTGTTTCTAAAAGGTTGCCTCTTTGGCTCGTTTCTTGCACTGCCATTTGGAAGTTACTGGACTAGGACTGAGATCTAGTAACAGTGACTTGAGAGGCAGAAGAATGTCTCTGAAAAGAGACACAATTTTTTTTTTTATTAGCACTGATTTTGGCCATTTGTTTTTGAGAGTGGAGCAGCAAGAGACTTTTTTCTCTGTTTGGAAGGATACCTTTGAAAGGTATCTTCAAATGAGTTTTTTTCTTCAAGCAATATGGATAGGTGTGCTGCACTGATATTGAAGAGTATTTGAATTTGTGCTGCACTGATATCTGAACTTGTATTTTGACTTCTGTTGCTAGTGCTAGGTCTGTTATCTCAGAGAGGCTCTTCTGTACATGAGACAAAAGGTAGTGGATTTGTTTTGATACTAGGACTCAGATTTCTAGTTATCTTCATGTAAACCTTATTGCCATTAATAACACTGACATATGCAGAACCCTGACTATATGGAAACTAGACAGTTTCACTGTTAAAAATGAGTGAATTTGTCTGCATTCCCTGTGCTTCTTTGCTCTTTGCTGTCTTCTCCTTCATGTGAATGTTTTTGATTGCTTCTTTGCTTTCCTGTGCTGATGGTTTTTAGTGGTTCCAGTTGATTATAGGGAAAAGAAGTTTCTCTGTTCATAATTGGCCTTAATTGTTCTCCAGAGATGTCTTGGTTTTGTGCTCGTTTATGTCAGGATATTTTAACTTTAAAGCCTAGTGACTCTGTTCTTTTGTCTGACTTTAGACTCACTCACAGAGGTTAATTCCAACACACCAGCAACCTGTTATGAGTCTGTTCCAGCAGCAACAGCAGCAGCAGCAACAACAACAACAGCAGCAACAGCAGCAGCAACAGCAGCAGCAGCAGCAACAGTTACAATCTCTGCTTCCTTTACAGCATCAGCATCATTCTTCTCCTCCTCCAGGGCTACATATGCCCCCTCAGATAGAAACACCTCGAATAATGATGACTCCCCCTCCAGTGACACCTCAGCAACCGAAGAACATACACATAAATCCACATTTCAAGGGGACGGTAGTGACGCCTGTACAAGGTGAGCTTTCTGAACACCTTCCCAGTCATGCAAGCGTGACTCATCTCATTCTTTGCCAGAGATGGAACAATTTGTTTGTTTATCACTTCATGGAAATGTGCTTCAGGCTTCTGTTTTTTTCTTGAAGCTTGAAACAAATGTTTTGCCTGAAGTAAGACATAATGTTGTTGGACTGTGGCCAACTGAACAAGCAAAGCTTTTCAGCTTTTATCATGTTTGCTATTCTAATGTAAAGACTGAGAAGAGCAGTAAAAATGCAAACTGAAAAGAGAATGTGCTTTTCAAAAAACAATAAATGCCAGTTTTCAAAATTAGGAAAGTACTGCAATTTGTAAGTTTTCCAGGACCATCTACCTGTTTCGGTGAGAGGGTACTGAGGCACTCCTTGCAATGTAATTGCTCTGTGAAAGATGCCAGTTACTGTCCTTTCTTGACAAGATATATGCCCTCAATTCTCCTTTCACAGAATCACATCTGTAATTGTTTTGATTTGCAGATACGTTTTTTCTCTGAGTTAACATGAACATTTGGGCTACGCTTCTTAGGGCAGTTCATGTCACTGCTTATTTAGAAAGTGCTTAATCCCAAAGAGGGTTAAAAAAAGAGATACCTGCATAGCTCTGATTTCTGATTATGTTGGGACAAGACAGACTAAAGAAATACATAAATATTTTATACATATTTACCATTATACGTATTTACCATTCGGTTTTCTGTATTTTTACCCCTTTCACATCAGCACAACTCCAAGCCAGTGCTATTTTTGCTTCATTGATTTGACCAATGAAAAGCAGGAATTTGGCAGGGTAGAATATTGCCAGTATATGGAGGTCTGTTTTGCTTCTTACAGATGGCCTTGTAAGCTGTGTCAGAGAGCTTATTTTACTTTTCCCTGTGGTGGTTCCCACAAAATTATGCATCAGGACAGATAATCTGGAAACACTCCAAAAGAACCTTTACTTGTGGATTTGTACCTTCTGTGCATTTTTCTAGCACTACCAAACTAAGTTACTGTTTAATGAGAAGCGAAAATGGCTTTTAGACTATTCTAGATGCCTTTTCTCTGTCCCTGTGAAACAGTACCAGATCTTTTCTATCTAGGTAAGCAAATGGATCATAATCCTGGGAATGGCTACTGCGGGTTGGTGCTTTTGCCTAATGTCAAAAGTATCCAGTGTATTTCCTTCCTTCTGTCTGAGGAGTTTTTTTCCACATTACTGGGCAGCTTCAGGCTCTTCTCAGCTTTACCGCTATGTCTGTGGCACTGTAGCTGTTGCAGGTCTCTTGCTTGGTCTCATTCATGGATTCATAGTCTGTTTTTCAGTCTTCATGCACATCCTAATTTCCAGAAAGTTGTGTACTTCCTGCAGGTTAGGAGATCTTCAGTATTGGATTTGTAAGGGGGAGGGTGTACTTGGTTTTTTTAGATCTTACACCTACTGACTTTATGTGCACATTCATTTCTTGACTTGTAGAAGTCCAGGTGTTCTCTTAGACTGAGCAGCCCTGGAGAATGAGTGATCAATTGTTGAATGGTAAACCTGCATTCAGCAAGGACATTCTTTGCTCTGTGTATTGATGGCAGCTGCTTCATGTGAAATCCCTTTGTGCCATTCATTTTACTGAAAGAGTCCTTGACAACACTACTGAATTTTTCTGCTAATAGGTGTGCAGCATTCTATCAAATACAATCTTTTAAGTCACTGTAGAAATTTAATCTTGATTAGAGAGCATGTATTGCAAGCTGACTCTCCTGTAGTGACTGAGACTAGTGGCCATCCCAGTCTTAATCTGTAGCAGTACAGTTATGTTACATGAAAGTAAATACTTGCACTCATAAGGAAAATGTGTTGGAAATCAGGAGCTTTCTGTAGATAAATGAGCATAATTCTAAAATCTTCAATGGTACTTGCATATTAAGGTGAATTTTAAAGCAGTCACTGCAGGCAAATGATGGATAGAAATTCCAATGTAAGGAGTGCTCTTCCAAACTTCCTCTTAAAAATTCTTCCTTTAATCCATCTACTTGAAGCCTCAGTAGGCAGAGACTGATGGTTGACAACAAAAGGATGTGTTTCACTCACAGCATTTCTTTCAGGGTATCAGGAAGGATGAAAAGTCAGATTGGCTTCGTGGTCTTGATGATGTCCTGCCCCTTCTTGGCTGAACATATTTCCAGATACGTGAGGGGCTTTACACATTGGAGAATACAGTCAGATAGGTGCAAAGTTTATTGGGATTCTGTTGTTGAAAATGTGATGCCTGGAAGCTAAAAATGCCATGTCTGGAAGTGCATGATATGCACACTTAGGTTCTGGTAATTTTAATGGTGTGCTGTCATGTTTTAGTGTAGACTGGCATTTTTTCCTCTCTAATTTTATGGCAGGATAAAGCTCACACACTTCTAATTGTCAGCACCAGGGACACTTTTCCTAACTGCAGATCATAGAAATACACTTTTTAGACATCTTTTTGGTTTGAGTTAGTCTTGAAATGCGTCGACTGTATCAGTATTTTCTAAAATAGATTCAAACCTCCTGTAAATGGTTACGAAATTTTCATGTGAATAAAATACCATGTATAAGAGCTCTTAGTAGACAGCTACTTCAGCCTGAAAAGGAGTAGAAACACTATTGAAGAATCCTATCATTGGCTTATTCCTTTGATGTTTCAGAGGCAAATCTCTTTACAGTAGCCACCATCTCCCTGCCCAGCCTTGAATCCTGATTAAAAAAAAAATAGTTTCTTTCAAGTCAGTTTTGTTTCAAATGGATTGGTACTATTTTTAGTCTTTGAAGATTCATACATGATTAAGGACTTGGTCTATCAAACCCCTAGAAGATGAGCCTCTGTGGATACCTGCTGCAGGTACTGTGCAGTTGGTGTTCAGCTGTGCCTCCTGTGGTATTTGAATTCCATATCTTTTAGCTTGTCTCATAGTTTTATCTTTTCTTTGTGTCCTATTCTGCAGATTAGTTTTGAGTTGTAGGTAGTAATTTTTGCTGAATGTGTGTCCAAACCTGGTTATGATTAATTTATTAGTGCTGGAGGACTGTACATAGATGTACTATGAAGTAGTGATTTAAGCTGTGATAATAGGTGTTGCATTTTTTCCCCTTAAATGTTTATACCACAGGTGACTATTTCAGGGATACCGTGGTGCTGCCAAAATTGACATGAACTAATGAGCAGTTTATGGCAGCTCACTATGCCATTTACATCTTGAAAACTGTTTGGTGTCCTGGGAAAAATCACATTGTAATTCTCCTGAATAATCAGTGTGGGAATTGCTTCTTCATCTTTTCAAGTATAGCATTGGAATTTATAGCAAGAAGCAATTTAATCTTCTTAAAATAGTGTCTTACAACATGCTGTGTATTATTTTTGAAGCATACTTTTCACACCTATGGAATATTTGACATCAAGAAAATGAGGGCTTGAGACTTCTTTGCGGCTTAAGCAAGTGTCCAAGGATTGAAAGGGCACAGAGTTTGAACTTCTATCTTTCATGAGTATTAAATTAATTTGTTTAAAATATATAAATATATGAATTTATATGCTACTGCTGGAGGCAGGATACTGAAATAGACTCCAGTTCTCTGTTCAGTTGACATTTCTTTACATTTCCCACCTTATGCTATTTTTCTCAGTGCCTCTTTGACCTGTAATACCTGAACTATTTTAGGACTAGGTCTGTCAAGAGCATCTTACAATTTTTTTCTGTGTGGCCATGGCTGTTTGATACTGACAGATGTTCATTAGAAGCCAGGATGAAACTATTCCAGTCATTTTCTCGTGTAATGTGATACAAAGCTTTCACACAGTCCTCCCGTGCTGAAAGACTGCTGCAATTAGTTTACTCCATCAGTCTCTGAACCAGCAAACCACAAGTACTTAACGAAAGTGGATAGAAGCCAGACATGGGCATGAACTGAAAAAAAAAAAACCACTAATGCATTAGTTCTTGTGCCTTGGTTACCAAGGGAAAAGGGATTTTTGAGGCATCTTAGCAAACTTCTGTGTTGGGAAATGCACCCAACTTCTCTCTCAAATTAGAAGCGTTTCTTAATATCTTTGCTGCTCTGAAGTGTAACACAGTAGCTCTCTGCAAAGTCCGTGTTTAACCCTGCCTGGAAAATGTTTCCCTGTCTCTTTCAGAAGTACTAAAAACAAACTGGAGAAGAATCTTACTAAAAGCTTTTAGTAAGTGTGCAAACACGTGTGGTTTGAAATGCTTTATTTAACTTCTCTAGGCCTTTTGTTTAACATGGAAATGTTTGTATTTTTAACCACTTACACAACTGTGATAGAAAATAAAAAGTACTCTGGAAAATAGGAAAGCTATCATTACACTTTGTATTTGAGATTCGAATACAGGTTCAGTTCCCAAGGTGATCCAGCTGTAGCACTTTGTGCATTTTGCCATAACATTAAGTGAATGTTTTGGGAAATAGCTTTTTGTGACTAGCATTTCAAAGTGCAGTTGTAAGGACAAATCATCCATGTTAATCCCCCTGAAGTACTAGTTTTAGAGGTCATTTTTTCAGGAAAAGGTCTCCTAATTCTTCTTGGTATCTCTATGCAATCACTGTCTTTCATCTGAGATCAGCAGTTCTGTGATCACAGTTGCACACACCACTGTGGTGGCAAGGCCAGACAGACTAAGTAGTTTTTGTGTGCTGTTAATTGCAGCTGCCTGCCTCATTTTACCCCCATGAGCAGTGATTTTTACCAGTTAGTGTCTCTCATGTTCGTGCCTCTTGGTAGCTTGGTGGTGAGACTGGGAGATGCCTAGGAAATGTTGCGTGGCGTGAAGTTGAGAAGGCAAATTAATCACGTATCCTTCTATTTGAAACATGAAATTATTGTTAGTGTCTCTGTCAGCTTTGTCTAAGATATGTCTTTGGCTGAATAACTATTCTAGTTTGCCTTCCTGCAACAAGGAGCAATTTAATTCTGGAAAATGCAGAACTAAATTATGTAAATTAACTAGGAGAATCCTAATTGCCCTGTTGCATGTTGCAGGGGAGGGAACGGTTGTTCAAAGTTAATTGTAGGAACTGTGACATGTGAGGCTAAAAGTAGCAGATTTTAATCGTGGCTTTTTATTGCAACTGCTTTTGGAAATAACTGCAGCAACTGTTGGGTAAAACAAATGGTGTTAAAAGGTGCTTCTTGTTTCAGTGCCCTTGCTGCCAGTTCCCGCCCAGCCAAGACCTGCTGTAGGACCCCAGAGATTTCCTGTGAGTAGCAGCTGTTTCTTCTTCTCTGATATGGATAAGCATACATTTGCAAGGAAATATTAATATAGCAAATAAAAGCTGTTCTAGTGAAATATAATTTTAAGGATTTGTAAATATTGACAATACACTCTGCAGTTGAAAATGTTTGTTAAAAGCTTAAGGTCAATGGATTTTTGAGAGTAGAATTAATTCTGTTTAACTGTAAAATTGTTGAACCAGTCTCTCCAGTGGGAAAGGCATGAATGCATCTTGTCTTAAGGAATATGGGCTTCATTTTATTACTCGACTCTTTCTGTATAAATAGAATCCTTATTTTATTTAATATAATAAAAGGCTATTTGAAATAATCCCTAAGCTTAAAAAGCAGTAATATGTATTTATTGTAAAAGGCAGCAATCATTTTTATCATTACTAAAGGTATTTCAACATCCTCATGTTTTTTATATAAGAAATAGAACTGGCATTGCATGACCTTGCTTTCTTTTATGTTTCTAATTTTGAAAACAAGGAAGACACTTAGCTGCTTTACTTGGCTAATTTCAGTTTATAATTTTTTTAAACTCTGAATGGAAAGAGTGCATGCTTCTAGAACTTTTCTCATCATTTCAGTTTTGTTATCCTAAATTTCTAGTTGAAATGGTTAGCAGAGTATTAAAATGAGCAAAAGATTGCAATATTACCTAAAGTATTTTCAAGTAAAAACCTGTATATTATGCTTCCCAAATACATAAAACACACAAAAAATACCCTTTGTTGGTGTGTGCAGTGTTGAAGGAGGAAAATAGATGTCTCAACATCTGGGTAGTAGCTCTGGCATAGAGATCAGATGTGCTGGAAAGAAGCAGATTTCAGAAACCTGCTGTGATTTTTGATTGCCCAGTGCAGACCTGGTTGTTTTTAATGCAGAATATTTTTCATACAGGACATATAGGTGAGGAATTGTGGTATCTGTATTTTGCAGAGGAACAGTCTTTATATTGCTGCATTTCTTCTGTGAAGTCTTAAAAAATTAAGTTGTAAACCCACAGTTTCATTAAGTAAATTCATGTTATATTTTATCTTCAATAAAATATTTTTGAGCTTTTTTTAATTAAAGATACTGTGCTTTTCAGAGGAAATAGTTTTCTTCAACAGTCTTAACTATTATGGGGAGACCTTATTTACATTTTGAAAGTAGTTTTAATTGTTATTTTTTATGAAAACAAATGTCTTGCATTTGTTTTTCTTTGATACCAAGTTGATTTGCCAGTAAACACAATTTGGGATGAAAAAGAAATTGGAGGATAAGGAATATCTGTAAAGGCATTGTAATTGGCATCTTTGAAGTGTGTTTACATCAGTGTAGAAAAATTGGAAATTAATTTTTTTAAAAATTAAGTGTGAAATTAGATTTTAGTTTGTTCACTTTTGGGGTTGCAAGTTGAGAACTATTGCAAACCTAACTAATCTATATGTAGCAGTTTTTAAAAGGAAATAAAGTAAATGGAACATTTTTTGGTGGGACTCTTGCTCCTTTAGCCTGCAGGAAAAACTTGACTGCTTGTTGTCTTTTTATTTATATAAGCAGTGCACCAGAAAAGAGTCAGTATAATTAAATTTTCATAAGGAGGAGGAGGAGGGCTGACTTACCTAGGAGGATCTGGCACTGTCTTTTGGTTGCCCTGTTTTTTTCTACTTCAGCAGTAAAATGCTGCATGACCCTGAGAAAGTTGCTTCATCTTTCTATGGCTCACTGAGTTATAAAGTGGACTTCCCTTATGAAGTACTTTATAAATTTTGCATAGGTTATCAGTCATATTAGGGTTAGGAATTAAGTGTCACTGTGTACATATCTCATGTTTGTTTTATTAAATGTAGTATGTTAGCTCTTGAGCTGAAGACAAATTTACTTTCTGACTAACGTTTTATCTTGCAGAACTACCTTTTTTGCTGTTACATGTCAGATGCCTTTGTGCTATTGTAATTCACTTGTTTATGTATAAATGTTGACTTAAAGCAATGCAGCAGTGGTTAGACAATTTTGACAAGCCATTCGAAAAAGATCAAAGACTTACTCCAGACTACGTACAGTTCATTCAGCCTTTTCTTCATTGTATAAAGAGTCTCTGGATATGTAATAACTTGAATTTGCTCTTGTTTTTAGGATTGCATAATCAAAGGATAATAGTTAACTGATTTTTCTGATTGCTTTGCTTCTAAAAGATGGTAGGGTTAGAATTAAATATTTGCAATCTGCTTTCCCCTTGAACTTTGAACTGGATGGTTTCTTTTGATTGAGTGTGGCAGAGGTGGAAACATGAAAAGTAATTAAATTCTTGCAAGAAGACACCAGAAGTGGGCAATGCCATAACTGAAGGAAAAATTAGTCTCTGAGTTTCTATCTCACCTAGGAGAGAAACCTCTCAGAGAGGTGCAGAGAGCCTGTGTGCTCCAAATACGGGAAGAACTTCAATCAGAGCTAATCAATTGTCAATCATAAATCTATTGGAACTGAGATGTTGTTAATTTAGGGCTGATAAAATGACTTGTAACCATGTAGCGGTTAATTTTTAGAACCTTCTGCAGAAGGATGTAATTGAATGGTTGAACAAAGTTGTAGTGAGTGTGTTAACATATGGTGTGAGACCTAAATTATAGGAAATAATGTAGTGCTATGTCAGGCTAGTACTGATCAGGACTGAACCTGCTTAGAGCAGGGGCTGATTAAATTCCCTTAATTTTGAATCTCAATTTTAGTATTTCAAGGTAGAGCTCATTGCTCAGTTATTTCTTTCTTAAAACTTAACTCCTGGAATGTTCAGAGAGGGGGTACTGGAAAAGATGCAAGGGAATGAATCTCTGTTGTGTACACAGAATTGTCTTAACGCTTACGATAATCTTGAATCAAGCAATCAAGTTGTCTTATCTGTTACTCTGTAAGCATTTGAGGTGACTTGGTGTGAATGGTGTTTGAGAGCTATAAGCAATTGATAAGGACTGAATAAATGGTGGATCTGAGGTGTGTCACAGCTGAGAAACATGGTGAACTTGTGGGATCTGGGAGCTAAGGATGGGAATTCTGTTTGTCTGAATTGCACAGTACTCACGGCTGTAGTTCATAGTAATCCAGTCTACAAGCATGGTTTGAATGAACCTGGACCTGTGCAAGTGCCAACTGCGTGTTTTCTTTAAACAGTTTAAAGAATAGATTAAATAGCCTCTGGCAGAGTCCTTCTGAAGGTCTGGCTTTATCACTTGCCTTTGCTTTGAAGTGAGTAAGACGCCTTTTCCAGAGTTTCTGTCCCAGTGTCACAGTTGGTATTTCACAAACAGCAGTCTGCTTTGTGGCCTGATCCATTTAAAGGAAGGTCACAGAAGACTTTATTCACGGACTGCTCATACAGGTTTTCTGAACTTTTCATGTGTTTTCTGACCAATTTACTAATTCTTGTGGATACCCCAGTGTAGGGAAAGGAGCTGGAGGGTTTTATATTACACAAGAGGAACGACCGTGATTTCTGTCCTTCATCCAGTGTTTGTTATCTGGGCTAATTTCTCTTTCAATTCCTGTGTTCTGTGAAGAAAGATGGGGTAAAATAAGGGAAGAGGAGATTAAATAGAAAATGGAAGACATATTTCAAAACACTTTATATTATGTAAAGGCTGCTGCTAGCTGACTATTACAGAAGCCAGAGCATTAGTGAGTGTGAAGCTGGAAGTTAAGGGATGAGAAAATCTGGACCATCAGCTTATCTGAGTCCACCAGCACATTCCATGTCTGAAACACTTCAGTGTTTGCCTGAAGAAAAATTTATAGAAGCTTTTGGCTTCAAACATAATTTATTTAACTTATGAACACTGAAGTAATAATGCTACATGACGCACATGTGCAGTATTTTATGGACATACAGAAGTGAAAGAAGTGTTGTCATGCACACTTCGGGATGGAATGTGGCAGAGGAATGGTGTTCCTCAGCCAGAAATTGTGACATATCCCTTGCATCCAGATTCGTGGCTGGAGTGTGGGGCATTTGGAGAGAAGAGGAAGCTGGTGAGAACCTGCCTCCCACTGCTGAAGGCAGAAGAGAGAGAGTCCTCATGTCTGAGGCCATTCCCCTCTGTCCACGACCTGGATCCTCCTCTGAAGCTGCTGCAGAGAGAGCAGAGCCTGTTAATGGAGCTGCATGCCTTTGGCCAGGAAAGCTTTCAGGAACTTGGGATAAATTCTCATTTAGCTGTTGTCCTTAAGCTGTCACCCTGGGTGTGGTGTGAGCTGGGCAGGTGCCCAGCCCACAGACACCTTTGGTCAACTCGAGCTGAAGTTTCAGAGCTGAGGTTGGGAACAGTCTGAAATGGCACCAAGCACAAGATGAAGTGGCACCAGTGTCTACCTGACTAGTTTGTGCCAGGAAGGCTTTGCTGTTTTTTAATGCACAAAGCTTTTCTCTTTTGATAGGACACCTTAGTGCACTGGATGGGTATCTTTCAGATAACTGTTGGATTAATGTCTGAAGAAGCTGAATTGTAAAACAGAAATCATGTTTTATTTAGTATTTTTAAGACTTATCAGGGTGACTTATCCTCAGGCCCTTGTGAATAGCCTATGTTGTATGTCTTTTTTATTCCCAGGGGATTTTGACATTATTTGTTTTTGGAACTTAGAACTTATTTTTAAAATCGTCTTTATCTCAAATAATATTTTTTTTTCCTTAAACAGCAAAAACCTTAGTAAACTTTCTTCATGTTCTCGTTCAACATGCTTCCCCTTGATCTCCAGCACATCAGGTGGTGTCTCAAATGGATGCTGTGAAAGGCAGTTGATTAGTTTTGTTTCATTTTTTCCACCATTTCTAGAATCAGTAGTTTGATTTCTGAGTTTTCCAGTGTTGTTTGTGTTCCAGACATTTTCATAAACACTTCTTTATGATTTAATCTGTGAGAGGTTTATAAACAAGTGACTAGTCATTGCTCAAAACAGAAGGTGCTGTCCTTCATGGTCAATTGCTTGAAACATTTCTTTTAAAAAAGCCATATATTAGTGCTATACAAATTAATTCTAAAAGGTACATTAGAATACAGCTTACTTATTTTTTCCCAGGTGATCCATGGACTGACATGGATCACCCCACCATCACTTTAGCAAACATGGGTTGGCTTAATGGTATTACAGTGGGCCTGGGTCTGTGGCTGCACCACGTCTTACAGGATGTAGAGACAGAAATTTGCAGTGCATTTGAAAACAGAACTCCTTGCAAAAGTGTTTGCTGTGTGTTGTGGGAAATGCAAATAGGGAGGAAATTTTTTCCCCATTGTTTCAAATTCAGTGATGAGTTGCTACATGTGAATAAGGGTTTTTTAGCAATTGTTATTAATGTGGATTCATTCTGCAGTACTCACAGTAAGGACAAATTATAAACAGTCCTGCATCTGACCACAAGCAGTCACTTTAAACTGATATTAGTAACCTGTACGTTTGCAGCGGTAGGTATGTAGGAGACAAACTGTTAATGGAAATAAAAAGCCACTTGTGAAAATGATTCTCTTACTTCCTCACAATTATTTTGCTTTAGCTATGGCTTCACTATAATGAGTAACAGTAAATGAAATTTTCCCTGTCTCACTGTGTAGTAGTGGCAGATCACAGGTAGTGTGGAAAGCGTTTTGTTTTCATTTAACAGAATACATGGTATCAGGTGGTGTTGATTGACATTTCTTGGATACTGCTTTACACAGCGTTTCATGCAAATCATGTTTGAATGAGACTGCTGCATCAAATTACATTTCTTTCAGATTATAGCCCTTGCAGATGTGAGACAGAGCTTGTTCAGCAGCTAGCAAAAGGCTTTGGTTTTTAACAGGTACTGTTTTCACAACTTGACTGCAAAGCTCTGTAATTACAGCACTTAAGGTAGTGAAGGAATGATGGGCACTTTCTCTTATCAGATCTATAAGTAGTAGCAAGCAAATGCAGCATGAGATCGCTCCAGAGGTCAAGTATTGTCAGGCTGCCATAGAGGGAATGCAGTTTAAAATGCAGGTGACATAATACCCAACATCCTCCATTTGCTAGTGGGCTTCTGATTAATCACGATTACCATACATTATCATACCATCAAATTTAATCATATCAATGAATTCCCATCTGCAGGAGGAGCAGCAGCAGCTAAACATGATGGTAACAGCTATTAAATAAGAGAGAAATAGCTGGTTTCTAAATGCAGTAACCCTTTAACTTGTCATGTTGGCTCCAGTGTGCACGTGCTCTGTAGACAGTAAAATGGAGCAGAAAACTTGTGCATTTATATTTTATTGTCATTTATCTTTCTGTTAGGTGATTGCTGTTTAGCACAGCCAAGGAAAACCAGAATTGTAGATTTTTTCCCCCTATGTTAATGATGGTAGATTTTCTTCAATCTCAGCTTTAGTACCTGCTAAACACAGAATCACAGAATGGCTGAGGTTGACAGGTACCTCTGGAGGTCACCTGGTCCATCCCTCTGCTCAAGCAGTGCCACCTGAAGCCAGTTGCCCAGGATCATGTGTTGATGGCTTTTGAATATCTCCAAGGATGGTGCAAGTGCTCAGTCACCCTTACAGTAAAAAAGTTTTTGTTTATCTAGATACAAAGGTTGTACTTTGGATTTTGTAAATTTCTGTGAATGAAATGTGAAGCTTTTAAAAAAAGCCATTGTAAGCAAAGCACAAAATTTTATCAGTGCAAAGAGGGGAAAAGTATTATGCATATGCTATTTTGCCGTTAATTAAGAACTGTTAAAGAGTTACTTTGCAGAAATCAAGACTTGTAAAGAAATCCAATTAAAATATACAGTCTGCTGAGTACAATACAGTAAGAGTAATCTAGAGCTTAAACATTGAGTAGAGAACTAAAATGTGTCATAATACTATAGAGTATTAGATGATAGTATAGTTATCTTAAGCTATTTCACTGAGATGAGAAAATGCCCTTTTAAAAGATAACTCAGTACATTTCTGCATCACAATACAAAAAAGAGTAAATATGTAAACTGGTATTTGTTCACCTTCTGTGCCTTCAGTTCTTGCTAATTCTTTAGAATGTGAAAGGGAAAATGCTTCATTTTATTATAAAGCAGTAAGTCACTACTGTTACAATAAAATAAGGCAATTCAGAGAGTTATTATAGGTTGACTGTAGGATACCCAAAAATGATTAAAACGTTCAGGCCGTCTTACCCAATGCATGCATAGTACTTGCAGGCATGTTGAGAACTCTTGAGCATATAAATTCTCATGTCAATGTGCTTGTAAGGTCAGAGATTTGCAGAACACCTAAAAAATGAGATTTCCTAACAGAACTAAAAATCATCAATCTAGTAATTTGATTACTAAGTAATCAGGTCCTTTTGAAAGTCCGGGTTAGCAGCAATTCTCATTTTTGTTTTCTCTAAAGCTGGCTATTTCTTGACTTTTTTTTGTAGCAACCTGACCATTTCTTGTTAAAGAGAGAAGCATCATCCCCAGGTCACATTGAGGTTCTCAGATTGTTTTTAAATAAATTGTAACTGCAACTTCAAGCTTGGAGTGTAATGTAGAAATCTTGAATTTGATATTCATGATCCAGTTTAGTTGTAGCCTCAAGTTGTTTCTAATTGTTAGTGACTTGCAGGCCACCAAGATACACGTAAACACCGTGATAATATTTCCATGGAGTAGTTTCTGCAAAGTCCAAGGGAAAAATCTTATCTCATTAGTTCCAACAACAGATGGGGTTCCTAATTTTTTACACATACATAAAACTGTTCGCTTTCAGCACCAAAACTATGCAGAAGGATTTTACTATCTTTTACTAAATGATTATGAAATCCTCATCTTTCAAGGGAGAGTTCATTGTTCTAAATGACATTAATGTCTCTTAGACTCTTTCCACAATTTGTTTGTGTTGTACTTAACCTTAGAAGTTAGAGGGCACAAACAAAAGTGATCATGCACTCTTCTACACCCCACTCCTGCAGAGGCTTGCAAACTTAAATGAAACTGAATCTTCCAGATTATTTAGTGTAGGAATTTAGTGTTAAAGAAATTACTTAGGTTTATGACTTGAGAGGTTTGGGTTTACTCTTCCCTTCAGTCTGTGCAAGTTGCAACAGCTTGTCTGTCACACTGTTTCTCATTATGGCCTGTCTCTGCTGGAGGCACTCTTCCTTCATCCATACAAAATGGATGGATGGGAGTGTGGTTTTTTGCACATCAGCACTTCAATTTAGGAATTTAAATCTAGAGTTGGGATCTAGTTACCAGTACATTTTCTTGTTTTATTAAGGACTCTCTGAAGCAGAAGTTCTCCCGTGGAGAAGTGGTTGCTTATGGGCCCATCTGCTTTGTTGCTTCTCTTAGAAACACACTGAAGTTGGGAGTGGTTTTGTCTCCATTTGCAACATGAATCTGTTCCTGCTGTATGTATTGCAGGGATGCCCTCAAAGTTGCTGAAAAGGGGCACTTTTAGTATACAATAGTTCTAATTTTTAGCTTTAGTCTCCTGAACTATTAGGGATTGTCAGTCTGCTGGGAATACCCATCTCTGTCTGTATTGCCTGTGTTACTTATTTTAGCTATTTGATCATTTGAGCTGGCTTAAGTAACAGGGAGTTCCATAACTTTCTCTCCTTGCTTGTACTGGTTTATCATGTTGGCTGAATTCTACTTTGAGACCCCAAACAGTGAAATAGGGCGTTGGTGATTTCTCTTACAAATGACCTGGACTTTTGCCTAAGCCTCCCAATACTCTTTCTTACCTCCTGGAGTTGTGTAGTGTCAGAGAGGAGCTTGTCCAAGTTGTGTGGTACATTTTAATATTAAAAATTACTTTCAGCTCAGTTGAAAATATCAACCCATTCTCTCTGACTCAGCCTGCCTGTAGTGCCAGGATCTGTGCAGTCCACAGATGGACAGTGCTTGGCTATATCTATACATTTTCCCCTCAGAAAATATATTCCAGAAACTTTGGAAAGACTCATATATGGGTAACATAAAACTTTTGTCTGGACTTCTGTGGGTACTCTGAACTTTTTTGTCTGTGATTGGCATGAATTCAAGATGTGTATTTTAATATTAGGTGATATTATCCTAAACTTTTTAAGAAAACCATGGTGCTTTCTAGGTTTTCGTTCACCTTGATGGATTTACATGGTTGTCATAGACATCAGAAGAACAATACTGAATCATTGAAACTGTATTTTAAAAGTATCAAAATTAATTTTATACTAAAAAATTTCCGTAAGTCATTCCTTTCTGTTTGCTGTGCAAACTAAAAGAAATACTGTGAAACTTGAAGACCCATGTTTCATGGAAGATACGGATACATATTTCTACTTGTAAATTTTTGAACCATATCCAAGATATGTGAGCAGGGTTTCCTACACAAGAGGATGAGAAGTCAGTTTCTTGCACAGAAGGTAGGCAGTTTAGGAAAGCTTTTTTGAAAAGTCTGGGGGCTGCTGAAATAAGAGGATTAACATCTTGTGACAGATGGCTATAGTTTTAAGTGTCATAGGTTATAGTGGTCATTATTCTTTGCATTTAAACCATATAAGAAGAATTAACTGAGTGGCCCTGCTTAACTGTCAGTGTGGTTCTCTTAGCTCTTTGCATTTTAAGTAGATTAATAAGTGAAAACATGTTGTACAGGCAGGTTGTATTTTATTGAAAGATTCATGACGTTTCAATGACATTGTTAAGGTATTTAATTAGTCTCGTGAAAAAAGTGGAGTGACCCTTTTTAGAGAAGCTGATAAATCATATAATAGCTGTTAGATCCTCTTATTCCTTGCTTTATAAGATTAACTTTGTGCTAAGCAATTTATGCTAAGTTTTCCCTTTTATTGGTGACCAAAGTTATCTGTGCTTCATGAATAGATTATTGGAGATAACATCATGTAATTAACAAGAGATGCAGAAAAGTAAAAGTACAATTTGTGTAAGAATTGTATGAGAGAAAATGTTAATTTCTTAACTAGGAAGGATATTTAAAGGGATAAAAGAGAGTCAAAATAGTGCAGTTCTTTGAAAGGATTAAAGTAACCTTATCTCGTGTTCTTTCAGAAGGTGGGATTGCATGAGTGTGTGAAAGTCATGTTCAATGAGCTATTCACAACTCTAATGAATTGTAGACACAAGTTTGCATTACCTTTTTTTTTCCAAAAGTGATTGATAAGGTGTAGGTTATGCCTTAGCTATACTGAATAATTGAAATTAGTAAAAGGGGAAATTGTACAACCTGCAGTTATTCACAACTGTATAAAAATGTCAGTCTGAAGTGCAGTAAATTACGGTGTGGGAGGAAGAGTGGGTACATTTTTTGGTAAGTAAACATCATAAAATCAAAGATTTAAGACAAAATACCTGTCAGTAGCACTTCACTGTGGTGTTATCTTCTTCTTTGAAGTATTTCTGAAATGTCTGTGGTTGTTTTAGGAAATCTACACAGAATCCAATTTCCAGTATAATTTCCTTCTAGACCTCAGGTCTTGTATTCTTATGCACCACCTTTTTTTCGTCTTGAATTTTCAAAATAAAACTGCACAAGGATAAATTAAATTATGGAGTTCAGAGCTTTCCTTAAAAACAGGAAAAGATACAGATGTCAGCTGGGTCGTTCTTATGGACATTTGGTAGCTGTCATGGTAACTATTTCTGTATGAATGTAAACCAACCTTGTGGGATCTCACTGGGAAGGCACATAAATTTTTGTCCTTTCCCTCAGTGTTAGAGTTGGCCCCAGTGTTGGACTGAGATGTAGAACCTTGGAGCTGTGGTTGATCGTATGAATTTGCAATTTTCTTTCGTTAGGTTGGAATCTGTTAGCTTAAAAATAGGTGTTCTGCATACTGAGTAAGGAAGTTTCCTGAAAGATTTAATAATGGTGAAGTAATAGTTAAAATGTTTTTTGCAGGGACTCTTAGCTGATGTGTGTACTGAATAGCTGGGTGTAATTTGAAACTGTCCGGATAGCAAAACCATGAAAAATGGGAGTAACTACTGTGCATATAAAGATTTATTATGCATCTATGTTACAGTATGCTTATTTTATCAAAAATAGACCATTATGAAACCTGGCTTTTGCACCTGCTCTTCATTAATTTTTGAAGTTAAATAGATCTGAGTGGTCTTTTCTACCAAATACCAGAGGGCACTTGGGGGTTATTAGCAACAAATACTTGCTGAATGTAAAGTTTAACATTAATGGTAAAATAATCCACTACTAAAATTGTAGTTTAACTACTGTTAAGCACAAAAAACCCACCAAAAAACAAGCCCACACTCAAAAGCTTTAAGCGATGGAGAGCTGATATATTATTTTGTACTGGTTTTAGGACAATTAGAGTTTGACTTAAGTAAATGTTGAAGTGGTAGTACTGTTGTATTTCTATTGAATTGGGAAAAACCATAATGTTGTTTGAGAATAATAGACAAAGACCTCATAATTTAGAAAAATACTTATCATAGTTTATGTATTTTCTTTTAAAAAAAAGTTAATGTGTGTCTGGAAGTAGTTGAACGTTAGAGTTTTAGTTTCACATGTAGTGTGTGATATGAATCAATCATTCAATTGAATTCCTATTGGAATTATCCTGGGAGCTTTTTCAGAAGAAAAATCTCAGCAATGTAAGATATGAAAACATAAGTTTCCCCCTCCCTGTGTATATGGTTATTTAGGGCAAAAGTTTTTATCTTTAGGGATATAGAAGCAAAGCTGCTTTAGGAAAGAAGTGGAGGTCAGTCTGTCATGACTGTAAGAAGGAAAAGAATCAAGCTAATTTTTTTTAGAAGCGAACAATAGTAATTAATTTTTCAGCAAATAACAAATGTCTTTGCAATTAATTTTGCATGATTAGCCTTTGTTTTCAGCCAAGAAATGTGATCAGTCATAATTTAGTAGTTTTTCAAAATGTCAGACACATAAAGTTAAAATCTGCTTAGAAATCAAATAAGCAGATATTTATTAGTGAATCTGGAATCTTAAAAAGTGGAAAAAACCCAGAGTTCTTAACTGCTAGGGGATGGAAAAAAGAGAGGCCAAGAGGAAGAATTCCAAACTTCAGATATTTCCATCTTGCTCTTTCTTGGACTTGTTTTAAGAGTTATTTTGACCCAAACTTGTGTTGTGGCGTGTACTTACATGACATATACTGCTAACTAGAGAAAAAAATTCTTAATGTATGTTAGTGAGCATTTGTTGGGATTTTTTGACACCAGCTTTTGGATAACGGTTGGATACCTGTTACTTTGTGTTAAATCAATGCAGATATTTAGAGGACACTAAATGTTTTGCTTTTGAGATGGATGGACACCTTTGGTACAGAACATCACAGGGAGCTTGAAATCAGCATTGCTACTATTTTTAACAGTAAAATGTCTTGCTGGTTATTGGTTCATGGGGGTTTTTTTTGTAAACAAACTATAATATCATTTTTTTTAAAAGTGTGAGTTTTCTTAGACCTAAGATGACCATTTATTACTCAGTTCTAAAACTTACCTAAAGACTACTTCATAAAGGTTTGTTTCTTTATGATGGGAAATGTAAAGCTGCTCTCAGTGTATGTAATACTAACAGACTTTGGTGGCCTAAACCAAAATGTTGTGCTGGTTGCTGGCCTCATTTTGAATACTTTTGGTTGAAATTTTCCAAATATACTTTCATTCCAAAACTGAAATGGTGGAAAAATACTCTTGTGCCCAAGTGAGTTATTTAGAAATGTTTTATTATTACCCAGTTTTCAAGGAAAAAAATTGAGTTTGGCTGCACTGAGGGTGTTTCAGTACATAAGGGCTGTGTGAAATTCAACAGGACTTTGCATGCATTTGCAATTCAGAGCTGCCTTAGTAGGAGATAAAACTGGACATAATAATGAGGGTACAGGTTAGCAGGAGAGGGAAGGCTGGTACAAAAAATTGTTTATTTAAAAAAAACGTACTGGATTTTTTTTAACCTGCGCCTGATGCTTCCCTGGCAGGAAAAAGAGGGGAGATGGCCTGGTGTAAGTGTACAGGCAAGGAAATCAGGGGCTGAGTGGGGCAAGTAGGAGCTCTTGACCTGCTGCCACAACACAAGACCACCAGCTTGGAGTCTGGAAGCTGGGAAGCTGGATCCATGCTGGGATTAGGAACCAGTGGCCAGAGTGAAAGACATGATGGGGATGAGAGAATGTATCTGAAGGAGCAGGGAGAACAGGAGAACAAAAAGGCAGATTGGGCAAGGAATTAATATTGAGGAAGATGCCTGAGACAAGGTTGCAAATGTGGTTGAGAAGCAGAGATGGCTGTTTATTTTGTAGCCTAAGCCTGTTGCCCTTCAGGCTAGCACTAAAACTGAAGTCTGGGAGTACGGGGAAAGACTGATAAGGATTTGTTACCTCAGCCAGGGTAGAATACATCGATTTTGGAACAAGCAGGTAGAGGAGACTATGATCACTGCACTGCCATTTGGTGCTTGGAACCAAGCCCAGACAGATCACTGCTGCTGCCAGTTCTTCAGCTCGGGTAGCAGATATGTGACACTTAAGATTTATTAGCTCAGGTTTCAGTAAGTTTCCACGTAATTTGTTTTTCACTGGCTATTTTACAAATGACTAAGATATGTGTAAGCATATGTCTGAGGGAAAATATGAGGAATTTGAGAGCTTCTGAGTCCAGCTCTCTGAAAATGGGGAAAAAGGTTGTCAAGACCATGTTCTGTCCTGAAGTGCAAGATGAGCCTGTGACTACGTGCTGTAAATCAGATGCAAGATTAAAAAACCATCTTGTGTGCAACTGCCCTGTTGAATTGGGTTCTCCCATGGTCCTGTTGCAATGACCTTATGCATTATCCACTGGTAAACTAATAACTGAATAGCTAAAAATGACGTGGTTTGCTGGATGCTTCCCTCAGGGATGTGCAGCATGTGGAAGGGCTGTGCATTCCCTGGGATTGCTGTAAGAGCAATACTTGGAGAAATAGGCTTTTGTCACCAAAGCTTCTGAGATGAGGGAATGCATCTAACCTTAGTTTGAAAGTAGCTCTGGCAGCTCGTGTGTGCAGTGATGCTGGAGGTGTGGTTTGGGAGCCAAGGGTCAGGATCCTCAAGGTTTGTGTTCAGTTTATCTTTTGGCAGGCAGCCAGTGCTGTCCTGATCAACATGAGGGAAGGGCAAAGCAGTTCAACATCCTTGTTCAGCTAAACCTGAAAAGGTTTTTATGGAACAAATAAATGTCACTTTTTTCTATCCCAAACAGCTCCCTCTTGCTCCAGCTGCTGTTGTTTGCAGACAGACTGTGAGATTCAAAGGCAGTAGTCGGTTCCAAGGTGGCAGGAATATTGTGTGTTGTGATTGTTCACTTGCAGAAGTGTAGAGCTCCTCCTACAAACAGTGTGTATGTTATGAGGACTGTCAAGCTTGAGTGTAATATAATGTCTTTTCACTAAGTGAAATACCCACAGGAGGCTGGCTGACTGGAAGCAGTGGCAAGGGGATATAGACCCTTTAATCTCTAGGAATGATAATGTATTTACAGTTGATGGCTGTATAATGACATAAAATAAGTAGTCACAGCCTTGGTCCCACATAAGAGGTCTTAGTGTCTCACATATCCCCATTCAGGTGTTTCAGGAATGCCACAGATTTAATAGTGGATCTGATCCTTGGTGCATCTCATCTGCTTGCCTTGCCAATCCCAGTTGTATTGTGGTGGTAGAAGGCTGTAAAGCAGCTCTGTCTTGTGCTGCTTTGATAGTGACTATGCTCCAGGGCTGTTGTTGCTGTGTGAGAAATCCTTATCCTAAAATTCCAGTCTTCGTGCAGTACAAATATGATAGGGTGAGACTGTGCATACCCTTGGTGAGGGCAGCTCAAGAGATAAAAGATAAGCTACTGCAGCTTAGTTGTTTGGCCCTTTCCTGATGATGATACTTCAGTCTAGCAGGGAGCTTTTGGTCTGGAATCTGTTCTGAAAAGCTTGTCTGCAGCAATGCAAGTTTTAAGCTTCAAGGTGAGCATCACATGGAGACAGAACAGATCCCACCACTGATTTCAGAATCTTTATAGAAAACAAGGATGTTCACAGATTATTTTCATTACTTACTTGATTTACTCACATAATAAGGAAATGGTTGAGAATATAATTTATGTGAAGCAAAGCTTACTTTCTTATCAGGGGTTGTCAATGTGTTTTGTCAACTTTTGATACAAAAGAAAAACATTCTAGTGTGAATTACTCAATTAAATGTGTCTTCTGCAGAGTTCTGTTTTTGTATTAACATACATCCTGCAATAATAAACAATAAATAACATCCTGCAATATGCAAAGGCATTAAAAAAAGAAAAAAAGCTAATGCCTTACTGGAGGAAAGAAAAATTTGTACTCTTATAATGCTTCAGATGCTAAACTGTGAATAGACAGAAAAGTTACTCTCCCCTTAATTCTTTTAGAAAGATGATTTCTATAATTTTCTGGATGCCATAAATTGTCCTTCCTCCCCTCTTTTTAAGTAAAGCTGCTCCCTTCTGTAGCTTACATTGTGCTAAATTGATGATGAAGAATAGTATGGTTTATGAAGATAAATGTCAGGAATGTCTTCTAAAGTAGACATTCAGATTTTTTTGGATTAATGGAAAAGAAGGTCAATAATTGCATGGATTTCAATAAGCTTGAGAAGAAATGGCATTCCTGTGGTGCTAGTGATTATTAAAACATTGTGAATTCATTTTAAGATACTGTACTCGGGTTTAATATATCTTCCACTGTGAAGGAATGACTCAGTAAGGGCTGTCACTTTGTACAGGTGATAGGAGATAATTCATACAGCAATTGTATTTTTAAGAGAAAAAAAGTTACAGCAGACAATGCATAAATTTCTGTATGGTAGCCTTAATTTTAATTCTGTCTCATTAAATAGGGCCCTCCAGACTTCCAGCAGCATACGCCTGGACCAGTTCCTACCAACTTCTCCCAAGCCCCGAGGCTGCCAATCCAGGACCAGTGGAGAGGGCCACCCCCACCACCTCCACCACTCCCTCCTCCACCTCCTCAGGACAGAGATCCTTTCTTCATAGCAGGTGAGCATTTTAAATCCCATTAACAATGAACACCCACCTTTTGTAAAGTGATTCTGCACTGTGACTGTGTATGCCGCAACATGAAGTGCTCAGAAGAACCTGAAGGCTGGAAGATCCCATTTGGTGTAGCCAGGCTGGTACATGCCAGAAAATCTGGTTGTCTAGTATATTTTTACTTCTTTTGAAGTGGATTTTTACTTTTTTTTAATACGTCTTCACCTGTCACTGCCATGAATCTGGATATTTATATAGACACAAAAATAATTAATATCTAAGCAATTGTTGCAATGAAGTTGTTGCACTTTGTTATCTTTTGGATAACAAGTACTCTCCATACACTCGGGTTTCCTCTTGTAACTCTTTAAACCCCCAGGACTATGTGTGTAGTGTAAGAAATTTGTTAAGGTTAGATAAAATTATACAGCCTAGCAAACAAAATAGAGGGTAAGTGCATGTTTATATTTATACCATGTATATGTAATGTGTATATGTAATAGTTTACAAATATTTTACACATGTACAATACCTAAAAATGTTTTACATACCTGGTCAACAGATTGTGTCAATGCTTTATGAGTTCTTCTGTGGTTTAAACTATAATCGCTGGAATCCTTCACTGATTTTATTAAAGTAGAATTTCCAAAAAGTATTGCTGATCCCAGCAGAGTACCAGTTGTCCTGGTGTTTCAAGGATCAGTTCCTTTTATACACAAGTGACAGGAACAAGAGAAACATAACCTTGAGGGTAGCTCTTATAATTAAAACATCCCGTACAGTTTTGCATTCTGCAAATTTCAGATTACTTTCTGAAACAGTCTAGAGCTTTATGTTTCCGAAATGTGTTTGTGTCCCAGGAAGGTTGTCATTTAATCAGTTCTCTCATTCCCGCAGATCCGAGGTTCCCAGGTCATCCCTTGTTTGAGCAGCGAAGCCCCCCACCGCCACCGCCTCCCCCGCTACTTAACAGCGCCCATCCCGTTCCTACGCAGAGCCCGATGCCGTTCAGCCCGCCCGGGCCCGCCTTTAACCAGCAGGGACAGCAGCCGGTGTATCCCCGGGAGCGGCCGGTGCGGCCCAGCATGCAGCCCCAGGGCCCCGTGGGGATCCTGCATTTCAACCAGCCGGGCTCTGCCACCCCGCGGCCCTTCATCC
>VXAX01007356.1:424965-492583 GCA_013399835.1 Leptocoma aspasia
CGCCCTCTGGCGGCAGCAGGCTCCGCCCGGGCGCGGAGCGCGGCAGCAGCGGGGCCGGGGGGCTGTGGGGCAGCGGGGCAGCGCTTTGGGGGTGTGCAGAGCCTGGGCTAACCCTTCGTTAGAAAATGGTGTAGAGGACAGGAACCCTTGAATTAGCCTCTCTTTTCTTTTACTTCGGCTGTTGTCTTACACAGATTTAAGAGTAGAACAACCTTACACTGCTTCAGTTGGTCTGTTCTTTCCTCTGTATGATTTTAGTTTAACCTGGTTCATAGCTGCTTACAGTTCTAAGGATTCAGGAGACTGGAGCTGCTTTTCTGGAGTTTATTACCTTGAAACTAAAATATTTTTTTTTCATGTGAAGGGTCCCATGCATCCTCCATTACAGCCTCAGCCACAACCTCAGCCTCAGCAGCACCATCACCAGCAGCCGCAGCACCATCACCAGCAGCAGCAGCAGCATCNGCTCTGCCACCCCGCGGCCCTTCATCCCCCCGCGGCAGCCGGGATTCCTGCAGGCGCCGGGACAGCCCTTCCTGTCCCCGCACACGCAGCCCAGCATGCAGGTACGGGCCCGGGGCGGTAACGGGCCGGGAGCTCATTGGCATTGCGCGTCCGCGGGGATGGGCCCGTAGTGGCATTACTGCTGTGCGGGGAGAGTGGTGGAGCTTTGCCCCGCTGCAGTGTTCCGNTTCTAAGGATTCAGGAGACTGGAGCTGCTTTTCTGGAGTTTATTACCTTGAAACTAAAATATTTTTTTTTCATGTGAAGGGTCCCATGCATCCTCCATTACAGCCTCAGCCACAACCTCAGCCTCAGCAGCACCATCACCAGCAGCCGCAGCACCATCACCAGCAGCAGCAGCAGCATCACCATCTCCAAGGGCCTCCACAGCCCTTGATGCCCATGAACCAGCCACAGTTCAGGCCTCACATGCAAGCCACACAGCAGCAGCCAAATAACAGCAGGATGCAGTGTCAGCCACGACAGGGTCCACTGAAGCCAAGGCATGTAAGTATCACATACGTCAGTGTCCTGCATGAGTAGCAGGCATGTAAGCACAGGTTTCAAAACTCACCTGCGTGGGTTTTCAGTTCTGTTTATTTCCTTCCTGCTCTTTCCCCTACTTTTACCATTTCTTGCTCATTTTCTGCCTTGATAATTTTATAATCTACATTGAAAAGGACTATGTGTATCTTTCTTTTCTCCTCTGTGTTCAATTTGGGTTCCATAGGAGATGTTGCAGTTGCCAAAGAACTAGCAATGAAGGGCTTGTGAAAGATAGGTTTGCTTTGTAGGCTTTACAACTGCTGGTAGTCTGTGATTGTGTGGGAGCCCAGTTCTGTGACACTCTTTTGATTTGAAGGCCTCTCTGTACCACTGCTAATCAGTTTTCTGGTTCAGATAATGCCTCTCCTGTCTTGTGAGTTTCCTCCAATGCAGCATATTCTGCTGCTTCGTAGGTTGGGTAGCACAACAGTCTGGAGCAGTGCTCAAGACAATATAACTGGAGTTTAGCATAATTGCTTTAATTAGGAAAGGAAGTCACACAGTGAATCCAGTTTCTGAGAATGGTGTTAAACAAGTGAGATTAAGTTTTGCTTTTAATTAGAAAAAAAGGTTATTAAAATGTTCTCATTTATGTATTTTTTTCTGACATTAAAAATATTGTTCCTCTTCATAAAGCTTGTTTTCCCAAACTGAACTAAATCAGGAAAATGTGAAACCAAAATCACTTCAGCCTGCTTTGTGGTGGAAGTCAGCAGTTCTTTTCCTCTCTGCTTTACAGAGTACCCCATCACAGAATATTGTGAAGCGTTCGAATCAGCAGCTCCAGGCGGCCGCTCCCAGGAACAGCAACCTGCGGGAGCTGCCGATAGCCCCGTCCCACGCCATGGAGATGAGCAACAGCCGGCGGAACTCCGCCCCAGCTGCTCAGGTCAAACCCATTACCAGCACCGTGCCTGCCACCAAGTCTGTCACTGCTGGTGGGAACTCCCAGGGGAGGCCTGAGATGAAAGCTAAAGCGATCACTCCAGTGGGCCAGGCAAAGTCAGAAGGAAAATGTGAACCAGAGGTAAGGGATTTTTCTTTTTTTGCTTAAACAAAAGACCAAAAACCAAACAACAAGAAACAAAGCTCCCACCTTTAAAAAACTTTTCAAGTCTGATTTATGAACTGAAAGCACACTTAATGTATTATCCACCAAATATTTTTGGTGCCACTAGAGGCCTCCCTTCTGAATTGCACTTTTCTCTTTTATTGCAACAGCAGAAATAGTCTCCATTGACATAAAAGGTCTGGAAGGTTGGCAAGGCTATGGTGAATTTGTTTTGCAGGAGGAGGAGTCATTTATACTAGGAAAAGGCAGAATTTGAGTAAAAGTGATCAGTGATACAAGTCTCTGAAATACTAATTTTGCCCATTTTTATCTTTGGGAATTGTAATTTATTTTCAGATGATCATATTCTTCTAAGTCTGAAAGCCTCTTCTCTGTCATTTTGTATGAATCCATATGGCTCAAAGGAAAAAAGAAAGCTATTTGGAGAGCTGTCTTCCTCATGCTGTTTTCCTTTAGGCTGTTCAGTCTCTACTAGGCCTTGAGCATTCATGCAGGAGATCATAGCTGTGCTGTCCGTGGAGCTTCTTGCTCTTGCTCTTGAAAAAGAAAATCTCTTTTTTGTGAGACCTTTTCATGTAAGGGAAAAGAGGAGATGCTTTTAAGCTTTCCATTTTGGAGGTGATGCTGTTTGCTCTGCTGGTACTCTGCACAGTTGAAAAAATCAGATGCCAGTGTTTTCAGCTCCACTGGATCGTGTCATGTGAACAGATGACCATTTCCCTGCACAGATCTCCTGGAAGCTAGAGAAGACTCTCCATGAGCTCTGTTATTTTGAGAGGGTGTGTAGGATTGGACTGATGGTGCTCTTTATCTCCTGAGCATGATGGCTAAATGCACCCTGTGTGCTTTGTCAGGCTATTCTGTGAAGAACTGTAAATCTTCATAGTTGTAGTTAACCATGAATCTTGTCTCAAGGACCAGGTTTTCTTCAACAGCCGTTAAAAGCTTTAATTGTGATAATACTGTCTTCTTTTTAAGCTGCTCATGATTAGCTTTTCATCTTGTTCTTGAATTAGGGATGGTCACAACTAATTTCCATAAATGAGGCACAAAAGAAACCCAAAGCTATCAGTTTGACCTCCTGTGCACTTGCTTTTCAGTGGAAATGAAAAAAAAAATTTAGCTTTTAATTTTCACATTTTTTGGAAAAAATATTTAAGTAGTCTCTTTCCCCTCAATTCAGTCTCTTGGAATAATCTCAGTCACAGGAAATGCAGTGCCTCATAGAGAAGCCTTGTCTTTCAGGCCATTAGTAAGATAAGTCTTGAAAAATCAGCCACAGGCCTCCCCATCTAAAACATCTTGAAGTTATTCTGCAGTGTAGTCATACGAAAATTAAGGCAGTAGTTCTGAAATATGTCTGGTGCTATTTAGAAAAAGATAAGAATTTTTAAAATTTCTTTTAATTAAATAGAAAACTAAACAAACAAACAACCCCAAAGCAGTCATCTTGTTGTCTCCATTTTACATTTGAAACATACTGTAGCCTGTGGTTATCAAACCAACTAGTCTCACCTGTGTGGATACTTGGTGTGTTACAAATAAAACTTTCTTTTTATTTCTCTGTCAAAACTATCATTGAAAAAATTCTGATACCTGTTTTATGCAAGTTTTTGCAAAGCAGGATAAAAAACCAGGGTTGTCTTGGAACAAATGAAATCTCCTAGTAAAGCCCTTGTAGCTATATTTGGCAAGCATTAGGAGAGTGTGACTGTGTGCTCACAGAACCTTCTCCTTGCAAAGCACACCTGGAACAGAGCCTGGTGCTGCAGACAGTTGTAGTAGCAGTTGTCCCATTTCTGCTGTGCCACTGCAATGCTCTTGTTCACTGCTGCTGCTTATTGTCACTCTTACAGATGGGAATGCTGCACTAAAAATGCTAATTTACAAGCATTTAATCATATTCTTCACTGCTTTTGTAATGTAGGTTATTACATATCTCTCCTTATGCAGATCATAGTGTTTTGCAGTCTTTTTTGTGTGTTCTTCTTGTAATTAGCTGACATCATCCTGTTCTTTTGCTTTCAATGAGAAAGAGTTAAGTTCTGCCACCTTTTCTAGCTGTATGGCACATAACTGAATTGGGCAGGTTATTTTGCAAGTGTCTTCAACTGGAAAATTAAGACTTTTCTTTGCATCTTTCTTCCTCAAGAGTCAGTGGCTGTATTCATGAGTGGCCTATCATTCAGGAAGCATCAAAAAAATAGCAATATTGGCTGTTAGAGGTTTTGCTCACCCTAAATATAGATATTTGAAAGGTTTGCAAAGTGAGTGAACAGAAGATTAAAAACTGTATATTAGTGGAATGCTTGTGTTCCTGTTCCTGTGAGGCTGCAAAATACTGACTTTAAATGCCTGTTCAGAATAGCTTTTACTCCCCAGGATTTAAATTTATATCCTCAGTCTGAAACGTAATTTTGTCATTGAAATAGCAAAGTCTGGCTGATGTGGGCCTAATTCTGCTCCTGTTGAAGTCAGCTTAGGATAAGAGGAATTAAGGCAGTATTAAGCATTTTTGAGTTAAAGAAGAGGGAGAATGGAGAAAGGTGATGTGACTTCAGGAGAAATGGATATTGGAGCTCAGAACAGGAGGGAAATTAGTAGAGCACTGAGTAGTCATTAATGTACTGATGTTAGTACTTACACTGGGGATAACGTCCTTGATGTACTGAAAGAAAACCTTCCTATTCCATTCTTCCAAATCCAGTACGTTGTGAATTTTGTTGGATTTTACGTTGCTGTCTTTTCTAACAGGGCTTGCAATATGGAAAAGAGTTGCTGCACTAAATTACTAGATCAAATGTATCTGAATATTTTCATATTTTTGGAAATGAACTACCTGAAAAATGGTAGAATTTTCTCCAGTTTAAATAATTTATCTTCCAAATTTTTGTAATGATGTCTCCTGTCTGTGCTTAGAAGAGTCTTATCACAGCTTTTGTTTCCAGTTGGAAATTAGCAAGAGGGCAGTGTGCTTCTTGGAGTAACTTGTTACCTTGTTCTTCACTCTCTCCCTGTTCAAGATGTACAGCACCTCTGTTTTGTAGGGTGTTTCATACCTTCCTCAGGTTCAGGAACTGATGTTATCAGCAATGTGAAATGTACAGTGTGTATACATAGGTACCCTTTAATTCAGATATTTTGTGGGTTTGAACACAAACAGCCAAATGATGCAATTTGGATCTGGCTGTGCCTTTTGCAAATACTTGGCATGAATTTTTAGACAAATTATTCTAGCCTCTTATGTTTTTAATGTTAGAGCTTAAAAAAATAAAGACAAACCTGCTGAATAGATTTGTGTTTATGCCACAGATCAAACCATTTTGATTTCTCTGTTCTTGCACCCATTTTACTGAGACACATAAGTGATCCTGGTTGCGTGATTCCTTTTTTGTTCCTTGGGAGCCAACCAGAACATTAACAGTGTCTGGCTCTCATGATTCAGCATTTAGTTCTATTAATTGGCAATTAGTCCTGCAGACTTCTGAAAAGGTATGGGTTTGTTTCTTTTTAGTTCACTACATGAAAAGCAAGCTACTGGTACTAGGACTGAAATTTCAGTAGAAAGTTTAATCCCTTGATTTAGAGTGTCCTTGCTGTCTTTTCCTAAGTCAACAGTGCCATTCTAGGTTCCCCAGAAGAACGATGTGGGACTGCTGCTTCTCTTGCTGGTGCTCTACAGCTAGTGTCAGGAAAGCAGCCTGTAACATTTTCTTTTGATGTTTTCCATCAAAACTGCCTTGGATCTTAAGGCAGAAGAAAAACCTACAGCTAAGGCTCAGTCTTCCTTCAAACCTCAGTGAAATGCACTGTGTTAAAGCTGTTCAAAGATAGATGAGAGTTTCTACTTAAAAAAAAAAAAAAAAAAGAAAAAGAAAGAAACTCAAAACCTGGCAGAAAAAAGCCACCCCCACAAAACCAAGTGCATGTCTGGCCTTTTGTACTCTGCAGCCTCCTGTAAAAGGAGGAGCCATATACATATACAATGTACCATTTCTTCATGTTGGGGAGTTTCCTACCCAAAACATCTGACGCTTAATAGTTTATCTAGGGAAAAGGCTGCTCCATGTTTTTCTGCTTTTTCACCTACAGATAATGTTGCTTCCAGACACAGGATGTAAAAATTATAATGGTTTGAACTTCAAAGGATGTGTACTTTCGGACGTGTGCAGTTGATTCTGTAGGCAAAATGCTTGCTTGTCTTGCCTTTTTCTTTTCTTGCTTGGCAGTGCTGTTGTTTGTTGGAGAAATCTATACTGGCCTTATTAAACTAATGGGATGGAAGTCATTAGCAGTAGGCATTGTGTTCTGTGTTCATCTTGACCCTATCTTGCCTGTTCCATATGCTGAATGCCCTTATTACATACTACAGGTCATTTATATATACTATACATCACATATATACCTCCACTCTCTAGGATGGTGTATATAAGGTGCTCTTAAAGCTGAAGAGAAGGGGATTTAACTGCCCCTGTTTTCATCCTGATAAGGAGTTTACTGTCCTTCTCAATCTGTACTGTTGGGCCATTGTACAACTAAGTTGAGTTAAACCTGACTTCTACTGGAGATATTTGTTAATCATCACAGGGTCTTTATATTATCTTCCTCTAGCTGTGGGGATATTTTGTTTAGAATTTAGCAGTAGTAGTACCTTGCTTTTGAAGGATTTAGGCCTACCTCTAGCCTGTTAACAGGCTGATGTGCAGTTGTCATACAGTGTCAGGGCTCTTGATGCTTGATTTTAACCTTTAAGAAGGGATTGACTTCCTAGCATCATTACTAATTTCCTGAGTTTAGTTCCAGAAAGGAAGGTTTCAGATTATATTTGAGATCAAGTTGCCTGAATATTCTACTAAGCATTCTTCAGACTGCATGTGTGTTGGTAATAGAGTTTATGTCTAGTTTCTGTCAGTCATCTTTCTGTGTTTAATTCTGGCATAGTTGGAATCAGTGTATCTGTTTAATGGCTGTTGCAGGGATGTATCCGAGTCCCTTGGGATGTTCATTCCTTGTCTGCTGGCAGGACTCGTTTGAGTGTGCTGGAAAGCACAAATCTCTGTGCTGCTGTGTGCAACCTTTGAGTTGGTGTTCTGAGCCTGCCACATTGTGACCTACATCTCCCAAGGCCTTCAGAACTTGTTAGGTGATAAAATGAGCAGGCAAATCCCTCATAATGAAGGGTACAAGTGGTGGTCTCCTGAAGATTCATGCTGCAGTGTTCCAATTGAACATAAGGGGAAAAAAAATTACAGGACTACCTCCGAAAGTAAACTTGGTATTGGCTCATGGCATCCATCAGGCTTGTTTAGGTAAATTTAAGAATATTATGATCTAAACCAAAGCAGGTGAATAAACTAAGTCATTAAGTGAAACAAGTTTTCCCTCTGACCAACTGTAGTAATTGTGATACTTAGTGTCTCTGAAAATGACTGAAAATTTTATTAATTGCATCAGGATCTGCATAACAGCACATCCTCCTTCTAGCTGGAGCTTACGTGTTTTCTCATCCTTTGCAAACTATTCCTAAGGGTCTTACTCTTTCCCTGTATTTCCTAAGGTTCATACTGTATTTTTTTGCTACAATCCAGCATCTCCAGTAGTCAATACAGGATGAAATATTTGGGTTTCTTCCTGTAAAAGTATGTTTCTGTACCATCTATCAACACAGACCTCTAATTTAGTTGTCACAGTGATTATTAATCACCACCATCATGTTCCACAAAGTATAGATAAAGATAAGAACTTCTGGGTGGATGTAGCATTCTCATGCAAAGAACTGTGTTAGACCTCATCCCTGAACTACAACCCATACTTAAAAAATAAATACAATTTGTAAAAAATGCAATTTGGTTAGTCTTATTTAGCCATTGTTTTGGCTTCTAATTAGATTGCTAATTAGATGCTTGTAATTGGACTTCTAATTTAAGACAATGAGCTGGTTTTTAGTAACTGTGAGAATAATCCCTGTCAATACCTGCTCAGGGAAGAAGCAACTACAGCTGAAGGAAACAAGCATTCAGGATTTGTGCATGTGGGTGCTGTGAGTGCAAATCTGACTCTACTGGGCTTTCACATCCATGAATCAACATTATGGCTGAATCTGTTCTGCTGAGTTTTTTCTTGGATTGGGGAAGATTCCACGGTGCACTAGGCTTAAAAACGCTTGAATATTAAAAAAACCCCAAACCTTCAAGTCACACATTTGGGTCACATACGTTCAAAAAATGGCAGTTGTGTCAAAAACAGTTTGCACCCAGTTGCTGCAAGATACATAAAGGTTTGTCATGGATTCCCAGTTTCTGAGAAATATTTTAACACTCTTTATGCATTAATTTTACCAGCATGCAAAGTATCATTACTTGGAGAGGCTGTTATTAGGAGTGATTAATACATCTTGAGTAGAATGTTGTGCTCATTACCATTTGTAAGCATTCTCTGTAAGTCTAACGTAATATTTCAAATCTTAAACAGAGAGAAATAATATAATAAAAAAGTATGCTTTCTAATTTTGAAAAATAGATGTGATTTTATTGCAAGAGCCATTTGATTTCTTTTCCAGGGTGATGAGAATCTGCGTTTCCTTGACTCTTGTCCATTTTTATGCAGCTTTTCATAAGAACCTGTTCTGCCAGACTTGAAGAATCTTTAGAAAGGTTATTTGGTGGTGTGTAGTACTTTCAGAGGGGCCCAGGGCTGGAATATTAAAGGCATTCTCTATATACCATTAATATTCCAACACTGCATTTGGCAACATTTTGATTCTGAGGAGAGTGCATGAGTTCAAGGTCAGAGAGATTGACTTGTGCTGTTCATTATAACCAATTATTGTGTGACAAATGAGTTTGAGATCAGGCTTAAAATTCTGTGAGAAAAATCAATAGTTCTAATCAGGGCCTTTCAGGTCATTTACCACCCTACCTTTTGTTACTTTGTCAGAAAAGAGCAAGATAAAACCTGTGTGACAGTGGGTTGCCTCTGTATTGTTACCTTCTATTTGAAACATATTTTGATATCTTGAATTATATTAATAGTTTAATTGGTTTTGGAAACTTTTAAATTAGTTCCAATTTGTAAAACTTTTTTATTATTATTATTTTAGTATTCTGATCAGATTTCTCAAGTGGTATTAAAGCTTTTCTGTCTAGGAAGTAGTATATCTAAGTCCTAAACCAGATTTGAACTGTTTGTAATGAATAGCAAATAAACCTTAGCAGGAGATACATTCCACTAACAGCCTTGCTTTGGAGTCAAGGAAAATTTAAAAAGCTCTTCAGAGCTACAGCTTTACAACATCTGAAACAATTTCATGTTGTTTCGACTAAGCTGGGCATCTGTTTAGAATTGTATAAATTCATTTGTTTTTTCTTTTGTAGTATCCAGACGAAGACGAAGAAACTCGACTGTATCGTTTGAAGATAGAAGAGCAGAAGCGCCTGAGAGAGGAGATCCTGAAGCAGAAGGAGCTGAGACGGCAGCAGCAGGCTGGGGCCAGGAAGAGAGAGTTGCTGGAGAGACTTGCACAGCAGCAGCAGCAGCAGCAGCCTTGCTCCCAGCAGTCCTACATGCAGCACGAGGAGGACTCCTCCGAGTTCCCCACCAACGGCAGCCCCTACATACCCCACTCCGGCTTGCAGACCAGGCACAACGTGAAAAACAGACTCCTTGTTAGAAAGCAAGACGCGGTAGTGGCAAACATCCACCCCAAACCCACAGATTTCCCCCAGGGCGCAGGGGACGGGCAGTACCAAGGACAGCAGATGAAGGCAGTGAAGCAGCTGAGGCAAACTAGAACAATCCCTGCCAGCCAGCCTCAGGCACCGCAGAAAGTGCTCCAGAGCAAACCCGCTGCAGCGGCGCTGCCCGCGCCACAGGCGGCTCGAGTGGCCTCCGTCCCCGCCAGGCCCCAGGAGCAGAAGCCAGGGGTGAAAAGGACTGTCATGCAGCGGACAAACAGTGGTAGTGATGGGCCCCATGTCGGCAGCAAAGTCAGGGTGATTAAGTTGTCAGGAGGGGTAAGTTTACAAGGCTCATCTCATCTATGTGTCTCCTCGTGGTTTGTTTCTGTGTGTTTGACTCTGTGTAATCCCACAATAAAAAATGGGCCTGAGCTGGTGAGGGAAGTAACAGGTTTAGCATACCTAATAGTCTATATATTATATTTTCAGAACTGTAATTTATTAGCAGTTATTAAACAATTAGTGTTTCCTGTAATGCTTTACTGCCAGGCAGTTACCAATTAAATCACAGTGAAATACTCCCTTCTTTTAAGTTGTAACTTGGAGTCTGAAATCTGGAAGGCTGCTCAGTTGAGCTCCTTTTGCTTAAGGTTGATAGGTCTAATAATTGCTCAGAGAAAGGAATTTAGGTGACTGTATTCAACTAAGGTTTGGTTAAAAAGGACCTGTTTATTTGGTAAGTGAGGCCACCTAATTTAGTTTTGTGTAGTTGTTGGTATTAATATGGTTTCTACTCAGGGGAAGATGGTTTTTATTTTCTTGGGAAGCATGTTATGAAATAATTCAAGCAGTATATTGGAGGGGGGGTGTTCTCTGTTAGAGGCTGAGTTTGAAACGTTACCATTTCACTTCTGCATCTAAATGAGATTTCCTTATCTCTTGATGAGAGGTCTTTTATCTGCAGTGTGTCCCTTGAGCACTGGTGTGGAGGACTCACAATGATGGTCTTGAGGACAATGTGCCCATTTAAAATCTGGGGTTTTGGTGAGAAAGTCTCTCAGCCACATTTCTTGTGTCTTAATGAAAAGACAAGTTAATTTGTTAGGGCTCTAAAGAAACTGAGATGAGGGGACATGGAGATCATGTTGTCAGTGTTTGAAGCCTGTCCTTGGTTTGTGCTGAGGAGGAAAGAATGATGTGATGTAGCAGCACACTGGAGGTGTTTTTCTGGAAGAAAGCTTTTAAATTACTTGGAGAATTTTATAGGGAAAACAAAACAGCGTGTAACAGGGACTGAACAAGGCCTTGGAGGCTAGGCTTTACTCCGTAGAAATGGGGAGGAAGTTGAAATTCCGAAGTCTTAACTACTTTTTATTAATGTTTTTCTACAGTTCATAAAACTTAATTGCACTCAGAACTGTGAATTGCATAATGACTGTATGGTCTTTCCAAATATTAATATACAGGGCATTATTGACTACATGAACATCCTGCATGTCAGGTTGTTGTCAGTTCTAATTCCTCAGACATGGTAACTTAAGTACAGAAGAATAAAGTACAGGAAACTGAGAGAAATTAATTCTTTTGAGCTAAAAATATTTGTACATAAGTATGTCTGCAGGAATCCCAGTGGCCTGCAAGAGGTATGACAGGTTTGTGATTCATGCATAATTGAATAAAGCAGTCATGCACAACTTCTTTTATTGTGTGATGAAACAAAACAATGCCAGTCACAACTGTATACCGCTCCTCCTAACAAATAGTTACCAGTGCCCACAGCAGCATTCACAATGAAATAGTTTTTATCACCGTGCTGTATTTCAGAAGACCATGAATGATTTGTTTCAGATAAGTCTCATGGTAAGCAAGAGCAATTAGCTTAATTAAATGCATGTGTAACTCCTCTTTCATTGTGCACAGAAGCAGATTTACTCTGTCCTCCTTAACTTTCACATACTGAGGTTTCAGCAAGATGAAGCAGGTTCTTTACATGTAGCCTTTGTCACTGTTTTCATGTTGCCATGGGCTTTTTCAGTTTCCTTCCAACTGTGGAAGAGTGAAAGCAAGCATTGCAATTAGCTGTTAATGCTGATCAAGATAGTTAATTAATTTTTAATCAATGACAGGCTGAATCTGTGACTCTATTTCTTTGACCACACAAGGAAAAAAAATATAAATTGAGCAGCAGGGCAGACAGTCTTCTAGTCTATTTTTGACAGGATTTAAAAGAAGAGTTAAAAGGTGCTTGGACTCTGAATACTATCACAGTTGGAGATCATACTTAGTTTCCACTGCTTTAGTCCTGCCACATGCTTTATTTATTTTCACAACTTTTGCCTGAGCACTAAATATAAAGCAAAAGCCACATCTCATTTTCCCTAGCCATTCTCCTTAGCATGTAGAGGAGTGCTTCCTCTTACTCCTTGCCTTTGCCCAAAGGGTTGCTGGTATCTCTTATCTGTATGCACTGGCTCTGTCCTGCAGCTAAGTATCCCTGCCCTTTGTTTCTCTAATTCCTTGTAGTCTTCTCCTTTTTTGGGCTCTTTTGTGCAGAGATGCTTTGAATACACTTGTACAAGTGAGATGGCTCATGATTAGACAGAATGCAGGTTCCCTTTTGAAGCTTACTGGGTTCAAGTAAAGACCTGGCAAGTCTCTCCTGTTGCAGCCTTGCACAGCACCATTGGGGAGCTCTCAGCTGAAGGAGATGCTCGAGTCCAGAGCTGTAAGCTGTACTAACTCTCTCTAGACCAAGCTGCCCTAAACCAGAACCTGGTAACAAGGACTGTTTTAATTCAGTAGGGCCATCTGTAGAACCAGGATGCAGTGGTTTGGTGTTGCTGATGATGTTTTTTGTGTAACAGTTAGGCAGTGTTGTGTCTTGGTGAGAGCTGTGGAGTACAGATACTGTCAGAAGGGAATGGCTTCTTTTCTTGAAGGCAGTGTCTTTACCAGGCTGAGCTTTTGTCTGTGTTGCTGGGCAAAGCAGTGCTACCAAAGATCTCTGACCTGCAGGTAGAAATACCCGTTAGGTCCTTAGAAGATAAAATGGTCTTTCATCTGTTTCCACAATATTCTTTTCTGAGAAGATTTTACTTTCAGAATTTTAAGAATTACCATGTAAATGCCAAGAATATTTTAACTTGTTCCATTTTTCTGATACGTTAGATGCCTTAATTTATGACTTACTGTTCTTCAGGAAAATGAAAGTAGAAAATGATTCAGCATTTCCAGTATGTCACACTAAGTCTGTGTATCAAGGTGACACGTTAGGTACTGTCAGTAATGATTTTGTCTGTTGATGCTTTTTTATTTTTTAAATAAATCCCACCCTTCACCTCCCCCCCAATACTGATTTGCCCATTCCTTTCTAATATACATATAATTTATGCAGGAATGGCAGTAAAGTGAATAGTTTTCCATTTTAATTACTCCTGTAAATGTTACGTTCCTGGAAAATTAGGCAGTGTTTAGCACATGGACTTAGAATTTTTTTGTTGCTGGTTTGGTTTTAGACTGGGGTTTTTTGGGAGAAGGGGGGTGGTTTTGGTGGATTTTGGGGTTTTTTTGTTGCTTTGTTTTTGGTTGTGTTCTTGGTTTTATATTTTCCAAGGAGGCCCAGATATCTTTTGATGAATCCAGTGTGCTTTGTTTTTGTGGCATTTCCTCAGAGCTGTCCTTTTCAGATACAAGAGCTCAGTGTATTCACTGAGTATTCACAGCTGTAAATTTTACTAATAAAGCACTTGAGACTTGCCAGGCTTGCTGAGGAGCCTGAAGTCAATCCTAAAGTTACTTGTAAATATAAAGTCAATGGGAGTGTAGGAAAGAAACACCCTAGTAAATCACTTCAAAATCTTCAAAATCATAAAATTATAGAAAACAACAGTGAAAAGACTGTTGAACTAATTTGACTTGAAGAGGGGGGATGAACTCTGTAGTATTCCTGACAGATTTGTCCAACCTTTTTCTGAGATCTTATTATTGCACATTTCCCAGGTAATCTATTCCAGTATCAAATGTGTATATTAAGGAGAATTTTCTTAGTGACCAAATCACATTTCCTTGCTGTAATTTTGAATTTCTGACTGTTTGTATTATACTTGAGGAGAGAACTTGAGGGGAAGAATTCCTCTCTCTTTGTGCCTGTCTCTCTTTTTAAAGATGCCTTAACTGTTTCTGAGCTCTAATATCTTTCATTCTCTCTTGATGAGTCATATTTTCTAACATCTTGGTTGTTTGTGGTGCTCTTTGGGCTCTCTGTCATCAATCTGTCTGTTAGGAGTTCTAGTACCAAATGCAATTGAATTCCTTAAGTCAATATACTCAGAGTTGTTTTAGTCCTGGAAGAACAGGTTTGTACCAGCTATAACCTTAGATATCTTAAGATCATATGAAATATGTGCTGAACATGTTTTCTATTTAGTTGGAGGTTCTGTGGTAAATTACAATATCTTAAAATCTCTGTATCATTGTCATCTTATGTTGTTGTTGAATGATTTCTCTCTTAGCCAGAAAATGTCCTGCCATGCTCAGAGAGCTGTGTGTCTGTCCCAAAGGCCTGAAAATGATGGTTCTTATGCTGCACCAAGAACACACCAATCTCTGTCTCTGTGGAAGGCTGCACAATGAGGGTTTTTTCATAAATACATATATAGATAAAAATACATAAAGATCTTGGTGCTCCCTGTTGCATTACAAGCAGAATCTTATAAGTGATCCTAACTCCTGAAAACCTGAAATGCTTCATATGAAAACCTTGAAAAAAGAGCTGGCCAAGTTCTTCCGTTTGAAAAGCCTGTCACAAAAAAAATGTCCTTGGATTGCAAAAACAAGATGGAAATGGAAGATAGACAACTTCATTCGTATTTCAAGCAACTGGGAAGTGTGAGATGGAGTTCTAAATATGGAAAAAAAGATGCTGATTGAGATGCTTCTTGTTTGATAATGTAACCTTACCAACCAACTTTCCTTAATGTTTGTACTTGTTTCTACTTGCATGTATGTGTTCAAGTTTAATTAAAAATATTTGACTTGAAAGCTCTTTAGCGCCTTTCATCTAAATATGTGAGGAATTGCAAACACTAAGAATTGTGGCATTTGTGTGGGAAGTTCATAAGGGAGCCCTTTCCCCAACCCTTGACAAAGCAACTCTCGCCCTGTATGGTCCTCTAACTTCATAAGAAACCGGAGAATGACTTTGGTGTTTATTTGTATCCCACTGTTTGAAGGAGGCATGGATAGTGCCCACCTAGGAGTGGGCTGAGGGAGCTGCAGGAGCCATATCTGAAGGCCCAGGTACCAAAATGGGTAAGACCTCTGCAGCAGCATTAATGTCAATGCTGTTGAAGAAGGACTCTGCCTGCCATAACCTGCAAGATTTCGCTCTGGAAATATTTCACAAATGGACATGAATTTCTTAGTTGTGAGAAACTGTTAAAATGTGTCCAGAGGAGGCTACAAAGTTGGTAAGGGGACTGGAGCACCTCCCCTCTGAAGACAGGCTGAGAAAGTTGGGGCAGTTCTGCCTAGAGAAGAGAAGGCTCCAAGGAGACCTTATAGAACCTTCCTAAAAGCGGTACAAGAGAGCTGAAAAGAGACTTTTTACACAGGCATGGAGTGATAGGACAAGTGGAATGAGTTCACACTGAAGAAGGGTAGGTTTATATTGGATATTAGGAAGAAGTTTTTTCCTTTGAGTGTGGTGAGGAACTGGAACAGGCTGCCCAGAGAAGCTGTGGGTGTCCCACCCTGGAAGTGTGGGAGGCCAGATTGGATGAGGCTTTGAGCAACCTGGTCTAGTGCAAGATGTCCCTGCCCATGGCAGGAATATTTGAAAATGAGTAATAAACTCTGTCCCCCCAGACCTCCAGTGAGGATGGTCCCTCTAGAGACAGTCTCTGTTTCATGGATTGGGGTCAGGAGGTGGGCTGTGCTGTACTCTTTAGGGCATATTTGATTACTGGGAAAAGGAAATAAAGGGGCATGCGTGGGCACACTTAGAAAGTGAGAATTAAGGTGACAGCCAAACCAGACACAGATAATACATTTTATGGTCTTCTCATAAAATGTGTGAAAGGGGGAAGAGATATTTATATAAATTGAATCTGACTTTGCTATGGGCAACTTGGACCTAAAGTGCAGTTAAGTGTTTTCTATTGTAAACTGCAGAACAGGTTTCTCCTTTTCCTCAGGAGACCTTTAAATTGTGTGTTGAAGAAGAGTGCAGTTTGCTCCCAGAAAGCAGAGCGTTTGTTGCTTGTCACTCTTGTTAAGTCTCAAAGGAGAGTTTCTATGCCATCCTAAATGTTACAGTGCAGAATTGGTATCTGTAGGATGTTGGTGTTACAGAGTATCTTGGAGCCCAGTTTCCTGATAAAGACAGCTGTGACACCACTGAAGTGCTTTACAAAGGGAAAGTCATATTTCATATGAAAATGCAGTCTCTTAACTTGGAAGGCAAGCTTGCAGAGTTGTACAGTTTAATATTTGGAGAAGTCACATCCCTCTGTTGAGAAGTTGGACCACTTGGAATAGGCCTTTATTGCAGAGGTTTGGCTCTTGAGTTGGGAGTTTTTGGGGTGGGAGGGGAAGTGGGGGTTGTCTACATTAAGATTTACCAGGAGCTTTCAGGCAGGACACAAGAGGGATTTGACTTGCCAGTAGTTTTAAGCTTTGAGGAGCATGGACTACAAAGGCCAGACATGGCACAAGAAGGGAAGTTCTAGTTGTACAGATTTCTGATATCTGCTACTGGCTTTCTATGCTGTAGCTGGTGTCCAGCTGGGAAGTGCACCTCTAGGAGCTTTGGGCCATCACAAGTTTTGTATCACTGATACTTTCCAACAGGAGCTTTTTCTCTTGGTCTTTTTCTGCGTGTCCAGTCTTTGCTAAAATTCCCTGTACAAAAACCTCTCAGCCTGGCAGCTGAAAAGTGAACCAGGAAACTTTGCTTAAAACATGGTTTATCCGCATTATATACCTTGCAGATGACACATAAAAATGAAGTTGTTTCTGAGAGTATTAGACATGTCCATTCCAGAACCATGATTTGCTGTAGGTTTGACATACAGTTTTTTGTTTTTTTTTTTTATAATGAGCAGGTGGTGGTTTAACTAAAAACCATGTAGTTGTGATTCAACACTGATTCAACGTGATTCAAGCTATGCTTTTGTTACTCCCAGTGAAACTTCATGCAGCATGGGTATGGCTGGGACTGTCTTTGGCCAGACCTTCTCCATGCCTTAGTTCTCCTTTCAGGCAAATGAGGAAATACTTCAGTTAAGAATTGTGTTAGTACATGGGATTAAATGGAATTAGCCACCTTTTCTGCAAGACATTTTCTTCTTCCTGTTCTGACTTTTCATACACCATTAGGCACAGAAGATGCTCATCACATCATGGCTCACTGAAGCAGTGTAGCAGTGTCTTTTTATCACAGGAAGGGAACTCTTTCTGCATTTTATTTATTTATTTATTGCTTAGTCTGGGTGCTCTTGCTTGGGCCAAGTTTGGCCTATACAAAAATTTTAGGCTGGGAAAAATAACCCCTAAATCCCTAAATAACCAGCATCAGAAGTGTCTTTTTTCTGTGATGTGAACTGGGAATGATTTGGCTCTTTCATCACTTTTGTAATCTGATGTAGCTTATTGCTGTGTGTATTTTGAGTCAAAACTAGCCCATTAATGTCTTAAACCAGTTGTTAATGATGAGTTGTCTCTTGATAGAGTGGCATTTTCTAGCCTGGTGGGAGAGCAGTTTTCTTAACTACTGCTATTCTTAAAAAAAAAAACAACAAACCTTTTAAAGGTCCTAGAAGGCCTGGAAAAAAAAAAAAAAGGTCTCCAGGTGTTTCTCATTGGCATTTGACAGATTGAAAACAGATCGTCAACTGTTCAGAAACAGTGCTTGGTCATGTCACTCGGTTGTGGGGTATTTGGCAAGTGATTAGGCTTCCTATTCCCAGGTCTCTAGTCTGTCAGCCAGCTGTGTCAAAGTGGTAAAGCATTTGGAGCACCAGTCAAAGAGAAATAGCTCATTATTAGGGGTTTGCTTCTAAATACTTGTCCCTGATAATTGTAGTGAAAAAATACTCATATATATTAGATGAAAGTCACTGTTGTTTTGTGTGGTTTTTGCTTTACATTTCTTTCTTTGTTTCATGGGGATCACAGCTGTCTTTGTAGATGTCTGTTTTACTGCAGCCAGCTGCAGTATCAGTAAAATACAAGTTTACCTATGAAAACCTATATACCTCATGTATAGTCATTTTTCTTGTCCTGAAAGTAAAGATTGGAATTAAGTAGCCGAAAGGATATTTTCCTCCCCCAGTGACTGTGATACTTTAAAGGTACTAATTTCTAGAAATATTGACTTAAACTGGTAACAGATGAGGGGTTTCTCCTTTCTTACATGAAATCAATCACAGCACAGTTTTGGACTGAGATTTCCCTACAAGATTTAACTCTTCATTGTGCTACAGAGAATTTGAGTTGTAATGCATCTCAGAAAAGCTGACGTTTTGCTTCTCTGTGTTATTTTTACACAAATCAACCAGAATTTATTTATTCCCTTATCCAGCATGTGCACCCCTTTGCTATTGGAGGATTTTGAATTAGCTTTACAAAGATTACATGGATAGACACAGCATTGTGGTAGTTAATAGAAACCTGTGCAGTGAGGTCTGTGGGCTGCAAGATCACTAACAGTGCCAATGACAGTGAAGTATGGCCTTATCGAAAGGAGAATTCATAAGAGGCTGCCCTGGGACACTGCACCACTGTCCTTCTGTGTATCCTGACAATGTTATCTGTCCTCTCAGTACGGAGTATCAAATGTCTGTCACGAGTACAGAAATTAATTTAATGTCACCTGAAGACATGCAATTAATCTTTTAGAGGTTTTCATAATACCTTTACAGAAAGAGTTGCCAGTTTGGCGGATTTGGATTTTGGGGTTTAGCAGAAGATAAGGAAAATTAATTTTTCATCAGGGTTAATACAAGCTAGCAGGGCCACAAAGGCTGAGAAAAATGGTTTGGGAATTTGTCAAGTGTTGTCACTCTAGAATAATGCTGCTTAACGTCTGATAGGTGTAATCAAGAGTTGAGATTTCTATAGAGGGGGATTAATCAATTTGCTCACTACAGAATGCAAGTTGGTGATACCATTCCTTCATGGGGTTTAAGAATGAAAATAAGATTTGATCTGTCAAATTGCAAGCAGCTCTGACAGTATCAATAGGCATTTTTATCAGTACATTTTAAAGCATTTGTTATAAATAAATTTGTCCTGCTAATGTCGGTGGCAAATAAACCTCATCTTCATCATAAAACTCTCATAATGATTATGACAGAGGGCTCCAGCTTGCTAAATTCAAGCAGTCCTTCATAGAATTCTGCTTTTAGAATTTGTGATCTCATATTTGACAGAATTCTTTCTATGTTGCTCAAAACACAACACTGACTATATATAGATCTGTATAGTGAGAGGCTGATGAAAGCCTTGATATGTATCAGTGAATTGGTTCTAAAAGTCATGGCCATTGAATGGCATAAATTCTTTTTGTTAGTCTAGTTTCAGGTCAAACTGCAGTTTCTTCCAGAGCAGAGGTTTCAAAAACATTCCCCATGTAAATCAAATCCTTTTACCTCAATCTTTTGAGTTTTGTTTATATACACACAGTATTTGAAATTAACTTGGTTTTGGCATTGCTCACAGTCTTTCAGTACTTGAAATTTGAAAGATACTTTTTATACTTTCCCCTGAACAGAACTCCTGCAACTTGAAAAAAGGCATTTTCATTACTCCAGCTTTAATTGAGTAATAGAAAAGTTTCTTTTTCTTTTAAGAGAACTCTTTCCTGGCCAGATCTTAGGAAGGCAGACTCTTTGTAAAGCTTGGAAATTTGGAGCTGGAAGCTCTGGATGATTTATAATCTAGAAATTAAGGAGTAGACAGTAAGAGAAAAACATTCTTCCTTCATCGATTTACAGACAAAGAATGAGAATGCATTTTCTGCACAGGACTTTAGAGGAAATTTGAAGTATAAAATCAGAGCTTTTATCAGTCAGTCCCAAGTCTCTCTGGTCGACTAAGGCATTCTACCCGGGGTCAGCATTTTGTACATCAAATTATGTGAGACAGGCCATGATGATGAATAGATGGATCTCTGAAAAATTTAGTGCAGCAGTGTACATTGTAAAATACCCTAGGACAGAAAATGTATTTTGACATGAGAAGACTTAAAATTTTAATACCTCCCTCTGTTGCTGCATATTTAAATCTGGGGAGGGCAGTGATGTAAGCTGATGAAAAATAGCAATACAGAAATTGTCTTTAGGAAAAGCAAAAGTTGATTTAAGGTGAGCTAGGCCTGAGATATTTTAAGTAGAAGAAGCAGTTTTGCTTCTGTGATTTAGATGTCATTTGGGGCAGCTACTGCAGTACAGCTTCAGTGGACTTACCTGCTTGCTTGTAATTTGCTGTGTGTTTTGGTGCCAGTTTGTTGTACAGCTCATGGGGGAACATCAGGAGTCACCATATGTACAGTCATCTTTACAGCTGTATGTCCTTTCCTCCAAAATGTCAGTGTTCTCCTATGAGCATCTGACCTGTCAGTAATGTTCTGAGGTTTTGTAGCTTCAAGTCCAGAAGTTACAAAGCTCTTTTCAGGTGTTTTGCTTGACTTGGTTCTTCATTGTTGTACCTGGGGAAGCCACTTGTTGTTGTCTTGCATAGAAGTTTAAAGAATGATGTTTGTGGTGAGAGTAATTTGCCACTACATGGTACTACATAGGTTGTTCATTTTGGCTTGGACAGTGTTTGTCCTTGCACTGTTGTGTCTTTAACCAGTGAAAAAGGAATTACTGCTAAAATGCTTCTTCTGTGCCGTTTTGCTTGTTGGCACATGTCACTTAGCAGTCACGTTTGGCTTTTATTTTTTAAGAAAATCACCAGGTTTTATCTTCAGTTGAAGCCAGACTGCCTGGAGCAGGAGCTGATGTCTTGCTGACTTGCTCAGCTCTGTTAGCCTGGAGCACCATGTCGCTGACTCCCAGACCTCTCTTGAGAAGCAGTGCTGCAGTTTTGTCTCTGCTTCCCCTCTTGGAGTCGTCTCAAAACCAGTAAATGTTCAGAGCAGTAATGTAAGAAAAGGGGTTGGTTGATCCAGTTGCCTTTCCTTTCCTTCTTTTTGCAGGAACAAGCAAAACTTGCTCCATCCCCTTTCTTTATTGTTTTCTGTAGGTTTTCTTATTTCTGAAATGGATCTATTAATTAAAAAGTCCAGAGCTTTCCACCTTTTCAGACTCTCACAGAAGCATCAGGGTAGCAGCAAAGACCAGTGGTGGCGTTTGAGACCCCAGCAGGGAACAAACCCCATCAGATTTTTCATCAGTGCAAACCAATGTGGTGTGCTAATGCCTTTGACTCTGTTACAGTTCTCTGTTCAGTTTATACAGTTTTATTTGGTGATAATTGAGCTTGGTAGTTAAATATTGGGTGGTTGTTGGCCATCCTAGACTTTTATGTGAAATGATTGCTTTTGAAGTTTCAGTAATGAGCATGTTGGATGTGTTTTGTACCTGAGGGCTTTGCTCTCAGATGCTCTTCCGATGTGCTGGGATCGTTTTTTGGTTTGGAAAGAAATGGTTGCAAATATTTATGGTTCTCACAGCAGGCATTTAGGAGAGATTAGATTTTAACTCCCAGTTATTGCATTTAAATTCCTCCTAGAATTTTTTTGTTCCTTTCAGTTTCATCATCTTCCAGCTGCTGTAGGGTTGAATAAAAGAAATTATCTGATCAAGGCATAGAGCTTATGGTGAACTAATACTAAAACGAGGAGGATTTAATGCTGGTGAGGTTTTATGTGTATGTTTGGGTTTTTCAGAAGTGCTCTTGCTTTTGTATTTTTGAATACAAGTTGAAGAGAAACTGAAGGGAAAGCTTTATAATTTCTCACTAATTGCTGCTCTCAGAGGTTTATATACAAAACTTTCCGTGAAGTCTCGGTGCCATTCAGTTCAGCAGAGAAAAAAAACGGTTTGTGATTAGAGGTGGAAAAGACAGATGCACATTTTTATTGCTTTCTTGTTTTGGACACTGTGGACAAATGCCACAGTGATGAGTTTTAGGATTTTCACTGTGACAGATTGTGCTTTTGAGTTGTCATGCAAGGAGGTTTGAAACTCCTTTGTCTGGGATTTAAGTACTTGAGTTCTTGAGAAATTGTAGCCTGCATATACTTTATAATGCAGAGGCTTTGATTTAGAGGTGTAAATTGTGAACTCCTGAACTTGCAAACATGAGACTGGCCTACATACCACAGACTATTTCTTACCAAATCTTAGCTGAGGCTTAGTAAGCAGTCCTCACTAGGTATTTCTTTTGCTTTTCTTTAATGTAGAGAGATACTAATTTGTGTTCTCAATGAAAATAATCTTGCTATTAGACCATAAATGTATTCCTTCTGCACCCTTGTGTTTTGTCTCCTTATCCACAAGAAATATGCCAGTTAGCACGAAACCCTCTGGTTTGTGATGTGTTACAGATGCAAAAGGAGTTTTGGCTTGTGAATAATTAAGGGAAGGGGAAAAGAAAACCCTGTGTAAATAAAGGTGCTTTCATAATATTTTACATTTTTCCCTTAGACATGCCTTGTATTTGAGAGCTTTCCTGGGGTTACCAGCAGTTGGTTAGGGAGTTAGTCAAAGCTTTCCCCCTGCAGATAAAATGTTCACTAGTACTTGAGGTCTAAAGTTGAAGTCCTGTCAAGGTACAGATACTGCTGGTGAAACCATGCGATAATACGATGCTCGTCATAGATGCAAAAATACCTGATCTTTTCTCAGACTCTGCTGGTTCTTGCTCCATGGAATTTTCAGTGATTTTTCTAATCTGGACACAAATTCAAGAATCACCTGGTTTTTTCTAGAAAAAAATCAAACTGTTTGGGTAGAGGCAGTGGAAGGGAATAATTTCTCTCTCCGTGCTCTAAATTCATGGTTTTACTGTGCCTGATTGCACCAAGAGATGTAATGGCAAGAGTTATCTTGGATGAGAGAGACACTGAGATGTGTTTCACTGTGTTTATGATTACAAACATATATAATAAGAGCTTTGTAAGGCAAACAAAAAAAGACTTTGAGGAACTGTTCCAAGTACAGACAGTGTCCAAGGAAAGGGACTGCTTAAAAAGCTGCTGGTATAGAAGTTGGCAGAATGAGTATGCATTTCAAAATAAATACCAGGTTTTAACTAAAGGGAGGTTGGAGGTTTAAAGATGAACAGAGCATTTTTCTGATTTTTCCAGCCTCCACAGTTCTTTGCTTTTGCAATGTGTACATCTCTCTTTGTATTAAAAAAAAAAAAAAGAAAAGCAATAAAAAATAAAAAAGTAACACACACCATACTTCACATGTAACCTGGAAAGAAGAATGATTTGGAAAGAGAAGTAAAAACATCTTGTTGCTTTGTATATGAAAAGACGTGATTGACCATTGTAGTTATAATAAAGCCCGAACAAAGTAAAGTATCTGTTCTTCAGATAGCACGGATTTATTTTAGGCTGAAGTGCAATTTCCAGGCTGAGCGTTTGCACGCGCCTGCTGCAGCCACCAGTTTGCTTTAGCAGGCAAAACCCTGGACACTCTCTGAATGAGCTGGAATGTGGCAGGAGAGTGCTCAGGGCAAGGGTGTGCAGTGCCTGGACACTGAGCCGCTGTTGTGTTGTTGATTTCAGCAGGGGGGAGAGGATGCTGGCTTTTTTCACCCAGAGGGCCAACCCCAGCGGCCTCAACAACCCCCGGAGCCGAAACAGCAGCCAGTGCGGAAGGTCACATTGACAAAGGGAATGCAGCAGCACCAACAGCAGCAGCAGGCACAGATCCATTCACCAGCTCCTCAAGGAGTCAAAAACATCCAGGGAATCCATCAACCTAAAAAGGTGATTTTTAGATGCATATTGCTGCTAGAAGTTTCACTGTCTAGCTGTGTTGCTCTATTAATAACCAGCATTCTGTTTGTCAATTGCTAGCGCAGGGCTGCATGACCCAGGAGATGCATAATTGCATATAAAGCTTTTAATCTAGAGAGACTTGTTTGTACTCAGCACAGACTGGCAATGCCTGCAGGTTGCTTCATCTGCTGACGTTCTGGCCAGCTCAGCACTCCCTGGGGAAGTGCATGTGTCCCGAGACAGCTTCTGGAGGAGATGGTAACCGACGTGCTTTCTGGCTTTAAAACCAAGTGGTTTTTTTGAAGTTGTGCTTAAGATTTTATTTTGGCTGTTTCCTGCATATGGAGGAGCAGGATGCTCTTTGCTGGATCCCCAAAGTTGGTATCACTCAAAACAGTTGGTGATCTTGTAACTTGATTTTTGCACTGATCATGCACTGGTAGGAGGCAGGGAAGGGTCAGGGTGGCAGCAGCGCGTGCCTTCTCTGCATTTGTAAGCTGGCACACCCCTTGAAAGTAGCTGGCATTTTGGCTTTTAAGTTAGTTCTTGGTTTTGGACTGTTGGCCATAATCTTTCTGCTTCATATAAGGATAAAGTTTTGTTGCTGATATTGAAGGGTATGCAAAGTTATTACCCATCATAGGCTTTCCAAGGAGGAGCAAGAACCTCTGTTGAGTGTTGACTCAGTGTTAAGTGTTAACTCTGTTTAATGTTCGTTACTCTGTTTCACTGTTATTTTTCCATTCTCTGTTCAACATTTAATTTACAAGAATTAAGTCCATGCATTACCTGCTCCAGAGTACAGGGGGGAGGAACTTTGAAAATAGTTGTTTTATTTAGCCTTATGCGTATAAACTCCTTTGTGGTAACAGACCAGGAGTTGGTAGCAGTAGAGATTGAAGGTGCCTGAAGCACTTTGCTGATCTTGTAAGTACTTTAAATTTAACTATGGGTTAAGAATAGAGGAAGGAGAGGGATCACCTGTTGGGTTTTTTTGTCCATACTCAAAATGTGGGAGCTGAACACATGGTGCTGATGTGATCAGTGTTGAGAACTAGGTTATATATTTTTGTCTGAGATCCTCCACTGCTTGATTGATCAATCTCTGCTAGAGCTGAGGCTTCTAGGATGAATGCAGTATATATAACTCAATATATAACTTGTTATCCTGCTAAAAGAGGTTTGCATAAGCAGTGGATGAATGTGTTAGTAAGTGGCCTTTCAAACTGGCAAACAGCTACAAGCTATTTTAAATCAACGTGTACTTTAATCAAGTCTTCAAGTAAATAGCCAACTTTTATATCCTCTGTCAAGTGCAGCAAGCAGAGTCAGTGGGTAAGTAAATCAAAATACTGTTACTTTTGTTGTTGGCAGGTCATTATGCACGGCAGAGGCAGAGGAGTAGCAGGCCAGATGGGCCGAGGACGCTTGATGCCAAATAAACAGAACCTGCGAGTGGTGGAGTGCAAACCTCAGCCCTGTATTGTGTCAGTTGAAGGGCTTTCTTCATCAACTACTGATGTCCAACTGAAAAACCTGCTGATGTCAGTGGGACCCATTCAGGTAGGTCAACCTTGGTTTATCATTTTTGTGCCAAAAGGCTTTCATTCCAGAAAGCTCAATTAATTCCCTGACACTAAATACAATGTGTGTTTATTGGTAATTTATGTTTGAAGGCACCCCCACCCACACAAGCTACACCTGGTAGCAAAGACAAGCGCGTAATGATATTGCAGCACAGGAGGCTCGGTAGGATTTTGCTAACCATCACGTTCCTGCTGCAAAATTCTCCTTCATTTTGGAGTTCCTGTGCTATCTCTGTTATTTTCATAGGCAAAACAAGCCTGTCCATTCTGCAAGGTTGTTAAAGCCAGATGGTCGTATCAAAGCGAAGGCATTTTGGGTGCTGTCCTTGTTCATTGTTGACTTGCACCTACTCTCCTTTTTAACATTTACCTTTTCCTGTCACTGCAGTCCTGGGGTACAAGCACCTAATGGACCCAGTGGACATTTTACACTGTGTAGCATCCTCTACTTTTTCAGATGGAAACTCAGTCTTCTTTGGAGGATTTTATTGATCCTTAATTTATTAGAAGGTTCTCTTCAGTAGGGGCCTGTGGGCAAGGTTATGACATGCACACACTGTTGTATCTGCTGTGCAGCTTCTGTTCACAAACTGCCTCCTGGAACTGATGTGTCAGTTAAATGACTTGAGGAAAGCAGGAGGTTTTCAAAGCAGTGAAAGGCTTAGGAGGCCCTGTCTGACTTACTGTTACTGCATTTAAAAATATCAGTCAATGAATAATGAAAAATACAGGTGAGAAGTTTTTTTCCTTTTGACAGGAGCAACGTTTTCAGACAAATGCAGTGCATGAATTGGAGATGTTCTGTGAGACTTCTTTATTGCTAGGATCATCTCTCTGTTGCAAAACACACTGCTCTCCTAAAAACAGAACTCTGCCTCACTTGTTCCTAATTTAGTAAATGCAATAATGCTGAATTATTTACGTCATCAATTCAGAAAGGTTTAATTTGTTTGGGAAAGCAAAACTACCCTCGCAAAATACTTTGTGCCTTCATGTTCTGTAGTACTCTAGGAAATTATTCATACCATTCCAAAGCACATTTATTCAGTGTTTACTTGCTAAATCTTGCATGAGAATATTAGAAGGAGATTAATAGAAACCCTGCAAGGAAATCTCACAATTGAGAGAAGTTATTGAGAATGTGCTAAAAAATTTATTCAGTACTTGCTGTTTCATAGCAGACTCCAAACCTCTGTCTCATTTCAATGTCACAGGCCAATTTAGAAGGATGTAGTTACAGGAGAAAAAACAATGACTAATTTTCTAGTGGGATTTGATGCATATCTGTGCCCTCCAGAACTTGTATTCTTTCAGCAGCATCAACTGTACCTTGGAAAACTATGCTTTCTGGATCATCATCCATTTTCCTTACAAGAAATCTAGAAGTAGTACTTGAACAAGATGCTTGAATTTAGCTAATGATACAGAATGCTCTTGTGCTAATTCTACACTTGAATTTCAAGTCTGACCTGTAGAAGACTAGAAATTTCCTGGCTTGTTTGTGAAACATCATTTAGTCTCAAGTATGAATGGTGAGATATGCAGGAAAAAAGTGATGCTTTTGTAGGAAGAATATGAGACTGGTTCCACCATCTGTAATACTTAGCTTTTTGATTTTGTTTTTTAATGGTACCATGAGAAGTGGCACCACAGAAGTGTTAATGCACCAAATGAGGAAGATGCAATAACAATTTTAAGTGACTTGGAAGACAAGAATGGAAAACAGAATGTTTGAAAATCTACATTGTTGCTGTCCACAGCAATTAGTTTTATACAGGTGGTGCTAGAGAGGTCAATATCCTGAAGTACAAAAGTGGATTTTCTCCTGGATGTTAATTAGTGTTTCAACTGTTGTTTTTGCTCAGTGCTGTACAAAATCCCTTGCAGCTGGGAGGGTCGGGAGGCTCTGATAGCAGAGGAATACTCAATTATTTCCTCATTCTTCCTTCAGTATGTGTTTCATGTAAGGGATATTGCAGGGAGGAGTGCTGAAGTGAGCTGCTGAAGAGAGCCCAGGAGTGGCTGGAAGGGCTCTTTCCATGCGGGCTTTGGGGGCTCCTGTGTGAGGACAGTGTGTGTGAGAGGTGTGGACCAGAGCAAACAGATCTTGGGTAGTGCAGAGCTCTGGTCCTCTAAGATGAAGAGTTGCAGCTTGATGGACTGAAATAGGAGGGATCTGGGGAGATGGCAGTTCTGAGAAAATAGCAAGGTGCGAAATTCTAGCTGCTTTTTTTGAAATGAGGCAAGATACCCAGGTTTTTAGCTGGTGTCTGATGGAGCTGAAGAAATATTAAGAGGAGGGAAAGGTGAGTCAAGTCTATCTGACTCAGTCTTTAAGATATAGAATATCCTGTCTTCAGCTGTTGACTGTATTCACCAGAACTTCCCTTAAGCAACTGAACTCCTTTGAGATCAAGATTTTTCATTTTATTTGTCTCCAAGGGAAATACATATGTGGAACTCGTGCTTGTTTTTTGCAGTTGTAAAGGAAATTTAAATCTGAATTAAAACTTAGGGAGTTCTCTTCATGCCTGGATAGTGTCTTGAAACGACACATATCCAATTCCCAAATCCCTGGTTAAAGGTAAGGATTCACAAACTGTGGGACATACTCCTCTGGTGTTAATCAAGCACCTTGCTTTAAAGCAGCATGCAAACAGAGCTCAGAAATCTGAGTGTCTCATCGATTTCTGCTGTAGTCAAGATTTGAATGTGGGAGTGGCTGAGACAGAGCTCCCGGAGAGGAGGAGGAAATACTTCCAAGGATCTCCTTGCTCTTTGACAAGAAGAACAGACCACAAGCACTTGTCCCACCAGGTAGAGGACCTCTGCTTAATCTTCACCTTCCATGCTGGGGCAACTGTAAAGCAACTGATCCCACACCAGCTCTTGTTTCCAAATATCCTGAATTTGTTACAGTGTGATCATCCTGTGTGTCTTTCCTCAGAAGGTGAATCTTTGCTGGCATAACAGTTCTAGGTTGTGGGAAAAGTCTATAATCTATCAATGGAGTTAACAGGCGGGAAGAGATTACTTTGCTTTTCTGGGTCCAAAAGGCTTGGGGTTTTATTTTTAGCTTTTTGTTGTCAGTATCATTCTCGAGATAGAAGTACCTTGCACAAACCTTGGGGAGGGAAGTTAAAAACTTCCCTCAGTTTATGATGTTCAATGCCTCCAGCTTTGCCATCAGCTTTCATTGAGGTATTTTGTGAGTCACAGTTTGGGAATAACTGGGCATGCATAAGACAGGATGGGGGAAACTTAGAGCTGAAGTTAGAAATTTGGCATTTTTTTCCCTTCCCATACTGTAGAAATTGAGAAAATTATCTTTTCCCATGTATAACCTTTGAAATACCTTCTGTTACCTAATCACTGAAAACTCTTTAATTCTCATCCCTGCTTCACTAAAGGTGCTCTATTATTAACATAGGAAAAAAAATACCTTTAAGGTTCTCGAGACATTGAATATAAGAAAATCTTTGGGGCTCCAAGAACATCCTCTTTGTTATAGCTGCCTTTTACAACTCAAACCTGATGAAATTAGCAGAAGTGTTTCCTTCTAGCATATACTTTGCTGTCATACTCTTTCTGGAGAGGATAAGCTTTCAGAAGCAAATAATGTACCTGCAATAAAATCTTATTGCTGATTCTAAAATAATTATGTGTTATAAATAAAATTATATATTCCAAAGTGTTGGAAAGTACAGGAGATTTCTGAGTACCTCACCAAACTAAAGCCTCCTGAGGATGGTAGTGGAGCAGTGACATTCAATGCACATCCATCCAGAATCACTTGATAAAGTGGATTACTAATAAGTTGCAAAGGTCATGAGACCTTTTTTTTTTTTGTGGTCTTGAATCCAGGTTTAATGTTTATATTGTCTAAAGAGAGTTGTGTTCAGCTAGTTATTGCCACCCTCAGATGAATTGAGTTTTTTTTAGGATGGTGGCATGTAGAGCAGACCGTTTTCTAGATCTCCAGATAATTTGAATACTGAGGGAATTGTTCTATGTAGGTAGTCAATCATCATCTTTAATCATGTTTTCTTACATCAAATAGATGCAAACATAAAACATCAATGCAAAATCTCAGTATTTGTTAAGATTTAAGGTCATGAATTCTGGTGCTTAAAAAAAAAATGGAAAGATACACTGTTGTAAATCAGAGGTGATGAGAACGTTTGGATTGTAGGTGTACTTTGAGTAGTTCTACAAATAAGGGTTTTACTCTGCTAATGCTGTCATTTCTGGTCTGGGAAAGGAAAAGCAATTCCAATGCTGATGCCTGGCTTTGCTTTCTTGGAGTGACAGTGCTACCTAGTGCTCAGCTGCTGTAAAGGCAGCCACAGCCAGCCCCCTGCCCTGACTCTGCATTCCAAGGTCCTGGATTTACCTTCAGTTCACAGAGGCATCCGTGGAAATGCCATGGGTGCACACACCCAGAACATGGGTGCTCTTGCAGGTCAGCAGGGGGGTTCTGCTCTGGCATAAGGTGCTCAGGCTGACGTGGGGACCACTGCGGGCTTTTTGCTTGTGAAAACATTTTCAGCTGTTGCAGAAGCTGTGGGAGAAGATATGGCCAGTCCTGCTCCATCCCTGAGGCTGGGGGAAGAAAAGAGCAGCTCCATCATGAGCCTGTCCAGTTCATCCTTGCTGTAGAGCTGTGTATGAGTGACACATGCCCAGCTCAGGGACGGAACAGCCTTTCCCCTCATGACACCTTGCGTATGGAAAAAGAAAGCTGGGTACTTTTAAGGCGAGATAGTAGAAAGTCAAAGGTGGCAGAAGAGCAGAAAGGAGGAACAGAAGGTGGGAGAGATCCATTGTAACAGCTGAGGGTGAAATAAATACATTCTGTCCCAGCCTCTGTGCCTGCTGGTAGTGGCTGGGAAGTGTTGCTGCCCGGAAAGATGCTTCAGGTGTTGGGAGACTCTGAGGACAATAAAAACATGTCTGCATTTATTGATGAGAGGGAAGAAAAAATAGAATCTGATCGTTCTGTTCAGAAAGTGCCTGCTGTGCTGCTATTTGACTTGTTGCAGAGAAGCTTGCATCACACATTAGAGATTATGTTGGTTGGGGAAGTTTATTTTCTTTTTGCATGGTTTTTGGCAGTTTTATATGACCTGGTTTTTAGCTGTTTTATATGAACTGCCACTCCTAATCCCAAACCCAGTGGTGAACTGAACGTGTGGTCTGCTGGGCAGTGCATTTACTTCAGTGAGAGAAATTAAGGAAAGGAGGAGACTTTCATTTCCCATGTGTCTCCTATAGCTGAAATGAGTGCTTGCTCTATTCTCATTCCTACCTGCTTGGGTTCCATCTCCCAGTGCTCTGTTATCTCCCTTTTAACTTCTTACTCTCTGTGTAACCTCTGAGAGTTTTGGTGTCAAAGGTGTTTGCATTCTGCAAACAGTGTCTTGCTTTGTACTTGAGGATGTCCTGCTGTTTGTCTCAAGGCCTTTGGTTTTGCAGTGAAGCTTTACTAGAGATTAATGTGCTGCTGTGATCATACTGACTATTTCAATATTGTACAAGTAAGTGCAAATTTAATTACAGAGCTTGGATAGAGGAGAAGTTTGAGGGCAGTGTAGATCTTCAGGCCTAAGGAAATATCTTCAGAGGGAATGGTCCTTTTATGATACTCATGCTTTAGTCACTGGTAATAGTTCAGTTGCAGAAAAAGCCAGAGCTGCTGATTATTTTTTAAGTTGTTGAGTTAAATAGTATGTTTTAAAACAGCTTGTAAGCAAACTCTCAATCAAAAGTGCAATTATGAAATACTGCATTTCTTGAATTTTCCATTCAGCCTAAGATCTGCATCTTCCCATGGCAGTTCCTAAGCAGAAAAAGGAAACAGTCGAGATCAGTATGAGCTGTGTGCTTCCTAAATCCCATCCATGTAAAATACTCTTCCTGACTCTAAACTAGCTTTTTATTTTTAATGGTAGAAATATGTCAGAATGTAATCTCTGTTCTCCAGAGTCAACAGGAACATGCTCAGAATACCTGTGACCTCAGGCTGCTATCAGGAAGTTCTGCACCGTAGATCTGTACAGCCAAATCTGTAAAGTAACCAGTCATTTGAAATCCCTTGGAAGTTATTGTATGTATTGTCAATCCTTTCCACCTGAGTGGATCCCAGAAGAGGTTTTCATCCTCTGGTGAACATCTGACTAGGTCAACTTAAAGAGAAGATGTGAATGAAGTTGTTTTCTCAGAGCTGTGACGTTTGGGAGGATTGTGGCATTTCAGTTTAGGGGCTCATGATAGGAGATTCTGGTGTTGCAATGTGGCAATAGGGAAGTCTCCTGTGGAGGGAGAGTGAGCCCTCCCATTAAACCAAGCAGTGCCCACTGGAACCAGCTGGTCTCCAGCAGCAGTGCTGCATCCTTCCCTGCCTCCCACCACTGGCCTTTCAAAGTCTGTAGGTCACAGAATGATACCAAACTCGGATCAAATTCCTGTTGAGGTCTTTGGGAAACATAGAACCATGTGTTTTGTCATTACAATGGAGATAAGACCAAAGATTGCTGTAGGAGTATTTGTTCTTTAAAAAGGAGGGAGCAGCTGTCATTAGTCATGTGTGGTGCTGCCTCAGGTCTAAGAACAACACACTGAATGACTTTTTGAGAAATGTGTATTGGATTTGCATGGCTGTGTTTTTGTAGTGGGGGGTCTACAAGGGTGGCTTCTGTGAGAAGCTGCCTGCAGGTTCCCCTGTGTGTGATAGAGCCAATGCCAACCAACTCCAGGATGGACCCACCACCAGCCAAGGCTGAGCCCATCAGCAGTGGTGTTTGTGCCTCTGTGTTTTCAAATAATAATGTGTTTTCAAAAGGGGAGAGGGGCTATTGAATGTTATCACTGAAAAAAAAAACAGCTGCCAAATTATTCAAAAAGGATGAGGAAGTTGAAGTGTGTTAAACTAGCAAGGTAATATGATTAAGATTTGCAAAATTAATTAATTTTTGGATGTATTTTCCTAGCTTGTGTGTTTGGAATCAACAAAAGTAGAAGCTGATGCAGTAAGTCTTTGAGATAATGCCTTGAATATTTTGAGCTAATAAAATACCACAGGGTACACAAGGAATGTTTTCTTCTGACTATAGCTGTTAACATCATCCAAATGTAGGATCAGCTCTAAACTGCAAATCACTCCAAATCTGAAAAGACAGAAATAATCCAGTAGGATGAGTATGCAGTAATTTTACTTCAGGTTTCTGCTGAAGTGGAACTCTTAATTTCTATGCCCAGCCAATAGCCCGTCTGCTCAGGATGGGATAGGAGCAGCTCAGGACCTACAGCTATGGTAAATGTCTTGTGTGCCTTATAACCATAGTTCTTAAAACATAAAACTCAGGGCTTAGGTAGTTAAGTGAGTAAGAAGGTATTGTCCCAAAATCAGAACATAAATAAATCGTTAGCTGGATGCATAATGTTCACACTTGCAAGTCATCATAGATGAGGATTTGTTTGAAAACACAGCAAAGATGGTGGCATTTCAGACCATGGTCACATCTTCAGAGTAACTTAGCTTAGTAATTGTCTCTTGTTAAAACAAAACCAGAAGGTTTTTTTTTTTTTTATCTATACCCAGAGAAGGTTTATATACCTTAACAAACATGAAGTGCCTATGCATAATTTTTGCTGACATAGTCTGAGTGCAGCAGAGGCTGAGAATTTGAATTAAACCCATTTAAATTATTTTTTTTTCAGACAGTTTCCAGCTGGAGCAGTATTGTTTGTGTAGCATTAGTTTATCCTTTGTTTTGCAGTCCTTAATTCTTGGTCTTAAATCTAGGCATATGTAAGTGCAGCAGTTGAGAAGATGCTGCCTTACCCCAGGCTGGGTGATGGGTTATGTTTAGGCAGTTCAGTGAAGGATCAGGTGGGTTGGTTTTTTGTTTCCATAGTTGTATTGACCAGTGAAATTAAATCTGACAAAGATTCTTTTCAGTAAACTTACCCAAGAACTGATGCCTTGTTGCCAAAGTAGTTGAGTATAAAAATGCATTTGGTGTTTTGATTGCTTTTTTTTTTTTTTTTGCTTTGGAAAATAAAGCAGTAAGTCAGTGTAAGAACACAGTACCCAAACTAGTCAGTCAATAGACTTATTAATTCATAAGAAAGTATAAATAAGTTATCTGTAATAATATTTAGATGCTTTGCCTAATTTTGTTAATCAGTCTGCGTTACACCAGAATGTCTTCCTTTTGTCAATTTTTTACATGGTAATTACTGAGAAACTTGTTAATAATTCATCATCATGCTTGTATAAACTGCAAAATCAAATTTTACTTTTGTGCCTCTCAAGAATATGAATGCAATAATATCTCAGTTCTTGTGGGAAAAGTCACCAAACGCAGCTTCTCTTCTTCAGCTGATCACGACAGGGCTCTGGAGCATAAAAGTCTGGGAGAATCTGCTGTGCTAGTTGAGTGAGACCTGACATTGTGGGGAGGATCAGGTGGCAGCAGGAGAGCTGGAGTTGGATCTGGAGAGGGGAGGGAGACAGCTGACTGCAGGACTTGCAGGGTGCAGCTGGAAGGATGGATCCCTAGGTTCTTGTACAGCTTCTCTTGTTGAACTGTTCACTGAAGCATTCATCCTTTCAGTGATTCAAACAGGTTTTTCTCTTATTAAACAGAACAGATTTTTTGTTTGTTTGTTTTTAGTTGTAATTCAGAGATACTTTGGTTGTCAACTCTTTCCAAGTTTGTTCTTTCCAAATCTTATTTAAGGGCTGTGTTTAATTTTTAGTCTTCAAAGCATAGTCCTCAGTGATAGAACATGGTTCATGGTTCTTTCTTTTTTAGCAAGAAAAGTGGTGTAAAGAAAATGTATGCTAAGATCTAGTTCTATAAATCATAAAAAAGTGAGATCAGTAAGGGAGAAGAACACAAACTGCAGCATCTCTGTCACTTATTCCTGCAGATAAACCTGCAGGTGAATTGAGCTTTATCCAGGGTCTTTCACCACTGCTTTTTGCAGCATGACTGCATTCTTGTTGGTAAAATGTGCTTAACTGTGTCAAGAGCATTCTGATTTAGAAAGAAAGATCATCCACTGAGTGGTTTTTTTTAAAAGCTAAATTCTGTTTCTACCAGCTCAGAAACTGAGAAGTTGCAGTGACTTAGCTATACCTTTTCATCATAGCAGCTTTCCAAAAACTATAAAATGCAAATTAACCTGCTGATGCTTATCAGGTTTGCTGAATCCTTTAACTTTTACTCAGCTTTCACTTTGAAATCACAGGCTGGTGGAAATACTAAACATCTGTGATTTTGCTGGAGAGAGGAAAGTTTCCTGTCAGTTACAAGAAGGTGCAAAATTAATTGCTTCAAAATCACAGATAGGTAAGTTACAGAAAGTGGCAAAGCTGAATTGTCAGGCTTAGATACAAAGAAATATGGCTTATCAGGTGCCATGGCTCTTGTTAAGTACACATCTTACAAAGAGAGTCTTATGTGTTCAAAAAAGATAGAAGTAGACAATTTTAATAACAAATTTAATCTAGGTGTATGACATCTTGCTTCAAATGCCCCATTAGATTGAATGAACAGGGAACAGATTAGTGGGATTAAAAATTCTTTCACTAAGAGATGCCAAAAATGTGTCACCCTCAAAATGTAGTGAGTGGGGTTGTATGTTGTTTCCCAAGGAATCGTTGCTTTCTCCAAAGATCTGGTACTTTTTTAACAGTCTAGATGGTGATACAGAATTTTTGAAGGTAAAGTTTAAAATCCTGAAGACTGACCATCAGAGGGCTGGAATCATCCAAGTCTGGGGGATGCAGCTGAGTTCCAGGCAAAATGCAGGAGCAAAGAATTATGTTTATACTTATCCATCAGGAGGTCATAATATAGAAGAGTTTTAAGGTGTCCATATACATGCATTTGTCTGTGTGTGTGTGTGTATATATATCTCAGTATAAAACTGCATTGCCTTTATTTAGAAAGTCAGAGAAAAGTAGAACGCTAATAATTCTTTATTCTGCATCCAAAGCCATAAGAACAACTGGAAGCTGAATCAGAACAATTCTGTCTTTAATGTGCTGCAGCATAGGCTATTAAACATCCAGAACTTTCTGTGAGATGTTGGAATCACTGTGGTACTGTGAAATTTTGACTGGAGCCTTCAGATCTGTTTTAACCTCATTACTCTGAAATCTCTGGCCTGTGTTCACAGGCAGCAGAATTTCAGGATCGTATTTCCATCCTGAGTATTCTGTGATGCTGAATACTTGCTGGATGTTCTCACTGATTGTTGGGTATGTAGCTATTTAATGTATAAAGCTTCATCTTCTTGGATTTGTCAAGTGTCTTTTGGAAAATTATTCTATTATAACTGAAGTGCTAACTCAAAGCATAAACTTTAATCCTCGTAAGTGTGATAGCACCTCTTAACCAAGGCCACAGGACTGTTCTCTGGGATCCCCTGGTAAGCAGGGAGTAAGGACTTGAGTTCTCCAGAGCCCTGGCTGAGGTGTGCTGGAGTTTTGGAGAGCTCAGTACTGTGTAGGGAGTTTGTCATAGTTAAAGCATCATGAACTGCTGCTCTCATGGTATGGGAGGCACGGATCAGATGGACTTGTCTGGGCAGGTGTGTGTTGTATGGAGGACTTGGATGTGGTGACCTAATCCATCTCAGTGGGGTTTTGTGGTGGTGTCTGTCAAAAGCTGGCCACTTGTTTTATAAGAACAGCATGAAGATATGCAGTTGAGAGAACTTACCACTTTTTTCTGTTTCTGCCCTGTTTAACCTGTGGAAAGCCCTGATCCCTTAATGTACATCAGGGAAATGACCCAGGTACTTGTGTGGGCAGTTGAGCTCTGACCAGTTGAGTGCTTCTTACTTGGTGGGAGTTTGGCTGTGGGGTTTGGCTCATCTGCATGGATTGAATTGAAGAGTTGTCACCTTTGCTTAACAAGTGATAGTCTGGGTTTTCCAGGTGGTACAGTTGCTTAATGCACCAACTCAAACACCGTCAGCTGGGACCCTGACTGCAGTCTCAGAAGTCTCTTCACAGTCTGTTCTTTTATAGCATACAAATAAGAGAAAAGAAATATGTTTCTGAATAAAGAAATACAGCAAAGTTTCAGTCGGTTTCATGCAAAATAAGGGGCTATTGTGAAGTGGATCTTGAAGTAAATATTAAAAATATGTTTTGGCTTTTTGTCTCTGCAGAGTTTACAGATGCTTCCTCAACAACGGAAAGCCATAGCAAAATTCAAGGAGCCAGCACATGCTTTAGCATTTCAACAGAAATTCCACAGGTAAATAATTAAGCATTGCTGTCGCCGTGGTTCCTTCCCTCCTTTCAGAAGATAAAATCAGTCTCCTCTGGCTCAGTGTTTCTTTAATCCAATCAAGCATCTGTTGATTAGTGACCTTCACAGAAGCTCCATGCCAGAATCAGTCTGAGTACCGTGTTTAACTTTCTTTTAATTTTTAACAGGCACATGATAGATCTGTCCCACATCAACGTGGCTCTGATTGTGGAGTGATGTCTGCTGAGAGAAGCCCCTGCACCTCAGTGTACTGTGGAGCTACAGACTCACAGTGGAAAATCCATTGGGTTGGGAGCCCTGTCAGCTCAGTCTGTAACTGCTCTGTTGAACTACAGAAAGCACCAAGGTGACCTCCAGGAGAGGCGAATTTGAGAGGATCTGCAAAGGTGGAATTTCTGTTCGGTTTCTTCACGTTCTGTTGTAACCACATGGAATTATAGAATTTTTTTCTTTTCGAAATGCTTTTGATGCATGTAGACATTGTTCTTCGGGACCCTACTGTGTGACCACAGTGACTTGAGAGAGAATGGTTGCAGCGAAAGATTTGAAAAACTTTCTCCATAGCAAAGAATATTTGATAATGGTTGCTCTTATCTTCAGTGCAAGGTATATTTGAATGAAAACTCATTTTTCTAAACAAATTAGTTGCATTGTATACCTGAGAGCACAGAAGGTATTCTTGCATAGATTTGAACATGGTCTGCTTCGTTGAATAGCAGTTTGCTGAGAAGCTTTGGAGGTGACACTGGAAAATTGTAGTTTTGATCTTTGTAAATAAGTCTATGCATTTTTCTATTCCAACATAGACTTCCATCTTCTCTTTCCAACTCCACTTATTCCATAAAACCCTGTGTAGGAGGAATAACACTGCTGTATTTTCCCTTGGTTTTTAAAAACAAGGATCTTCACCCTTCAGTAGCATCATGGGGGTAGTGAACTCTAAGTTGTAATTAGGTTGTTTTAAATAACTCTGCCAGATGCAAGGAAAAAGAAGTATTTGGTGGGTCACTTCAAAAACGTTATGCAGGAAGAGTGGTGCATTCCTGATAGTTCTTTCGGGCTAGTTTTTCATGGTTGCCTCATGCTTTATTTTGATCAGGTTTTTTTCTTTGAGATTTATTTTGTGATTAATGCTGAACCGTAAGAAACCCGTAACTGAAAGGACTTGTTTTTTATGTGGTGTTCCTGATGCATAAAGGACTATAGGATTTGTGAATCTCTTGGTGAACGTGTCAGTTCCCAAAAATGCCATGCAAACGTTAAGGAGCTTATATTTTATTCAAAGTAAAATTCATAATATTTCCTTTTGGTTAGAACCATCCAGATGGGGTTGCCAAAGTAACAATTTTTTCAGTTACTGCTGAATAAACTTATTGAAATGTCATCTTTATATTGGATTCCAGTTTTTATGAACACTTCCTTAGTTTTTAGACCATGATGTTTTGCTTCATGCTTTATTTTAGGAATACTCTTAAGCACTCCACCTACTTTCTGAAGGGGGGGGGGATTGCAGAAATGTTGGTTTGTTACCTGAGTGACTGCAGAAAAACCCTATGGGTATGAAATAAAAGAGCTGCAAATTGGGTCCAAAATAGGCATGCCAAGCTGGAAGGGATAAGCTAAGCAAATTTATAATACCTTTTTTTAATAGTATCTCTTTTTTTTTTTTTTTGATGATTTAATGACACAGATACCTAATTGGCTTTCTTGCACCTTTGGTCCAGATTTTCAATTAAGTAAAAGTTACCAAAAATAATGAGGGAATAAGTACTGTCAGAAGTCTTCTAGGTAGACCTGCTCTCTGTTCATTGAAATAATAAAGAATAACATGGTGCTTAGGAAATACTCTTTAAGTCCATTTAAAACTTAGTGACAAGACATAGTAACAGAATGAGAATCTTTTCATGGAAGTGAGGTTTACCCCCACCTGTATAATTCGTGTATAATGTTTAATGACAGCCACAGTTGCTGTGCATGGAGAGCCAAGCCCAGGACAGAGCATGAGCTGCAGGTAGGAAGTGCCCAGTGGGTCCAACCCCAAAGAACCTGCAGAGTGGTCAGGCCCAGGCTGTTTAACTCCTCACACCATTAGCTCTGGGACCCCTACGCTGCCTCCTCAGGTTATGTCACTTTTATTCTTAAGAAATAACTGTTTATCTGTAAAACAAGGCATTAAACAGTTGCTCATCCCACTGCTAGGGAGCAGCTTCTCTGCAGTGAGCAGGACAAGGAGACATCTCGGGGTGGGGTTACAGTAGTGCGTGTCTGGAAATCTGGGATAGATGCAAACACCAGACAGGCCAGCAGCTGAGTTCAGCAGTAGGAACATCTGCAGTTGATCAGCTGTCCTGTCAGAAGCAAACATTATTGGGGTTAGAGGGTTTCTTGGAGCCTAAGAATATGGGTTTGATTCAAAAGTCAAAGAAGTTCGTAGAAACGCTCCTGTTTTGGGTTTTGAATCCATCCCAAAGAGCCTGAGGTTCAGCCAACTTAAGTTTTAAAAATTTTTATTCAGTTGGGTTTTTAATTTTTTTTTTTGAGACAAATGTGTGGCTTTGGAATAAAGGCATGAAATGGCCTCATATCTATTTAAATGAAGGAGTGACGTGAGCAATGCCTGTTTAATGAGTAGATGCATCCTTTTTAACAGTGGTTGCAGGAGGTTATTGCTTGTGCATAGACAGGGTATGGGTGGATTCCTGGGGATTAATTCAGCTGCTTACTGCAGTACCTGTGTACCTTCCTACAAGTAAACATACCATATGTATGTATGTCTGTATTTGTTTTATTATACACATACATACATACATGCATACTCACACCCTGTGTTGTCACCATATCTCTCTAATGTCCTAAAAAACTCAGTAGCAAAAGTAGCAGTTAGGTGAGTAATTTTTTAAGATGTTTGTGTTCTCTTACTTCTCAAATCCTAACTTAAAAGTGGATCTCTTGGCATTGATCAGTTTGGATGATACAGCTCCTTTAAATCTGTTTGTTGTCTCCTCCCAAAAAAACCCAGAGGAAGTAGAGGTAAAGCTAGACAGACGTGTTCTTGATGTGTTCTCTTCCAGCACAGAGTTAAATCTGAGCATTTTAAGTTAACTTTCTTGGAAGATCTGTTGCAACCATTATCTTGTTCTTTCTTTGTAGTGAATTCACAATATGATGCAAAATGGAAAAAAAAAAGAGAAGGCATTTAATGTAGTATGTAAATATTGACCTTTTAAAATTAAAATGCTACTCAAAGTGCTTACAGTCAACCACATCTTAGCTATTTGTTAGTTTTTTGTGTTGTCTTATCTAAATTTAAATGGATACGGTTCCATAAATGTTGATGTGTTTTTGTGTATATCTTCAAATTTTTATAAAGATGCTAGTAAGTCAATACATATATCCTGATCTGTGTATTATTTGTTCAGTTTTTATTAGCATAATTTTATAATTATTTAAATAGGCAATTCCAGTAGGTGGTTATATGAAGTCAGCTTTTTTTTTTCCCAAATTATTTCATTTCCATCTTGTACCACTGGAAAATTCACTTTATAACTATTCATATTTTGCCTTGACTAAAATATTGAAGTACCCATATGTTCTGTGGTATTTTAGTAGAATGTTTTATTTTTTTTTTAATTAAAAAAAACCCATTAAACAACTCTGTCCTTTAACTTCTGAGGGGAAATACAGTGCACTGTCAGACCAAGGCACGGGGTCTCTCTGGGTTTGTTCCATTGTGCTGTTTGCAGGTACAAATTAGGTCTGTGGTGTAATACTGTCCTCAAAAGTTGGGGCTGTTTCGGTGTCACAGTTTTGGTTTCACACCTAGGCCAGGTTGGTGGCACTTGGGTGCATCGAAGTGTTATCAGTGCCACACCTTATCAGTGCCACACACATATATATCTGTATTTTGAGGAAAGCACGCCAGCCCTGTGGTGTGGTGCTGGGGACCCTCAGGGTCCTTGCTGCAGGACAGGTCTGTAGCATTTCCATAGCCAGAGGGATGCTGTCCTCAGCCCACACCTATCCCCAGTGTGACTTTGGGAAGGAGGAGTGGATACAGGCACCCCCTCTGCATGCTATCCTTGGATATCTAGTTTATCCCCCAGTTTAAATCTGAAGATTTCCTTCAGGTTTCCAAATTTCTGTAAAGAAGCCCTTCTAGCCTTTAAAACGCCGAGCAGACTGAGCATTTTAATTCATTAATGTTAGGTTTCCTTTGCAAGGATACAGATGAGAGTAAAACTGAAGGTTATTCAGAATAACCTTGGAGGTCCTCCCTCACATTTTTTTTAACGTCAGCTACTGGGGATAAGAAAAAACCTTGGTGCTAATTTTTTTATCTGTTTTTAAACATAGTATCTTTTATCTGTGTAGCTTGAAATGATGCAGTTTCCCTGGGAGCTGCTGCAGGCACTTTCTGCCCATTTGCACTCAGTAACTGCGTGTCCGTATGTGTGTGTGGGTGTGTCACCCTTGTAGCTGGGGTGAGAGGGGGGTGGTAGGCTCTGGGGTTTCTTATTTTGAGAGGTTTTTTTGGCTTTTTTTTTTTGGAGGTTTTTTTTGGTTTTTTTTTTTTTTTTTTTTTTTTTTTGGTCTGCTTGGGAGATACCCTGGATTTGTCCTCTGGCATAGAATTGTGGTGTTCCTGTCCTTTGTGTAGTACTGTGTCTGTGATGCAAGTCCGGGTACTTGAAGGTAGAAATCTGTCTTCACCTGTTCACTGTCAAAAAGGCATTTTTTGTTCAGAGAGACATAAACCTTTCTTTTAATGCATTTTTTTGTGTTTTTGTTTCTTTTTTTTAGCATCATGATAGATAAGAAATGAAATGTAAAGGAAAGAAATCCTGAACAGATTGGAGAAAGTTAGCTGTATTATAAAGGTCATTTAGGGTAACATAGAGCTTTTGTTTCAATGTTACCTTAAATCATGCCTTGGCCTCTAATTAATTCATAAACAGAATACTTGAAAGTGTTTTATCTTAAATTAGTATCAAATCCTAAGGATTTTCTGTAAGGTTTTTTTGTAACCTGATTTTTAATCATGGAGATAACTTACTGTCCACATGAGCACAGGGGCTTGTGTATAAAACCGGATTCATATTGGATCCTTGCGTATACCAACTTCTGGTATCATATGGTTGGGAAGGATCATTTTGTTCTTTATAATGTTGCTTTTGGCAGGGTTGGGTTTTTTAATTCCAAACAAACAAACAAACTCCCTTTTCTACTTCTCTGCTTATTTTGGTGGAAAGTGTGGTCCTTATTGCACTAAAGAAAACGTCAAGGGGAAAGTTAATCTCACGGGGTCCTTTAGGTGCCTGTGTTGCTCTCTGCTTTCTTGGTTGGATGCACTGATTTTTCTAACTAACTGGAAATGGGCTTTGTAGATACACTTTTTCAACAGGTTACACTGCTTTTATTTTATGTAACAGCACTTGTGTTCAGTGGTTTTTACCATCTAAACTTTAAACAGTATTGCAGATTACAAATACTTTTGTAAAAGAACCTGTGTACAGTTAAATGTAGCTGTATTGCAATGTTGTGTGTAGTCACCTGGAAGATCACAGTTTCAAACACTGCTTTATTGATGTTGTGTTTGTTCAGGATTTTCTTTGTGTGCATCTAATGGATTTTAATATGCATGGTATTTTTTTCCTAGTGTCTGTCAGGCTGAGTTTGGAACCTTTCAGTTTTATCTCTATTCTGAGAATAACAAAACCATTTGTTTGCAGGTTTTCTTTTTCAGATGATGAAACTTCTTTCAGCAGTTTAACTTCTAATTAATGGACATTTTCACTTACAGATCCAGCAGAGACCAGATGCTAACACTTATTTATTCACAGCTGATCTTCTGTACCATTGCATATAATTTTATTTACAAAGGACCCTTTGGATTAAGTCAACTTTATTTTTTTCCTGTGGTACCCTTTGCCTCTGCTTTGCTTTTTCTCATTTTCATCTCATTTGCCCCCATTTTTCCGTTTCCACAAGGATATCTGTATCCTTGTTATGTTCCTGTCCTTTTCACTATCTGTTCATCTCTCTGTTTTTTTTCCTGAGTGCATTGCATTCAGTTTTTTGCTCTGTTTTCTGTTCTTACAGCTCTTTTTGAGGGTACTTGAACCCTAGATGTCCTACCCTGAAATCCACCATACTGTACTTTTCTTTGCAGCCTCTGGTGCCTGAAGCTGAGGTTGCTTTGATGCAGGTATCACCCCTTGGGCAGTGCTGCCTGTCCCAGAGCACTGGAGAAGCATCACTTAACACTTTTCTTTGCAGTTTTACCCAGTTTACACCCAGGGAATGTAGACATTTCCTTTACATGCTTGAGCATTTAGCCTGGCTAAACAGGATTAACAACTATTTTATCCTTTTCACTTTTTCAGGAGCTCTGTTCTTGAATTCAGTGATAGTAATAGCACTTTTTGTTACTGCCACGTAGAAATACCAACACTGTCGACACGATTCTACCTCCTATTACTATTACTGAATGTGATCCTTCCTAACCTGTAAAGTCCTAAGCAGTGTATATGTATATATATACACACACATATATATCTGTATTTGGGTGTTTTGAGAATCATTTCAAATGTACTGCTTTAATCTGGATTGCAGAGTTTGTTTATTAGCAGTTCAGGATATAAATTCAGCAGCCGACTGTGTCATACTGACTGCACTGGGAGTGCATCTGCCTCATGTTTTCTACAGCATCATCTGCACAAGGTGTGCACTGCTGATTGCTTGAGTGTAATACTGGACTATACCAAATCCTCCACGTGCCTAAAAGACCTATGTCATACCTATGTGAGTGAATGTAAAAATGGAAACACAAAGATGATCTCGTGTACAAGTTTTTTTACATGTAATTCCATGTTTGAAATGTGAACATGTAAATATATTTATTGTACCTAAAATATGTCAATAAAACCTGAGATTTATCATGTCCTGCGTTGTTGCTTGATGTACAACTTCAAACTTGTCAAAAAAGGCTTCACACACTGGATTATTTTACCATTTTTGTTATGGTATCATCTCTGGGCTTACTTTTACATCAGCAGCATAGCACAGGGTTCTTTGCCAGCTGTGCAAAGGTGCCCCAGATGGAAACAAAAGTGGCTGAGGGTAAAAGGAGCTTGTGCTTGTGTGGCTGGTTCAAAGGGTCTGGAAGATAAGAGGGGTCTCTTTTTAAAGAGAGGAGATACATACAGGAGGAAAGCTTGTGAGTGTTAAAGCTTTTCTGGTGCTTTTTAGCCGTACTGATATGTCTAATGAAAGATCTCTACTTTCAAATATTGCTTCTCTTAATTCATGACATAAAGAGGAGCTCTTGGCAAGGTCAGTTTGCTAACCATCAGTTACTTCCTGAACACAATTATATCAACATAAATGGAGGCTAATTCCACTGGTCTACTGTAGATCCAGAAAAGAGGCCAGAATCAGCTGTCTTGCACTTTCATAGGGTTTTTTAGTAGTCTGTTACCATTATTCACAAAGTTAAATGTAAAAATCCTGGTATAACTGGAAGTGGCACCTGTGATCCAGTGTATACATTTCCAGGGAAGCATTGCTACCTTGTCACATAATCACTGGGGTTGGTCTCAAGAGAACCTCGTTACGTGGGGCATACTAATGACACCCCAAGTATTTGTTCTGATGGTTGCCTGATGGAGGACACACAGCAACCAGCAACACAGTCACCTCAGAAGGCTCATAAGGTTGAAAAATCGCCTCTGATTCAGTGATTTAAATAGGGAGCCACGTAAAAATAGCCATCTTTGTGAGCAAAGTTACAACTTAGTTTTCAACCTGTGATTCTGTCATGTGTTAACAGTAGGAGCACACTGTAAATATCCAACTGCAGCATTGCCTCTTGCAGATCTCCTCCCTTGGACAAGGCTCCAAACCAGAATGAACCTCACCAAAATCCCTCAAAACCCAAATTTAATGAGTCCTATCTCCTCACTTCCTTGTACCACCTTTCTCTGCCCCTGTCAGTCTGTAGTCTTGGAGCAGGAATTTGTGTTTTAGTGAAGCTGAAGCACCACTGAGCATTGACTCCAGTCCACTCCTGCCCTAAACTGAACGGATTGAACATTGCACAGCACAGGGGAAGAACAAGCTCCCTTTTCAAGAGGGCAGGTGAGGATTGGGCATAGAAGTCTTTTGGTCTTCAGAAGTTAAAACGTTCTGCTGATGAACTTGTAATTTTGTAAGATGGCAGAATTCACACAGGGGTGTGCTTTGGGAGCTGGAAGGCTGACACCAGGGAGAGAGGGAGGAAATCAGTGTGGCTAAAAAATGGTTACTGAGGGGATGGAAAGGGAGTGACCAAGGGAGGTGCAAACAAACCTTTAAAATCAAATCTTGAGATGCCTGGTTGTGTGCTTCAAAAATTGGTCTTGATTGACCTTAATTAATTTGTAATGATTTGGGCAGGATGAGTTAGAGCGTTGACAGATGAGGGAGGGCTCAGATGAGGAGGAGGATCACAGTATCTTAGAGGAATTGGATGAGCTAGAGAATTAGAATAATAGAGGTGAAATTAAATTTAATCTTGCAAAGTGCAAGGCTATGCACTCTGGTATTAATAAATAAGGATTTTTGCTGTAAGAGTCACTGAGAAAAGAGGAAGAGCAGTGAATTAATTGCAGATATCTGATCTATAGATGGGGTGATCTATGAGGAAAAAGGCTGCTGCCTTTTTAGGCTGGATGCATCAGGCACTTCCAGAATTGAGTTATTAGCATGTGTATGTGTGGTATGCAGATTTAGTGCTGAACTTCAAAAATTGCAACCCAATCAACCACCTCCCTGCTGCCCTAAGTAGTAACACCCTGTGAATATTTATTTTGGGAAGATTTTTTGAATGGTTCATCTATCAAAGATTTCCTCTGGTTTTGCTCTACACATTCAGCCTTTCAAAGACCAGGGCTTAAGCTACAGAAAACATCCTTAGTTGGGTTCAATGAGAATTGACTGGTCACACGGTGCCACTGCTCCTTGGTTTCAGATGTCAATTCTGGTAACTGCTGAACATACATTAAATATTTTCACCCATCTGTGCTGTTCTGAAAAGATCTCATGGGAATGTGTGCCTTCAACTGGTGAAAAATTAAAGATGCTGACCAGGAAAATTGTTCTGTGGGGATGCTGTTGGCGTTGGGGATGCTGTAGGGAGAACTTGGGAGTTAAGCATTTCTATTTCTTCCGATTTTAGTCCTTTATTCCACTGATTGTGATCTAATTAACAATCTTTTCATTAAATTACTGATGAGAGGATTCTCCTTTCATAAAGAAGGATTTTAAGACAGTGCAAGGATGGACTGAATAGCCACACAGCCTTTTCCAATCCTGTTTTCTAGGGTCTCAAACAAATTAGGCTGTGCCTTCTGTGACTCTGATGTTCCTGTACAGCAGCACACAGTCTTCATTTGCAGCAAAGCCAGTGAGAACAGAGGGAGGGAGTTTGGGAGACTTTTTCCTACATTTATCTATGCAGTGGGTCAGGTGCCTTCCACAGCCTTTGTCAACATGGATCCCACTGCAGGACTGGAGAAATGGGGAAATAGCTAAAAGCTTCAAAGAAAAAAAGTGAAAGGCAGCTCTTTCATTTGTTTTGATAAGACTAAAAAGGTATTCAGAGGTTTGGGATGCCTGGCTGCTCTTTCAGCCCTCAGTCAATTCTTCATCACTTTTTATAATCTGCTTATTTTAAAAAATTATTGCTGTCATTATTAACCGCATTATTGAAAGTAACACTTCTGCAAACACTAGCTGGGTGCAAAATCTGAGTAATGGGGACTGGATACAGTTTGAGAACCCTGGCATTGTAAATAGGTCCTTTTCTGTTTCTAGCTGGACTTTGTGTGGCAAAACCAGTCCTGGAAGCCAAATCCCAATTAACTGATGAGAAGATAATTTCTCTATATATTCTCCATCTTAAATACTGCCACGAAAGGGTCTCTCTGCAAAGTGATACCCACAGTTCCTACTGCTTTAAACCTTTCAGGCTGTTTAAATGTTCTGGCTTATTGCAGAGGGCTTGTGTTCATTAACTTGAGTCAGGAAAATTCAAGGATTGCATCAAAACAGGGAAGATGTGGTTGTTTCCAAACCTTCCCTGTGCTACTGTTAATCAGCCCTATCCAGAGGGAGGATGCACACTGCTTTTAATGGGGGTGAGGGGCAGGAGGAATGTAATCATCCCTCATCAGCGAGACCCTCAATCACTGCACTTGAAACAGCTGGGGGTACATAACCTCATCTTCATTTGAAAATTTTAGTACCTTTTCTCTTAGCTGCCTCCATTTTATGCCTTTTTTTTTCTCCCCTCATAAATTTTTATGATTTTTTTTTTTAAAGAAGAATTTATGGGCGAAATGGCAGAGACCGTGTGAAATGTGGAAGAGCTAAAAGGCTATCAGGGTGGTAAATGAGGCTAAATGGTTCTGTGCCACCAGCTGTGTGGAGTTCAGTGATTGAGTCTAACTGACAAGAAATAATTACCCCCTCTCAGGGAGGTGAAATGGCTCCTCACACTGTGAATGCTGCTGATGAAGGGGCTGTCCCGGAGCAGGCAGGATCCCTTCTGACAGTTTTTATGCCACATCTTGGCAGCTTGAACCCCGTGCCAACATCCTGCACTGAGGTTTTCTTGCACGGGGTGATGTCCTTCAGTGACTCAGTACATCCCTCCTGCTCCGGGGGAGGTTCAAATCCCTGCCACAACTTCTTGCAGGGATGAGTCCAGAGTGAAGATATTCCCTGCATTATTGATTAAAACTGGCAAGTGTCTCTTAGCCTGTTTTATTTCAAAGCAAGAGACCTCGTGTTTCTTATTGCAAAGATGTGCATTAGGATCTAACAGCACCTGGCTTTTTTTCTTCTTGTCCAATCAATTGCAAGGAACAAATATGATGAGTACATTTGTGGTGAATGCCAGGAAAGAGGAAAGGAAAGGAAAGGAAAGGAAAGGAAAGGAAAGGAAAGGAAAGGAAAGGAAAGGAAAGGAAAGGGGAAAGGCTTGCAGTGCTCCAGTCATAAACCTGCGTCCTCACAGATCGTGCTGAAGCCTTAAAAAAAAAAAACACACACACAAATCAAAAATACTTCGAGTGTGCAAGAAACATGAAGTCAAACACAAAAGCATGATGGCAATGGCTTGAGTGCCTCTGTATTTCCCTGGCTTCATTAGCTCTGTCACTGATTTGATAACAATGCAAACACTTTGGACACATTGAAAATGATGTATCTGAATTCTAACTATTATTGTGCAAGAGCCCATCCAGGGTCGTGCTGTGTACTGCCCGAGGGCAAACAGCTACTCAGGGCAGCTCAGGAGGGTGGGAGGAGGCTCTGCTGGCAGCTTGACAACACTCTGTCCCCGCCATTGCCACCACTCACCTGTTTCTGTGGAAGATGATGGCTGTGGTCACCAGATGGCTGCCGTGAGCCACCGTGGTGCTGACAGGGCTTGGTGGAGCCTCAGCAGGGAGGGAACAGCTCAGTGGGGCTCTGCATCAGCCTCTGTTTCATTGCTCCTCTTCTGTGGGGCTGCTTCTGCTGAGACTGTACATTTGGAGATGAGAATTTTACCTGTGAAATGTCCGAGGTGCTGTGGGTTGTAACAGGCCCGGGTTTGGGCTCCTCCTGCTGAGACGTGCTGCCTTCTTGACTTCTTCCCCCTGGGTTTGGCCTCAGCAGGAGAAGGGGTGGGCACACAGGGCGGTGTGTAGGAGATTGCTAAGCCCCAGAGGCAGCATCCTCTGAGCATCCTGTACCTGGCAGCTGCTGCATCCTTGCTTTCCCCTCCTCTCAAGGCACTTAAATGAAGCAGGTGATTTACTGAGCACAGAAGTACTTGTCTTATCAAAATAGTATCAATAAATACCCCAAAAGGCCTAAAAATACCCTAAAAGAACCCAATAATTCCTTAACCAAAACCAGCCAACCCATCAAATGAAAAGACCCGACCAGGAAAGGCCTCTGTCCTCCCACCCACCATCAGTTCCTCACAAGCTCCTGGTCACCAATGTGGCAGCAGCTCTCCCAGCTCTGTGTGTCTGCTAAACCCTGAACACTGAGGACAGGACTTTCCCCTGTGAACCCACAGTGATGGTGCCTGATGATTCTATCTGTCCTTAAATGCCTTTCAGTAGCACTCAGTACCATCTTCTCCATCATTTTTCCAGGAACTGATGTTGAACTAAGGGTCTGTAGTTCCCTGGGTTTTCCCTCACATCAATTTTTTTGTAGATTGGAATAACATTGGGTAGCTCCCATCAGCAGGGACCTCCCCAGACTTCCAGGACTTTTGGTAGGTGAGGGGCCCTGCCATAAGATCTGGCAGCTCCTTCAGAACTCCAGGATGAATCCCACCAGGTCCCATGGACTTGGGAACATTCAGTTGCTACATCTGGTCCTTCACCATGGAGGAGACAAACCTGACCCTGGATCTCCATCCACAGGGGCTTGGCAGGAGGGTGAGGGAGGCCTCAGGTGAAGGTGATGCTCACCCCAAGGATCAGGTGAGGAGACCTTACAGGCCATGGGGTCAAGGTATTGAAGGCAAGCATTTTTGAAACATCAAAGCAAATTTTAAAAATGCTGGCACATTCTATTCAAATCTCCTGGGTTTTATTTAAAAGTGCAGAGCAGGTAACACGATGGATGGGAACCTTCTCCATGAAGGTGGTGTTTATTTACAAGATATTTGGGGTTGCTTCCTGAGTGGATGTGTGAAGTAACCCATGACAAGATACATGAAAGCCAAGTGTCACAAAAGTCCTCAGATTTTTTTCAGGTTTCCTTATGTTGGTGAGTGAATCTTAAGGAGGATGAGCCAGTGTGAGAGACAGTGAACAACTGTTGCCAGCTCTGTGATGTTTTTGGCCCTGGTTACAAGAACTCGTGCTGGGCATGAAGGTACAAGGGCTTTTCTTCTTTCTCATAAAATTAAATATATACGTCCTTCAACCACACCTTTGCCCATCCCCAGGCCAGCAATCCATGATGCAATTCCCTGAGAAATTCTTCCCCCAGGACCTCACACTCCCCTCCCTAACCTCTGCCTGAACTGCGCTGCCTCTTCTAGCACAGTCACTGGGATGGGGGAGCCTTGGCCTGCCTCAGAAGGGAACCCTCCATCCCAGGAAGAGCCTGTGCCCATCTCTAATCCCTTTCATGGGTTAGAGATCCATTTGTAGTGCTTACCTTCCCCTTCCTCCTCCTGTCCCTGCAGCAGGATTTGATGATGGAAGGACACGGACCCGCATGGAGAGATGGGGTTGCACAGCCATACTGCTGGGGAGGAGTGATGCTGATCCAGGTGTTGGTCCTGCTGGAGTTCTGCTCCTGCCAAGCCCAGAAGTGCCAGGAGAGGTGCCTGGTGTGCTGGGAGATGTGCAGTGGGTGGGTGAGCCCCCCAGCTTCCCAGGGGAGCAGAGGGTAGGGAGAGCAGGATCATGTTTCCCACAGGAATATGGCCCTTGTGCCATGATTTGAAACACCCTAGGGAAACACACAAAAAAAAAATCCCCAAAGAACACCTTGTTGCAGTTTTATATCTGAATTGTTTACACCAAATGTCCCAGAATATTCTCAGAGAACCAGTTTTAACATGTGATTTTGGAAAGGGCGTGAAAAAATCTTAGACTGAGCCAGAGAGGTAACCAGACTGAAACCCATTTACAGGAACTAATTACCAGTGTTTTGGGTAGGGTTTTTTATTTTTTTTCCTCCTGGCATCCCCAGCAGTCTTTAGACAGGAGCATAATGAACAGGCAAGGAAGCAAGCAGCTCTGGAAAAGCAGCTGCAGTCTGGGCTGCTGGGAAGGGCACTCCTGGCAGGACACAACTCCTGCCACGCCCATGTTCCATGCCAGCCTTCCTCCTGGTGGTAAATCCAAGTGTCATAGAACCACAGAATGGCTTAGGTTGGAAAAGACCCCTAAGATGCCAAGTCCAGGTGTTAACCCAGCACTGCCAAGCCCACCACTAAACCATGTCCTCAAGTGCCATATCTACATGTCTTATAAATACCTCCAGGGATGGGGACTTCACCACTGCCATGGGCAGCCTGTTCCAGTGCTTGACAACCCTCTCTGTGTAGCAATTCTGTCTGAAAATCCAATATAAGCCCCCCTGGTGGAACTGGAGGCCACTTTCCCTTGTCCTACCACTTGTTCCTTGGGAGAAGATTGGCTCCTACTTGGCTGTGACCTCCTTTCAGGTCACAGCCAAGTAGGAGAGAGTGATAAGGTTGCAGAGAGTGATAAGGTTTCCCCTGAGCCTCCTTTCCTCCAGATTCATGAGATCAGGTAGAAAACAATAATTTAACTCAAGTTTGTTGCTCAGTTGCAGCGTTTGAGGGATGCCAGGGTCCTGTGTGGCAGAGCAGATTAATGCAGGGAGAGGTGGGAGGAACCAGAGGAGACTGCTGCCACTGAAACTTCCTTACCTGCTGTCAGAGGGCAGGAAAAACCAGAACACACCACAAGCTGGGTCCACTGAGACTGTTTCTTCTTCGTGTTTCGCAGAACCAAAAATTACCAGGCCCTTGTGCTGTGTGAGACATCTTAGGACCAATGTTGTCAGCTGGTGCTGAGTGAAGTCCTGACTGTCATACTAACCTGGAAAAGGGGATTTGGATCCTAGTGGGGAACAGGGGCAATAACTGCAGTGTGGTCTCCATACTGCTGGCTGCTTTCTAAATGAACTTCATTATACACGTAATTAAAGGAAGAAGGTTGAATGCTACTTAGCCATGTTTTAGGGGTATTAATTTCAAGATTAAGGGCACCTGGAGATTAAATGAATTAACTCACAACCAAATCAGGTTAATTGTCAGTTTCTTTACCTGGAATGAAGCTTAAAAAATGGAAGGTTTTAGTTCAGTAATAACTGTGGATATATTAAGGATCAGATTCTTAAACCGAAGGTAACTCGCTGTGACAACTTTACATTTATTTAAATAAAGTTAGAAATTTAGTGAATTTGGCACCAAACTGGACAAGGGGAAAGCAGGGTGGCACTGTGGGCTTCAAGTTTGGCCAGGCAAAAGTCCCTTCATCATACTGGGAAGAAACTAGGCTCTGGCTCTGAGCTGTGCACTCTGTTTGTCGATGCAGGAACTGCCCAAAATTGGACCCTAAATCAGGGGCTGCCCTGTGCACCGTTCTGTGGTGGGATGATGCTCCTGGACAGCAGCTGAGCTGGCCTGAGGCTGGCCTCAGCAGCCCACACTGGCTGAGGTCACAGCTTTCTACCCACATCACATCACCTCTGACTGCAGTCACCAAAAATACCATCAGCCATAAGTGAGCTTTCCCAGGCACCCACCTGGATATCCCATCCAGGTGTGCACATCTGTGCTGGAGATCTTTCCTGCCAAACCCCCATGTCCTCTGGGCACGACATGCCTGATTTACCAGAGCTTGGGCTGGGATGGGTATCTTCAGTGTGAGCCTGACCTCTGCCCATCTCCTGACTGCTGCCCCAACACCCATAGGTCAGGCTGGTCAGCCCTGGAAATCTCTCCTGACATACAAGTGCAAGCTAAACACTGCTTTAAATAACAAGTAATTAGCTGTAGAAGTATGTGTGAAATCTGTTGAGATTCCTGGAGAGAGGTGATGTGCTGCTGAATGTTTGTTTTTCCATAAGTGGTGTGACTGACCAGTGTTAATGTACATAAAGGATGAGCAACCTTCCAGCAGAGACCCTGTCTCTAATCCTTCCTCTTTCAGAGTACACAACCCCCTGACTTTCTTCCTATATCTCCATCATCATCAGACTCACTCAAATTCTAAGCAAAACAATTCAACTTCAAAAAAACCCTTTTTTCCTGTGCTTATGTCCTTCTTCCCAAAGCTTTCCCCCCAGCTCTGGTGGAAATGCCTCACCTGATACCTCTCAGCATTGTGTTGGATTCTTGCACTGGCATGCTACGTTCCTGATGGTCACATGGATGTGGTTAATGCCTGTAGGACTCAGTTCTCCCTTCTTGCCTTCTATTTATTACAGGAATAACTTTTTACTCACAAGGAGCACCTCTGATTATTATTTTCTCATACTTTCTGTTATTTGGTCAAGGCTGTCTCATGCTTCCTGGTGAGTATTTTGGTCACATTTATTGTCTGTGTCAGCTTTCCTCTTGTCACCCACCATTACACACTCCTAAATTTCTGCCAGGGCATTAGAGTAGGTAAGTGAAACAATCAATGTGTGAGGAAATCCATTTGTTTCTTCCTTCCATTTTCACAGTGAGCTCTTCACAGCCCCTCATTGCCAAGCCTTCAGCTTGCACATCAGCCCTGCTTGTTCCCATCCTCTCGGGCTGAGGTAGCACATACTAATGCAACATCATTGCAAGCTCACCTTAGATCAATTGTTCTCTCTAAAAATAAAATAAAATCGCTGACTTTATCAAAGAACCATTCTACATTAACTGACCCAGACTGGTACTATAAATCCCATTCTCTGTTTGGCTCTCAATCTTTGATCCTTTTTTCATCTAAAACCTGTTGTGTTTTTTGTGCAATACCAGGGTCAAGACCTTTGGCTTGTGCTTGCTCAGGCACTCTCCTCCCTACCACAAATTAGAGTTTCTACTTTCACAGTTGCCCTGCCAATACAGCTGATTTGATGGACCTGTGTCACATCATCCTCTCTGGATGTGTCATCTCAAATGCTGGTTCCTGTCTGCTTTTGGGTGGAGAGAAGCAGGGCTCCTTGGTTAGGGGCTTAAAGGGACAAACTGAATTTCTATGGTGGATCCAGTAATTTTCCATATGTATCCATGAGTCATTTCTCTCTTCCTCCCATGTCCAGTATCAGCATTCTCCTGGAAACCACAGCAAAGTGCTTTTCAAGCTGTACTTCAGTTATCTTTGACTTGTTCCTCTCTGCAGGGCAAATGAAGCTATCCCTGCACAGCTTCATCTTTACCTGGACATGTCAACAACCTTTAGGTTACTCCTATGCAAAATTGAGCTACAAAACCTTTTAGTTTATAGTAATTTTCCTTGTGAACCTCCAAAAAGATTGGCTTTGCTACTCAGAGGCTTGCCAGCTGGTCTCCAGGAGTGAGGTCTGCCTGCAGTTATGTGTTGGGCTCTGCCTTGTGCAAGGGTGCATGAAGAGGACTGGAAATGAATTTTCAGCACTTTACAGCTATCACAAAATTGGCTAAACCACAGACACATCCCAGGAAGATACAGGGAGAAGAGCCATTAGTCTCAACACCTTCAAAGGGCTTCACTGTGCTTTCAGGCATTATCCTTTCCATTAGTGTTAGGTTTTGTTGGTAAACACTTTTTTCTTTTGGACCCAAAGTGTGCCTGGCAGCTTGTGCAGCCCCACCAGGACCAGGGAACCTTGTGTAGTTATAATATTTTGACTCACTCCCCTCTGGCATGAGGGAAGTCTGGAGGCTGGCTCCATTTGGAAACCCCTGCAGGGATGCTGGGGAGGAGCTGAAGGGACTCCTCAGCCCCAGTGCTTGCCCCTCCTTTCTCTTGCTTCTTCCTTGACATTTCTAAATCCACGCTTGGGTACCAGGGCAGAAACCACAAATGTCCGCAGATGGTTGTGAGGAATCTACAGGAGCACATTGTGCAGCCCTGATTTCTCCAGGCTGTTTGGGCAGGCTCTGTTAGTGCACCCCACCATTGCTTCCAGCCCCAAGGAATTCACCAAGATATTTTCTAAGGAACACATTGTCAAACTCCTTCCCTTAGGGAAACTTTCCTTCAGGGAGCAGTGAGCTTTTTATAAAATATTAATTTCTCCTTCAAGCAAGAGCCCATGGAGGACTGGGGTGGGACACTCTCTTGTGGACAGGCTGAGCTGGGTGGGCTGGTACCCAGCTGGCTGGTTTATACTTTTCTATTGTTTCCAGCATCAAAGAATTTAAATGTTCCACTCTGCTACTTTTGAATCATCTCCTGATCCCAATTTCAACTGTGCAAACCTTACCATGACATAAAAACAAGAGCAAGTTTTATTTTAATTTCCTAATTTCTTAATTTTTTTTGTTTTTAACATTTCAGGTTCACGTGTTTAACAATTTGCTGCAGACAATGGAGGCTGGAAGATAACTTGAAAAAACCAACACAATCTGGAACTGACATGCAAACACAGGCTCACAGAGTCAAATTTAAAAATGCCTCTGAGGATATTCAAAACAAACAAAGTAAAAGTTTAGTAAAAATACTCTAAATGGTCAACCTATTATGCAGTGTTGTTATGTGAAAAGTTCTGTCATCAAGACAATATTTCAGCAGCTTTAGACAGATGAGATTTCTAAAGGGGATTTCTAATTTGTATTTGTTTTTAATTTGAGGTTTGGATCACAGCAGCAGCAACAATTTGTTTTGTTTTGTATTTATGGCTGCACATGTTTAAAATGGTAAATCTGCACTGACCTATTAGACCACAAAAGTGGAACTAGCTTCTGTATTCTCATTCCTTAGCTGGAAAAATAAACCCACACCATGCATGTGTAAAATAAATTATATTTTTACAGCTTTCAGGGTTGGTAACCAAAGGCTATGCAAGCATTTGGATTATCACAGTCCTGGCTTTAAAAATAGGAAATAGTTCTTTACCAGAAAGTGATTCTTTCAAGACAAAATGCATTTTTCTAGCTGCTGCCTTTCATTAAAATTATATCATTTAATCCAAAATGAAAATGAAATGTATAAGGAGCTTAATAAAATGTGCATGTTTCCTTGTGAAAGAAATTAACTGAAGCACAGAAGGATTCTGTTTTGGTTTAACACCAATAAAGATGCCTCAGCCTAAAAGATAATTCAGAGTTAGCACCAGATCATCCAGTGCTGAGCCCCCTGCTTTTTCTCATCCACCTGTTTTTATTGGTTTTGCTGCTCACAACAAATAAAAATGTTTCCCTTCAGTCTCTAAGCCTTAAAAGCAAACAGAGATTGAGTCATATTTGACTTCACACAGAAATGTGGATGGGACCTGCTGCTTGGCCCCCAGTCATGGCTCTATAGAAGGTTTCCCCGGGCAGAGCAGAGCCCGGGCTGGGACTCTCTGGTGGCTGGATTCATTTTTGGAAGACAAATAGGTTTTCTCTGGCTGATTTCTAGCCCTGTACAATCACATACATAATTTTACTCCTTCAAGTTGCTTCATGCCTCAGGATGGAGGAGGCTGAATTCAGAAGATGCTCCTGAGCAGTGGCAGGTGAAGTCATATATTGACAATAACAGCCCAAGACTCTGCATTTTGGGGGTAGAAAGCAGATTTTTAGGAATACAGCCTGGTTTTACACTGTGGACACCCCAGAGAGGCAGGAGGGTCCCCAGCATCCCTGACAGGGCTGGTGGGGCAGGCAGAGGGTCAGGCTGAGACAGCAAGTCAGGCAACACCTGTTGCAGAACTCCTCATTTCCATGTGAAGTCCTTCTGAAGCGTGTCTTAGGAATGTCGCAAATAGTACTGGCTGGTGGGAGTGGAAGGAGCTGACAAATCTGGAGGGGAGAAAGGATCTTTATTGCAAGTGGGTGATCAGCCTGGCACTGACCACAACAAGGGAGCTCACTCCATTACGGTGGCTGTGGCACAGCCTCCGTGAAAATTACATGGAATGCAAAATCAGCCCTGGAAATGATTTAAATAGCATTTTGCTCTCAGCATGGCCATTGTGGAGGGCTGACAGCAGGGAGAGAGATCAAGACAGAAGCAATGTCCCTGTCCTTCCTGCAGATGTGAAACTTCATGGTCTTTAATGGACATAGAGACAGGGCAGGAAAGAATCAGAGGTCAGAGATTAATTCCTCAAAACACGAATGAAACCAAAGCAGCTGGGTGGGTTTTCTTCTGGTAGGAATAGGGTCCTGGTTTTCACCCAGCTCTGATTCAGAGATTGACACATCTAACCTATGAAGGACTTGTTTTTTATATATCTGCTTTTTGAGTCCCAAGAGAGCTCAGCATCTCCTGACCATCTCCTTTGTGCCCATCCCAGTCTCCTGTGCCAGAGGAATCAATGATTTTTTCTGCCTTCTCCAACCCTGAAATATCCCTGGGGAATACTGGGACAGAGCACACAGCCATCTTGTTGCTGACAGATCTCCTGCATTGCCTCTGAATGATGACATCCCATTTCTAACCCCCTTTGGTATTGATTTTCATGGTAAACCGACATAATTTGGCTGATACACAATTTTCATTTCCCCCACCGCTGATGAATTGTAACATCCTCTCTCTCTATGCTCTTTAAAAAAAAAAACAAAACCTTAATAATCTGGGAAAGATGACCTTGAAGAGGTGATAATCTCTCTGGCTGAACCTGGGCATGGGGATGGCTTAGCCCCACAGCAACACTCCACACCCCCTACACAACTGGTAATAATTTTGTGATCAGCCTGTGACTGTTCCAAAAAATAGGAACAAATGCGTTAAATCACAAATCTAGTGCACTTCCTATCCTGTCTATTCCCTAAGAACAGCACGTTAGCAGTGCCAGAAGACACATGGATGATAAGTTACTAATAAATTCATTGTGTTGCTGATTTTTAACAGACTGATAAAAACACTCCTTTTAACAGTGCTCAGCTTGCGTGAAAAGAAACGGTAGAGTTTGGGAAAATATTCTACACTTGAATTGTAAGAATTACTATTGTAAAGGCTGTTAATTGCAGTAATTTTGCATTAATCAGGTATTGATTGCATTTTTACCAGCTGAGAGAGCAGCACACATCCCCTCTCACCTCTTGAGCTCAGTGCAGGAAGCTGCCGAGCTGCACGGTTAACAGGGAATCACTAGAGGTCACTTTGATTCCACCTAATGCAACAAAGTCTGGGGGTTTGTTTCTGCCCTTTTTTTTTTGTTGTTGTTGTTGTGAGACACTTTTTAAAAGCAGACTCTTTTTGCACATGTGGATAAGACTTGTGGATAGAAGCTCCTTGGGCTGAATTTTTTTCTGGTGTAAAGAGTGAAACTTTGAAGAAGTTTATAAAGCTGCGTCTATATTCATCAAGAGGAAATTTGGCCGTGAGTTTCTATTTTAATATGAAACATCTTCTACTGGATTTGATATTCCTGATAGCAGATGTCATTATTTAACTCTCAATAAATAGTTCTGTCCTGTCAGGATCCATATAAATAGGAAAAAAATAGCTCCGATGTATAATCTACAAGAAGATATTCCAATTTTCCTGCATATTCAGTTACACCCAAATGAGAAGTAACATTTAGGTGTATTTCATTCCTTGCTTCAGTTGATAAACAAAGTACAGACATTTCCTTGCTAAGAGAAAAAAACACCCCTAAAAAGGAGCACCTTGTGATCAGGCAAAACACTTCCCTGGTACAAAGAGCAGGTCCAAGGGGAATCCAAACTTGGCCTTTTTTTACATTTGTAAAGTGACATTTTGGTCCCTCCTTGGGGATCTATATGATGAAATCTGACTTTTCTTTCATTTTGAACATTTGGGACACTCTGGCCCTACCCTGCAAGCTTCTTTTGTCACAAGTTCACAAGCGCCTGAGTCCCAGGTGAGGAACCCACGGCACATCTCCCTCAGGAATGGCATCACTGCTGTCCAGATGTCTGTGTGCTGAGTCCCTGATGGGGCAGGGGATGCACAGAGACAGCCCCCTGCCCTGGTGAGTGGCAGCATCCTGCCTGTTTCTAAAGGCAGTTGGTTTAATCCTGTTTTGGGAAAGGCATAAAGACTTTGCATGCCCAGAATCTCAGTGGTGCTTAGGTCCTTCTTGCTGCACATAGGTCAGCTTTGGCTGCAACCAGCAGATCCCACAAAGCTACACCTTTTCTTCTGCACCTGGTATTGTTCAGCACCTGCTGGAAGGCACCAGAGCACCTGAGGCATCTGCATCACCCCATGCACTGGTGGGTACCAGCTGCATCCCTTCCACGGTGGCACCACCAGCTCAGCACCACGCTGCTCAGCACTGACAAAAGCAAGACACCAGAGCTGATTTGAAATTAAAATGTTTCAGAAGGGCTTGTCCCATATCCTGTGCTCAGTGCAGAGGATGTCAGTACTTGTGCTTGGGAGCCAGGGAGCCAAGGACAGCACCCGTGACGCTGTGTGTCACAGCGCTGGTTGCAGAGACTCCAGGGGCACTTGCTGCCTGTGAATGAGCCCTTTCACATCCACACAGCACTAAAGCAGGCCTGAGTGACTCCCTGGTATGTCCATCAGTGACTCAGGAGCAGAGGGTGGGAGAGCTGTGGCTGTTCCATGTCTGATGCCCAGCACAGCTCCTGGTGTCAGCGCTGAGTCACTCAGACTGAGTGCCACTGCACAGACCTGGCTGTGTCGTGCCCACATCCAGGCACTGGGGACTTCTCCTGTCCTTTCCATGAGCTGCCCAAAAACTGGGCTTTGGAAGGTGGGAGGTTCCCAAGATCCCCAAAAGTCCCAAGCAGGAAGTCTATGTTGGGTGAGTGTTGGGACAAGCTTCCATCCATGCCTCCCTGCCTTGGGGAGCAGAAGGTCTTGGTCTCCTGTTATCTCACCTGGAAACACATCCCTTCTTCCCTTCCACATTGCTCACATAGAGGGAAATTTCTTCCCAGGGACAACTCTCCATGGTGCTCCCTCAGCCTCCCACAGGCTTTTATCCCCACGGCACTGCATGTCCCACTCTAGATCACATTAAGCAATGTGATGAGCACCCCTCCCATGAGCATCTATCTTTTCCCTTCCTTCCCCCAGGGGAAAATTGAGTGGGAATAGTTTTAATTAACTACACTGTATGTGCACAGTGTTTATACCTACGCAGGCAAGGCTGAACAAGTGTGCCTTGCTCTTGGAAAGAGAGGCACTGAGGTTTGTGGCCTCTCTGAAGTTCTAATCCCACAGTGGAGAACCAGCTCCAGAGAGAGCTCTGGCTTTGGACTACACTGGGCTTACCACAGCACAGAACAGAGAGAGGAGTGAATGTCTGGGCCCAGAGCTTGGTCACTCTGCAGAGCTAAGGAAAGTCTATGTGCACCCCACACAAGGACTGCTGGATGAGACAAAGGTGCTTCAAATGTAGCCTGGGACTTCATGGGGAGCCTCTGCAGAAGGCTGACATGACATTTTAGGCAGGATTCAGAAGTAAAGTTAGGACACCTACGTTCAGACATATTTGCAGCAGTCTCTGTGAGCTCTTGGTGTCTCAGCTCACTCATTAGTCCATAGAGATATTGTCCAGCCAGACTCCTCCAGCCAGCAGGGATGTCCTCTCTGTGGAGGTACATGGAGACACAATCAGAAGCCAAAATAATTTCTTAGCCTTGATCTAGCTAAAGCCTTTATGGGTCCTCCTTGTGATGTATGTGTGTAATGCAGAGTTTAACAGCATGCCAAAAGCCAGCTGTCGTCTTTTGCAAAGGTATTTAGAATGGACTTCAAAATCTGGCAGGCTACATGCTTATTTTATGTATATGGGTGCCTAATACTGGCAGCTGTGAGACATCTAAAAAGTAAATGAATGTTTTACCAATATATAAATTAAGAGGGCTTTCAAATAGTCTGACTATCTGTCAGTAAAGTTTTTGGATAGTCTCTGCATTTCACCATGTGGCCATAGAGGAGATCCCTCAGAATGGCACATGGGCAGTAGGTGATATCTGATTCACTGTGTTTCTCATCATGTTGACCCCACAGACTGTGGAAAAGTATCCTCAGAGATGTTTTTCTGCCCATCTCTGGTAAAGCCAGGGAGACAAAAAGCTACTTGCTCAAAATCAGAAAAAACCCCATCAAAGGGGCAAGGACCAAACTTGTTTCACACAAAGCCCAGCATTGTTGTGGCCAGTTTTTTGTCTGCAATAAGGAATTTTTTTACTGTCTTCTCCTTCCTACAGCTATTTATAGTTTCAGTTCATTACCAGTGGTTAATATTTTCAAAGTAGTCAAGCATGTGGTCACCCACACAGAAGATGTGACTGATTCTGCTGCACTGCCTAAGAAGTGTTGCCCATGATATTCAAGATCTTTCTGCAAGGATCAGTGGGGAGCTGTTGGCAGAGGGCAGGAAAGATGCCCTGCTGCCCTGGGAAGAAGCTATTGCTGAGTCTACTACACTCTGCAAGGCTCTGAGTGAGTTTGCAAAGCTGTTACCTTCTCCTGAAGATGCCCCATATTGGATTTTTATGGATATATTTATTTTTTACTGAATTTAACCACCCCTTTTTGAAGTGCAGCTGAAAGTTTCTGAATACATAGGTTAAAACTTACTGCATTCTGGATCAAAGACTGGCATTTCATGCCTCCTCCTGCACTGTTGTGCAGTGACAAAGTTCCTGGTGACTTAAGTGGGAGAGAGGCTGTGTCCTGGGAGACAAAACTTAATTGAGTGCAATACCACAGGGCACGTAAAGTAGGACAACACAGTCTGACCTCATTTTGCCCATCCATAACCCTGCTGACATCAGTGGGAGCTGCACATATGCAGTCAGGAGGTGACATGTGCCCACTCTTGGCTGCTCTATGAAATTCTTACTTGCCTGATAAATTCTATTATTTGATGGTGCAATATGAGGGCAATGGATACACCAGGTAAAGCTGAGCAAACATAGCTCAGCTCCCTGCCTGTTTGAAGTTGTGGAAAGACTTCTTTTGACGCTGGTGGTTGTTGGATTGAGCCCACAGTACACAGTGATTCATAATCATTTTCCTCAATGAAAGCAACCAGGTTGGTTTGTTGTTATTTGTGGGATCACATATTCATTATTTGCAAACATTTGAATGGCAGTTGGACTTTCTGATGCCTGAGAACCCCATAGTTTCCACTGGTGTTAGCACAAAATGGTTATTCACACAAATACCGTGCCAGAACAGTTTGATACTGTACATTTATTACACTCCTGTTTCCAGAAAAAAATTTGCTGAGTAGAAAGGGCATCATTTGGCAAAGCCAACAAACCTTACACCCAACCAGTGACTGTTCCAAGAGAATTATTCATGAGCAATTCTGAGACTAATATTTATTTGCATTCATCACTGTCTAATAATTAAAACCAGTTCTTACTGCTGTAGAAAACAGGATGGGGCTGACTTACAAGGAAGAGGTGAGCTGGGTGAGTGAGGTTTCAGCTCCTGCTCAGGGCAGGCTGCAGGAGCAGCAGCAGAGCTCGGCAGAGCTCTGAATGTCCCAGATTCTGAGTCTGGGATTTCTTAAAACTAATCTTGTTTTAACTCTTTGGTCTCCTTCCTCACAGAATAAATGCAAGGAGACTATAAAGGAAGATTCTTGATAGATGGGATGCAAGGCTGCTCTATTTAGGAAAACTGCTGGCTTATTTAACGATACCAGTTACTCAGAGGGATGGAGCCCCTCCTTCCTTGCAGACACGTATGGGCTGAGGTGAGACCTGGGACCACCAGAGGCTGCTTACAGCCTAAACTGCTCAAAAAAAACCCCATGAAATGCTTTAATGGTCCAAACTAGCCAAAGCCTGATCTGTATCCAGCTTGTAAATAAGCTTCCTCCACCTAGTGAAAGCCTATGACAGGTCTGTGACACAGTGTCTGTCATGAGACCAAAAGGAAGTTGCTGTAATTGCACACAGATGTATCATCCACTCCCTTGCAGAGAATGCCATCAAAAGTCTCAAAACTTGGAATGATACAGCATTCCCAAGTACGGTTTCCCTGTGAGCACATCCCTTTTCCAAGGGAGGCATCCTGATGTCCCAGAGGTCTGGTCCAGGCAAGCTTTGTCCCAGAGATGGGCTGAGGAAGGGGTCCCTGTGCCATTCTGGGAGTCCAGCAAGCTGGGCAGAGCTGCATGAAGCACATGGTGTTCTCAGAGCATCCCTGCTCCCCTGTCCATGTCCAACCCCTCCTGCCCTTGGGCAGCAGCCAGATGTGAGTTTGGTGGCCAAGGAAGCCTCCATGGTCACGCCACACTGTGCATCCCTTGTCACCTCTCCTCCTCAGTAATACAAACAGACATTTGTTCACACCAAACTGAGCAAATCTAATATTTATTTCACATTTAGGTCACAGGACATCAAAACAAATATTTTTACCCCAAACAGATTTCCTGAGCTCATGGTTTCATTCCTGATTTGCAGTAATATTTGTCCAAAAAGGTGTCTTGCTCTCACTTAAAAATGAAAGGAAAAGAAGTTATATAGGGTCCTGCACTCGGCTTTAAGGTGCACAATTGCCTGTGCACCCAAATCACCTCTGGATGCCACTCTCGATTTCACTGGAACCAGGACAAGATCATTAAACTCATATTTCCTGGATTTGTTCACTCCTTTTCATCCCTGAAAACCAAAATTATTTAAATACGTAAGTCTAAAGACCCCAAATGTAAAGCATTAAAAATTATATTTAACAATCTTGGCTCAAACATTGGCTGTGGGGCCCCTATCAAATCTGAGACAATCCCATCGCTTGTAAAGATGCATTTTTTTAAAGACCATTTTTTTTCCCTTTCAGCCCACGTAGGCCAAGGATCACATTAACACTGCTCCTTTGAAAGCTCTGAAGGGCTCTGTACATGGAAAATTGACCTTTTTTCAGTTAAGTTTGAACTAGTTTTAAGGCAGAAACTGCTGAAGAGAGAATTTCAAAAGCTTAAGAAATCTAGTGGTCCCTTATGACTTGCAGTAATGAGTAAGATAAAATGCTCTTTCTGGTTTCCTTCCCCCTGTAATTGAAATAGATGCTGTACTGGGGCTGAAAACTGCTGCCCAATTATCGCCCAACTGGACTGATTTACATCTCCTGCTCAGCCTCAGCATGGTGTGAAGTGCTCAAGAGGGCCAGTGTAAACATATTTATATCCTGGTGGGATGTGCTGAGCTCCTAATGTCAGGATAATAATATTATATATGTATACATATATGTGCATATATCTGTCTAAAGATCCAGCTAGGCAAACTTTCCCCTGTGAGGGCACAAAGAGCTGCTGGCTGAGGCACAGCACAGTTACCTGGCTGGGAAACACCTAGTTTACCCCAGTGCTTGGCTTGGATTTTAGTTGCACTGTGGATGTGATCCTCTTTTACTGGCGCATCCAGGTTCCCTTTGGAGGGTTTACCTGAAGTCTGAGCACCAGGGCACTGCTTGGACTATTGGTCAAGCAAACACAAACTAGTCTCAGTCTCATTTAGGGTCATTTCTCACATTGGGTTGGGTGGGGGAGGTGGAGAGGACAGGCAGCTGCTGGTGGGCACCTCTGCCTCCCCACAGAACCCTTCCAAATGAGTTGGCTTTGCAGAGCCACGCAATATTTCACAGGTAAATGACAGACTGCCTACATGTCTGTAGGTGGGAGGAGAAGGAGGTTGTGGCCACCACATGAAGCCACACCGGCACAATTCCTGGTGCATTTGAAGAGTCCAATACCAAATCCCACAGGATCCCCACTCTGCGTTTCAATGTCATCAGGGCAAAATCCTCAGAGAATGTGCAATAGGAATGCCATCACATATCAGACATTTCAGGAAGTCTCTGTAATTTCTTTAATTATTCAGACAACAGAGCACAAGGATAATAGCTTCAAGTACATTCTTATACATTATTTTGACAGTAATAGATATGTATTTAGTCATAAACTATTCTGTAGCCACCACTATGTGTACATTTTATACAAACTATTGCCATACTCAGACCCTGAAAATGGACAGTGACATCTCCTAGGTGTTTTGCACAAGGTTATGACAGTACATCCTTCATACGAGAGCTGTAGCTGTGGGTTGGATTGGCCCATCTAAGGAAGCACTTCTAACACACCACGGAGGGGTGATCCTGATGAGAGGCGCCAGAGGGAGAGGTGGAATTCAGACACGGTGAGAGGAAGACACAAGGCTGCTTGGAATAAGTGCAATGGAGAACATGACACAGCATTTCTCTCCTCAGTTAAACACATTGATCCTGGTGTAAGAGCATCTAAACTCTCACACCACAAAGCTCTGAGCTCATCTCGGCCTTTGGGTGAAGATTAAATGAGGCAATGTCTGGTGTGGTCCCATCCAGGCATGAGCCCTGCCCTGACACAAGCGTGGGCTCTGGTCTGACGGCTCTTTAACATCTCAGCTGTGATTTAGATAGAAGCCCTCCAGCCAGTGGCTTTAAGTTTGATCCTTGACATCCCTAAACACCTCCACCACCCATCCTCTGGAGAAGGCACCTTCCAACATGGTCATTTCTTTGAGTGCAGAGGCCTTAAAATATGGCAGCCACCTCTCAGAGGCAGGGTAAGAGCTCAGACACCCAGATGCTGCCAAACTAAGGCCAGACTCTTACAGCAAAGACTCATTTGTTCCACGATCACATTCTCATATGCCCCAAATCATCTGGGTTTGCAGCCCTCAGCACACCCCAAAGACAGGGAGCTGGCAGAGTCCAAGCTGGGGTGAGCAGCGGGTCCTCAGCACCCACCAGGCAGTCCACAGTCCCCCGTGACGCCTCTCGTTGGGTAGGCATGAGGGTGGCTTGTTTCCTCTCCTGGTGCTGCAGCACACTGTGGTCACTCCAAAGTCTCATCACCCTGGCCATGTCCAAGCTTTGGAGGTTGGAAGTGGGGCTGGACTAGAGGTTGACAGGAAGGAGAGATCACATCCGTCTGTCGGGGCTTCACACAGCAGTGCTCATGCGTGGAACTCGGCCACCAGCTCCTGACAGCACTCCAGAAACTCCTAGGATTTCAGTGTGGAAGAGAATGGTCTACACCCTCTGGAGATGGCCCCAGGCAGGGACATTCTGGAAGGCTGTGGAGTTGCCATCCATCCCAGCAGAGAATGTGGCCGGAGCAAAAGGCCTGGTGGATCAACATCCTAGACTGGCGAGTAATGGAAACCAAAGAAAAGGTGAGAAGACATTCAAGGCAAGCTCCCTTCCGGCACGGTCCCGTCGCAGACGCCCACATACATGCACACACAATGTTTTGCAAAATTTTTAAAGGGATCCTGGAAACCCTCCATGGAGGAGCATGTGGTGCAGCAGAACCTCACTGATCAGCACCTGTCAAGATCCCCTCGGGGTGGGTTGGGGCTGGGACCAGGCAGGGGACGCAGCGCTGGCCGCACCACTCAGCTCCTAAAACACATCTCCAGCACCCATGGGTGGCTCAGGATGGACTCCTGGATTTCAGCTAAGGAACGTCTCTTAGGATAAATGAACAAATCTTTATCCTTTTGTTTGTTTTGCAAAGGGTGTTTTGCTCTGCTCTCAGTGGCCCCAAGCCCTGTGCTGTTACTCAAAGCGGCCAGTGAAATCTGGTGGCCATCTCCCTCTTCCAGCATCAGCCACATGAATCCCTCTAACTCACCAAAGTCAGTGTCTCTCCCTCAGATTTCCATCTTCTGGGCACCCAAATTGGAGCCCACTGAAATCCAGGTGTTGCCACAAGGTGAAGGCAGCTGCCTGCCTTCTCATTAATATGCTTCAAAGGGAAAACTTGATTTAGCATCCTCAGAGATCAATTTTAGGAGCCATTCACAGTCTCCAGACCAGACTGGGAAGTGGACATGGAGTCAGGGCTGGAGCTGGAAGAGAAGAGCATCACCTGAGCAGGGATGGGGAACCAGGGCTCTGGCAAAGGGAAACCCGTCTGCCAGTTGCTTGTGCAAATAAATGAGGTTCTACTGTCAGTACAAGAGATTCCAGGTTATGCACAGATGTGATGGAATCGTTTCCTTAATTAAAGTACCAAAATTAAATGTTATAAGCAACACATCTAAATAAAATAACGGGCACTCATTTAGGCATCATGTTTCCTAAACCAATAAGCAAAAAGGAAAAAAAAAAAATGGGATGCACCAGGAACTCTTAGTTATTATATACTAACCAAACTGTGCATGGCACATTTTATTTCTATAAAACTATTAAAACTATTACAAAATATTCAAAAATACATTTTAGTAAATTTACAGCAGTTATTTCTCAATTTATTAATGCAAAACATCCTTTTCCCCCCTCTGTACAAACTACCATCTCCATCGTCACAGAATTGCCGCCATGTGCGCTTTTTAAAAAATATTATTTTCTAATAAACTTTTTCTGAAGTTAAAAATAACAAAGTTTCTTACGGCTTTTGCAAATAAAAAGTTTGTGTAACAGTCTTGACTTCCATGAACTTCCATGAACGTGGCCAAATGATGTTTTTACAAAGCAAAACATGGAAAACAATACAGGAAATGATGTTACATTTGAAACTATTTAAATTAAAATAATATATTCTCATATTTTACACTATTTCAAAAAACGAAATGTGATTCAGTTAAGTATTGATCTCTCAAAAAAATCTAATTTACAATTCTGTGTATAAAAATATAATTTACGGACCCCCATGAAGTTTGTCTTTTTTGTGTGTGTTTGTTTGTTTGTTTGTTTGCTTGTTTTTTAGACTTGCTGAAATGAAGGAGCAATGTAATGGAGAGGTGGGAAAGTACAGAATTTTGCTTTCTGAAAGTCAGGACACACGTGACATGTAGAAAAATAGACTCTGCGCAGTTTTGCTTGGCCTCACAAAATAATTTTTTCCCCTGTGAGTACAGTTCACATGATAATAAATTATCAAAGAAACTATTTAAGGCTCTTGAAGGTCCGGTTCATATCATTTAAAACATCTATTCAAAATACCAAAGAAATAAATATCCAGGAGAAGAGAAAAAAAAAAAACNCGGCCAGCACGGCCTGGAGCAGGCGGAAGGGAGCGAAGGCCCAGTGCGCCCAGCTGTGCTCCTCGATGACGGCGTAGCACGAGGCCAGCACGCGGTCGATGAGGATGGTGCCCTGGGCGGTGAGCGGCGCGTAGGCGCCCGACGCCTCCTCCCGCAGCGACACGCGGTGCACGGCCGCCGGCAGCAGCTGCTGCCCGCCCTCGCCCAGCACGAAGACCCGCTGGCCCGGCCGCACGCGGCTGGCAAACAGCGCCCGGCTGCTGGCGGTCCCCGCCTGAGACTGGTTCTGCTGGGGGGCCACAAAGAGGAGGTGGGCGGCCGTCAGCAGCAGCCGGGCCCGGGGCTGCCGAGTCTC
>VXAX01007356.1:501365-527234 GCA_013399835.1 Leptocoma aspasia
AGGGGGGGGCTTTCAAAAATACTAAGACAGATGCGTCCTTTAGGATTGCTCAGAGAGGTTAACAAACACAAATACAGGTATCTCTGTGGCTCTACCTGAGTCATCAGTCTGTCAGCTCCCGTGTTCTCTTCATCCTTAAAAATAATGTCAGGGTTGTAATTTGGGGTTAGTTCTTTAAATCTCTCGGAGTTTCTTGTGATCTTCCCTTCATATCTTCCACTGGCCCCTAGGGTCTTCTCTGCCACATTGGGAATAAACTGCTTATAGGCTAAAGGGGTCAGCTTTTTGGGGTGTCTCCTTTTTCCAATGCCCCTGCCTGGTCCACAAGTCAGCCCAGAGGAGACTAAAAGAGCGCAGATGAAGCCCACCAAGAGAATTCTTGTCAACAGCAGCATTTCGTCCATTGAATCCAATTACTTCAAAGCTCTCTGTGCCTATCCCTGGCTGTCTCTCTAGAGCTCTCTCTCCTCCTATGTCCTTGTCTGCTTTCTGAATCGTATACTATCCACCGATCCCTAGCAAGACAGGTGCTGGAATGGCAGGCTTTAGGTCGCTGATAACGGAACACATCGGAGTTTGGTCGGGAGACAGCAATCGAGAGACAAAAAAAGGGTCTGATTTTAATGGTAGCAAAGCAAGACGCTTGTGAGAGGAGTCTGCCTTTAGTTCTATATTATAGCTGCCAGGGCCGAGAGCTGATTGGCCAAGGCGAGACAAGCTTGTCTTCTGATGTTTTAACCCTCAAAAAGGCAACAAATTCTTGAAAGATTTTTTTTTTCCTTTTACCTGAAGGGCTTGGAGCTGAGAGGGGTGGAGATCGCGCTTTCTTGGGATAACATCAATTACACGCTTTTTTTTTTCTTTCTTTCTTTTTTTTTTTTCTTCTTCTTATTTTTTTTTTCCCAAAAACTTTCTTGGCAGAATGGTACATTTGTCAGCAAGAGGAACATATGCCTCTCTGAAAGGGGGGAAACATTAAGATTAGCAGGCTGCTTCAGTGCAAGTCAAGTTTCTAAGGGTAGTTGTGGTTAAATAAAATGCCGAATTATCGGGGAGCCGTGCAAATAGGAACATACTTGGGTAATATTAACGCCCCGGGGGGGAATAATGCCATTTCAGAGCGCACCCACCTAAATGGCTTTGTAACAGGTTTCTTGCCCCTGAAAAGGGAGATTGCTCTCCCTCCCAAAGACATACATTTTTAAACACACTCGCCTTTTAGCTGATAAATGACCACTTAAATAGCAGAAACAGGTCTGATGCGAAGCGGCAGTTAAATGAAGTTAGTGTGTCTGACTTGTGTATCACACGACTACAATGTGGCACTTTTTTTTTTTTTTAATAAAATCAGGACTATCACCCAGTTTAAAATAACGTTGTATCTTCGGAAGTGCATGAATAGTCAACTGATTAAAAATAGATGGTCTCCTGAGCACGCTGGGGCTATATTCTTTGTTTCTTTGGTCAAAGTCGGAGAGGAGCGTTTTAGAGTCTTACACCTCCTTGCGGGGTGTCATTAAGTTTTTAAGAAAAGCATAGTGTTGAAAGCATCCACAAACACAATTAACAGAGATCGATCCAAGCAAAGTGAATGGAAAGGGGATAAGTTTAATGTTAAATTAATTGTTATCTCATGCAGCATGGCAAGTGATGTCTTTATCCCGATCTCCAAAAGCTACTAATCAGACAAAGGTGTTGAGAGACGAGCAAAATTGCAGAGATGAGGCTGATAGAGCAGGTTAGACAGAACAGTGGAGTCCCATATGAACAAACACTTCTCTGCCTGCAAAGTGCTCATTTGCTTTTGCTCCTAAGAAAATACAATTTGTCCTAAGATCTAGAAACTTTCAGGAGTTTTTTGGCAGTTCTTAAAAATTCCAAGACGGTATGCTAAAGTAATTCAAAGTCCACTTTATCAGAAAAACAAAACACATCCAAAATATAAACTTTATTTAAGATGTGGGGTTTAAAAAAGAAAAAGAAAAAGGAAAAAAAGAAATAAAAAGAGCTCTTTGGGGTGAACAACTATATGGGAGTTTTCTGGTCTGTGACATTGAGCTGAGTAGTAATCAACTTAAACCTTGAAAATAGATTTTAAAATCAGTTTTTAAGTGGTAAAAAAGTTGTATATCCGCAAACTGCAACAAGCAGGTCAGCACGGACTTTTCAAGGGACACAGTGGTCTTTTCAGGTAAACTTTAGAAAAGAGGCAAAAGAAGTGGTCCGAAGTGGTCTCATGCCGACTCTAACTGGTGCTCTTTCATCTTTTCAGCCTATGCTTTTCTTCTGCTATTTATGTTTCTTTGTGGAGTTTCAGTGAGTCATCGATTTCTCTTTCCGACCTTAAAATTGAGTTTTGATTTGGAAATGGGTAAAAAGTTAGAAAGTCATCTGCTTGGCTCCTAGGTTGTTATCAAGCAACTTAGTTGCAGAAACAAGTTGTATAACAGCTAAATACCTGCTTCATGCTATTAAAAAACAAACTTAAGTTTTATCTCCCCGTCTGCGAGAAGACAGATACAAGGAATATATAATTTATACAAAAGAGGGTATGTTCTTTTGATGTGGTTGCCTAAACAGCATGACTTGATATAACAGTTGATTAAACAGCGCCAAGGAATAAAAGCTATTCTTAATGGTGTGGAATACTGCAAAACTTTTATCACCCCTCTTACCTTGTCCCCCTCCCCATGGAAAGAAGATCGATATCCCAGGCACTAGATGGGTGGACATCGCAGTGAAGAAGTCTAGAGAATAAGGACAAACTCCCTCATTATCAGATTGCCATATGTACAAAGCAGTTACCCAAAGATTAACAGGGAAGGAAACGCAAAGAAGGAATTAATTAAATNCCGCCCGCCCCGCCGAGCCTCCGGGATGCGCCCAGCCTCTCCTCCCCACGAGGAGCTTTTCTTCTTTCTTTTTAATTATTATTTAAATGCCGCAGCTTCTGGGAAAAGAGCAGCCCCCAAGCCCCCGCTCCGCACTCCCAGCAGCACGGGGGGCGGGGGTCCTGCCCCTGCCCCCGGCCCGCCGGGCCCAGCCCCGAGCCGAGCCGTGCCCAGCCCTGCCCGCCGCACACCTCAGCCACAGCAAACACCCCAGAGCAGCAGCAGCCCCCGGCCGGCACCGATGCCTTCTTTGGAGGGTCCAGAGCCCGCAGCCACCGCTGTCCCCATGGGCCCCGGGGTCCCTCAGGGCTGCCCAGCGTGAGGGTGCCGGGGAGGCCCCTGAGTGGAGCTGCCTGGCTCCACTGCCCTGCCCACGGCGCCAGCTCCATCGTGGAGCTGCCACCAGGCTCCTCATCAGCCCCCAGAGCCCTGCTGGAGTGCTGGGGCCATTGGGTCACCCGGACCCTGATCCACAGCACAGCCCCAGGAGCATCCACTGGTGACCCCGCTGAGCCCCGGTTCCGGTACCCAGCACAGCCCCGTGGCCAGCGCTCCTCGCTGGCACGCAGGCTCTGCCAGGGCTCAGCCAAACCCACTGGGAGCTCCCGCTCTGGTGGCATGGATGGGGCCATTGGGCAGCACCGTCCCGGGCCGTCCCCATCCAGCCTGGGCTGCAGAGGGGCAGTGATGGATGCACCCAACCCCCAGCCAGATCTTTCAGAACCAGACATTTTTTTATCTTTTTTTTTTTTTTTTTATGAAATCCGGATTTGCTGATGGCTGTGGGCTCTGCATAAAGCCAAGGAAGGGTTCAGACTGCACAAGAGATGTTGCTCATTGGTCATTTGAAGTTTCCAGATTTTCCTTGCACTGATGTATTTTGGTTGATGAATCTCAAAATACAGAAAACTACACATGCAAATGCTGTGTGACTTTTAACTGGACCTTCAGTATTTATCGTCCTTAATAGCCAACATTTGTCCTCATGCTTAATGTATAATTTTTAAAATAAATTATCCATTTTTAGAGCATGAAAGCTTCATTCTTGTAGCCTCTTTGCACCTGTGGTGCTTCCCAAGAAATTTGGGATCACAGGAATCTCTGCCAGAGAAGTAGATCATTAATAACTTCAGTGAAAACAGAAGTTATACTAGAGTAAAACTGGTGTAAATGGAAGACTCAGGCAGGACTTTCATCAGAAGTTTTGTTTGATTCTTTTATATACCCCACTCTCCTTCATGGCAGTGTTAACCCATTTCCTTTAAAGGAATTGGTGCATGTCCCTGTTGCCCATCCTCCTGGTATTGCAATCAATATCTCGTGGTATTGAAAATGAAATTAGAAATTTCAGTTCAGAATTACTGGCTAGCTGGCAACTATATCTTTATAATGACAAGCAGAACAAGTCTTACTCTTTGTAATTTTCTTCCAAAAACCCCAAAATCCTGGCACCAACAAGAAAAATTAAACTTGTAGTTTTCCATGCATTTTGGTTTGACAGCAAAATTCAGGGAGCCATGCAGCTGAAACCTGGTATTGCTTTGGTGTGCCCTTAGTCTGGCATTAGTCTGTGAGCATTTCTGCTACAAGAAAAAAAAAATACTTAGTGTGTATGGAGAAGTAGAAAATATTTGCTTTCCAGAAAAACTGTGCATTGATTTTGCAGTTTTCATACCCATTTGCTAGTGGATTGATGCTAATCATTGGCTTGGTCAATAGAGCCTTTCATCATACATGCAAAAGTTTTTGTAGGCAGAATGATTCATAAGACATTGTTATCTAGGTTTTGTTGTGTATTTGCTGTTGAACCAAACTTTAAAGCAGAATTTCCCACGGGTTTCCCTATATCTTCAGCAGGGCAATATGTAGTGTCTGATTATAGGTTTATAGAGAAACCCTTACATTTCTCTTTTAGGTGTTTTCACTTCTCCTTGAATAACCCAACTGTTTGTCATTCCAAAAGTCCCAGGAGGGAGTGAGTATAATTTTTTTCCTTCCTGGATTGTGATCTGCATCCCTTTTTACAGTTACTTCCTTCTGATCATGAATGGGGAAAATCCCAACCGAGGTGTTTCTGTCCACGGGGACGGTGGGAGGGAAGCAGCCACTAGGGGAGCTCGATGTTGGGAGTAACCTCTGAGCACCTTCCTCACAGCTTACACAGCTTTTCTGCAGTAGAAATTTGACAGCAGGTGTTAAGTTAAAAAAAAAAAAAATAAAAAAGGAAGGAAAAGAAAAAAAGCAGCAACATACCAAAGGTGTAGATTTTGGAGGTTTATTTTTCAGATTTTTTTTTATAGCAGTTTTATAGCCAAGTATCCAAAAATTATTTTCTTGTTGCTCTGTACATGGAATTGTGAGGTGAGAAATGGCCACAACACATATTTTCCTAGCTTCTGATAAAATGATAAAATGAGGACATACTGAGATGTAACTGCTTAAGCAGCAGCCATGAGTACAAGAATATCTAAGGTTTAATCCCAGTCGTAAAGTTAACTTGCTTTCCTGGTCATTGGCAGGTGACTTAGATTCAAAGTTTGCATCACATAAACATTGCTAAGAATAAACCTTCAAAAGAAATCGTATCTTTCTCTTGTTGTCATTGTTATAAAAGTTGTTGACTGGATTATTAATGGTTAGTATGTTAATTTGGGTTTTAACCAAATTATTCCTTATCTAAGGAATTTATCTGGGCAACAGAGTCAATGATCATTAGAGGTTGTAGGTGTATGAAGAGCCAAAATAAATCTTTTTCTCCATGCAGATCAATACCAGCAGGTTCTTACTTGGCTGTCTTTGGGTCCCACCTATTCATAAATGTACCTCTGAGTATGAAGAAGCTATTTATTCTAAGAGACTTGCTCTCATCTTTTTCAGTATCAATGACTGTGGAAGCTAATAAAATGTTTAGTGTAAATAAAGAGCCTATCTTTAAGATATATTAATACTCCCCACAAATGGTTAATGAAATAATTACCTTTTAGCAAGATCTACATTTTAATGTGCTGTTTTCTTTTCAGAAAAGAAAAGAAAAGAAAAGATGGATACTTAAAAAACATTGGGAAATGCAAGTAATTCTTAGCTGTCTGACTTGCACAGTTGTGTTTCAGGGAAAAAGTGCAGAGTCATATTTTGGAATATCAAGTGATAATACATCTCCCCCTCTATATGATATGACAGCCAGACAGGGGATGCTAAGAGAAACCTGAAGGCATGAGATAAATTCAAACTTAACTTGCTGGCTCTTGCAGTGTGGGGTTGGCTCGTTCAAAGTACACAAACCAACAGACTGGATCAAGGCTCTCTGTTTGGGCAGAGATCAGAAACAAAGCTTGCCCTCTAAAGTCCACCTCATAGCCAGATCCAACCATGGTAACCACTGTATTCACTGGGCCATGGTAGCAGGAGAGGTATGTGCATGATTGTCTTAGTTTTTCTTGTTTCCTTACATTTGCAGACTATTTTTGAGCATAGTTTACATGTTTTCTTTCTTTTTTCCTGGCATATTTACACCCCAGCTTTTTAAAACGCTTTGTTCATGCCAGTCAGTTCAGCAATGCGCTTGTTAAAGCAGTTCCTAATATATTGTATATGACTGAAAATGACTTAATTGTTCTATTTCTTTCTGACCCCAATAAAAAGTGTCCCCGATATTGTTTGAGTCACTCCCTGTTCACAAGCGCCTACATGTATGTCACCGGGTGGCTTTGAAACATTTCTTAGCTACATCAGTCCAACTGCTCTTATTTATTTATTTAGATTTGTAATAATGACAGTAAATGGCCATCTGAATCAATCTGGGCACTTTGCAGTCATTAATACTGCAGCATCGATATCACATAACACAATTATAGTGCAATAAATTACCCATATGTCTCATCTGTTGCCCAACCAAAATAAGAACTCCCCATATCTATCACATTGCTCATTTATGCCCTTTCCCTCTAAAACACCTTGATAGCGGAAAAAAGGGCTTTGAAATGTTCCTGAAAGCTTAACAAAACCCTGTTCTTTCCAAGGGAGGATGCAGATATGAGAGCTGAGGAAATGGCACGTGGGATGCTCCATCAGCTGATGTGTCCTTATGAGCAGAGAAGGGCCCAATCCTCCGCACAGTCAACTCATAAAGTTACTTAAATTAACATCAGAAAACCTCAGAACATCTTTCACTGATCACATCTGCAACTGGATTGTGTGACAGTTCAGGAAGACTTCTGCTCACTCATCTCAACCCATGTGGGGCTTCCAATGACAAAACCAAAACCTTGATTTTTTGTAGAAACCCATTCAACCTAAGTCACTGATACAGCTCTGAATCCAGTGTGAAGCCAGAACTAGGAGTGGTCTGTCAGGCTGCACATCATTCTGATCTTCCTTACTGGTTTGAGAAATAATTTAGCACTGCCCAGTTCAGCAGCCTAATCTTCAAGGGTGGGAGGACTTGGGTAACTGCAGACAGATCAGCACCTCAACCCCACTATCCTCTGACAGCTGATGATGCAAGGACCTCTTTCATGCAGCCTCCTTCTGAGTGGCAGCAATGATTGTTTTTACCTCAAATGGATTCTGGAACATCTTTACTGGAGCAACAGAGGAAGGGAGGGACAGAGGGAGGGAGAGAAAGAGGAAGAGAGGGAGGCAAGTTTCTTGAGTGCAAAGAGTCCTTTGTGCAACCATGAAGCTCAGAGGTCCTGTGCTGTTTTGTCATGGGCTGGAAGGGGAAAGAAGCTGAACCAATGATTTTGCAGAAGCAGTAGCTCAAAGCAGCAGTAATCCTTCGATTCAAGAAATTGGAATCCTTTTTCCAATTTCCCACAGGATCCCCTTAGAAAAACCATTAGAACAGCAGACTTGACCCTGGTAGGCCTTGATTCAAAGCCCTCTGGATTCAATTGGTCTTTCTGTTGTTTCAGAGGATTTTGCATCACTTTGATGTTAAGTCCATCACATTTGTGTTGCTCAGAGCAAACTGCTTGTGTTGCTGTTAACAATTCCTCAGATTCATACATAAAAGCAGGGAGGTAACACTATGGTTTTATAGCATCAAAGTAGCAAGCCCTGCTCAGTTCCCCAGCGAGATTTCTTTGGTTAACTCAACAAGCAGCTCTACAGGATAACAAACTGTGTTAACTATTCATGCTAGATGTTTGTGTCTCCTTCACAACTGCAGCAGTATTGCCCAAATCTGCTGTAATGTGACAAATAATCTATTGGTCAAATTTGTTTGTAGAATCAATCAATTCCAATCAGTAATTGCCTTTGGGCAACAGTTCAATTATGGCCTTATCTTTTGCTTCTTGCTGTTGTAAAAACATCTAAGTTTTGAAGAGCAATTTGCTTCATTTGTGCTCAGAATCAGGCAGTGTTGATGTTGATGCTTATTTTATTCATATAACCATATTTTCTGCACATGGCTTCTTTGTGGGCATGGAGTAACAATGCAGTGACAATACCATAACACACAGTGAACCATGCTAAATACTTATTAACATTGATAACCAAGGAGGACTATGATGCAGCTTTTACTCCAGTGCTGAAGTTGTGAGATCTCTGCATCTCTCAAGGTTCAAATAAGAGATGCTGTTTTTATTTCAGCTCTTCTCTGTGTTTGTTTTTCTGTATAGAAGAAAAAATACTTGCTGGAGGTGCAGAGTTTTCTTCAGAAAGAAAAAGCACACTCTTGAAATATTCATCATAAAAAAAAAAAAAACAAAAACCAAAAAACCCCACACCCTATTACTTCACTCAGCCTTTCCTTCAGAAAGCAAAATAAATCATAATTTATGCATGGAGACTTGAAAATCGTCACAAAGTAGCATAAGGGCAGCCTGACAAAATAAGGCACAGACCGTAAGCTAGAAAATTACCCACCATGTAAACAAGGTGACACAGACAATTGGGCACTGAGAGCTTAGTGATTTTTGAGGCAGGGGAAAGCATTTTGCTGATATAACCTAAGGGAATTTGAAATCATTCCAAAATGCACTACCTGAAGACAGGCAATTTTTTGGAATGTGTGTATATTATGTCATTATATCTAAATATGCTGAGCAAAGAGCAGGATAATATTTCCCTTTCCTTTATGCTGTTAAAATGAATTCAATTTGGGGCAAAACTGCTCAGCTTTAATCAGTATTTTTGTGCATTAGTATCCAGTTGAATCCCAGGGCAAGCCAAACAAGCTGCAGACATTGGTGCAGCTTGATATTGCTATTTTTATTCATTTCTGCTTATTGCAGCAAAGCTTAGATGCCAAAAGAGAACCACCTTACTCAGCTTTACCCAAACAAATATAAGAACATCTCTTCTTCAAAGACCCTACTCTTTTATTTGTACTGTTTGTACTTCACCTTATCTGTATGAAGACCCATTGAAGTAAGTGGAACAATTTACAGAATGAAGCATATTATGATTTCCAATCTGATCTAGCAAAATGAAACTTTTATAAAGTCCTCAGCTGCTCCTGATAGGATGCAGTAGGAGAAATGCCTCTCTTGCCTCAGTTGAAGGTGTCATCCATACATTTTAAAGCTTTCTGGCCAAACTCATCTCTAGATATTGCTGAGGCAATTATATTCAGAGTGATTCAAACAGGACTGGATACTTACATGATTGGACTATCTACGCTGAGTAGACAGTTTGGAATTATGTGTGAGCTTTACTAATTTTGAAAGAAAGTTTCATTAATTATTTGGAGCCAGCAGGAAACTCTCCCTTTAAACACCTTTTTGTGTAAATAACCATTTTGAGGTTCCGCCAGCAGTATTCTCTGAACTTGGCTGGAGCCAAGGGGGAAAAGGTTTCAAAGACACTGGGTGACTTGGCAGCACAGTGATCCTTCTTAAGCAATGAGTTGTGCATCTGCAATCTCTGGCACAGAATGGAATTGTGGCAGCTTCACAAGTCCCTGTGAGAGGGCATCCTCACTCGTGGCAAATGTACAAGATAGGTTTATCACAGAGTCACAGAATGGTTTGGGTTGGAAGAGACTTTAGGGACCATCTAGTTCTGACTCCCCTGCTCTGGGCATGGACACCTTCCACTAGACCAGGTTGCTCAAAGCCCCATCCAACCTGGCCTTGGACACTGCCAGGGATGGAGGATCTGCAACCTCTCAGGGCAACTTGTGTCAGTGCCTCACCACGCTCAGAGGAAAGGATTTCCTCCGAGGACCTAAACCTCCCTTCTTGCAGTTTGACGCCATTCCCCCTTGTCCTATCCCTCCATACCCCTCTCAAAAGGGTGTCAAAAAGGTTTTGACCCCTGTCAAAAGTCCCTCTCCAGCTCTCGTGTGGTCCCTTGAGATACTGGAAGGTGCTATAAGGTGTCCCTGGAGCCTTCAAGTCTCCAGGCTGGATAACTTCAACTCTCTCACTCTGTCTTCATAGGAGAAATGTTCCAGTCTTCTGAGCATCTTTGTGGCCTCCTTTGGACTTCTTTCAGCAAATTCATGTCTTTCTTATGTTGGGGAGCCCAGAGCTGGACACAGCACTGCAGGTGGGGTCTCATGAAGGCAGAACAGCGGGGCAGAATCACCTCTCTCAACTTTCCTCAGCCAGCTGGACACCTTTCTTTTCCATAGAATCATAGAATCCCAGAATGTTCTGAGTTCAAAGAGAACCACAAGGATCATCAAAATCCAGTCTCTGGCCCTGCACTGGGCAGCCCCAAGAATCCCACCATGTGCCTGAGAGCATTGTGCAAATGCTTCCTGAGCTCTGCCAGGCTGGTGCTGTGACCACTTCTCTGGAGAGCCTGTTCCAGTGTCCAGCCACCCTCTGGGTGAAGAACCTTTTTCTAACATCCAACCTAATAATTTTGATGCTGCTCAGAACACAATTGGCTTTCTGGGCTGTGAGGGAACAGTGCTGGGTCATGTCCAGCCTCTCATCCACCAGCCCAGCTGGATGTTGTGGATCAGTCTAGGCAAGCTCATGTTGCTTGTAGGTGCAGGAAGCTGGGAGAGCCTGAGTGGCTCGTTGTGGTAGGTGAGATGCAGTGTGGTGACTAATTCAGCCTTGCCACCACAGTGCTTCCTTGAATCCTACAGATCCATATGTGGCTTTTGAAAATGTCACTCAGGTAGCATAATGTCGCCCAAGTTGTTTGGTGAACCAAGAGTCAGGCTGTGAATGGCAAGTCCTACAGAGGAAAGAAGCAAAAGTGCTCCATACCTTTCATTTTTCACAAATACAATGTAGAGAGCAGATATCTTTAATTTGTATTCACATTTTCTAATCTGATGTCTTAATGCTCACTATAGTTTTCCTGAAAAATAAGGATTATTTCAATCTATGCTTAGATTATCAGCCTCCAAAAAACCTCTGCTGAGATCTTAATGTTCTGTACATGACAGCCACTTAGAAAACCAACATTTTTTTCTTGTACTGTGCAGTTTTTATTTCCTGTTGAATGCATTTATTATACATTAACATAATTACTTTAATTTATTACCTTAGTAAATATCAGGCCCATAAAATGTCAGCGTATTCTGTGTGTTACACTGTACTCATTCTGTTTAGCAAAGAGCCTCCAACAAATGATCAAACTCAGCATCATGGTTCTACTTGACACAGGCATTTTTGAAGGAACATTGTGCAATAAAAAATGTGCACTTGTAATTAAATTTTGCCTTTGTTTATACCTACACACTCCTGTTGTGATCCATGCAAACTGAGACCTGCAAAGCCATGTCCAACTGGCTGGGATGCTGAAAATCCCTGTGTTGCTAGTTCTAATCCTAGTACTTTTAATGCATCAAATCACTCTCACACCCTGAATTTAAAATAGAGTTTTTTCTTGTTTGATATTTTTTTTCCCCTAAAATTTAAAAATATTAGAATCCTTAAATTTGCTGTTTAAAAACCTCTTAGATTATGCTTAACACATGGGATATAATAAGAAATGATCCCAAGAAGTTTATCTCACTTAGGTTCCTGATCCCAGATCAGGATCACAGCACATTTACACTTATTCTTGACTTCACTATTAAGCATGCAGATTTTGGAGCAAGTATGTATTAGAGGCACTGTCTACAACACTGTACATCATCTGCTGTGTTTCGTCAAGAGGGAAGTGCAGCATCCCCTTTCTGCCCTTTGCAGATTCCCCAGCAGCAGGTACTTCACAGGTAACTGCTGACCATGCAGAACTCTTAGAGGAGGGTTGAAGTATCCTCCTCAGACTCTTGGAGTTTCTGTACAATCTTTTTCTTCCACAAGGAAGGTATGCAACTTCCTGTTGAGGGTTATAGACCCGTATTTTTCATAAGAAATTACTGCAAACACTACTCCTGATCTGTATTGGCAGAATGCACTGGAATGACTACATAGAAGTCATGTTTGGTTCATATACTGTCAATAATTATAAGAGTAATATCCTAATCTGACATATTCACAGGCTATATGATTTCAAATATTTTCCTCTGATTATGTCAGTGCAGAGCATTGAGAAGCTTAAAGAAGGCAGAGCTTGTCTTGACAAAGCATCTGTACTCTCTATTTCTGTAAAATATCCCCATTAATTTGAAGAGGCCTTCTTAAAACACTGCATAGTTTCTGAGATCTATGCTACAGTATTTAAGATGTAAGTTATTCACGATTTTCTACAAAACAAAAAAGCTTTATGGGCTGAGAGCAAGGGAGATGGAAACAAAACTATCAGGGAACCTGTTTCCAGATTGGAAAGAAAATCTAGTGTTTTCTTCAAATCACTCATCCCACTGTGAGCAGACTACTTTGTGGGAATAAATACAGAATGAGTGGACACCTCTCCGAACAAATTTGTTTGAGTAGGACTCTATTAGACCAGGTTTTCTATATGTGCACAGCCCAAAGAATGCCTCAAGAGAGTTGTTAAAGTCCAATATAGTTTATGAGAGAACATAAATATCTCCTCTCCAAAGAACTTGATTTATTTTCAAATTTGAAAAAGAGTTCCCAGAAAAAATAGATAATCCTTCTAAAATGCAGACATGAACTCTAAAGACATGTTTCTAAGAAGCAAAACCATTGCCATTTTTGATCAAAATCTATATTTTTTTGTCTTGACATAGAAACATAACAATTTTTCTCTGAAACTTTTTTAAAAAAGCATGATTAAAAATTATTGTGACGTGAAATTTTTCATTCTAGATTAAATGAAGAAGTACATCCTCAATCCTTCCTCTCTCAAATTGTTATTGGAATGAAGGAAATCTCCCAGTCCATCACATTTTAGGCAAGAAAATTTGCACCTATGTGTCAACTAGAAGCCATCTTCTTGCCAGTGCTGGAAATGGGACTCTCAGCTCTGATCATAACTGGTTTTCCCTCCTTCACCACTGCCCCTGGGGAAACAGAGATCTGCAGGCAACAATCTTTGCAATGAGTACCTTTGTGGATGATTTCTCATGGATTTATGAATGAAAATCTACTGTCCAGCTTGTCCGGCTTTTTTTTTTCTTTTTTCTGAAAACGCTGTTCTAGTCTTCCTTGCTGAGAAATGCAGAGAATTTCAACTTAAGACATTTTAAAAAGTAATATAATCAAAAATGTCTGGTTTTTCTTTCAAAATGGTACACTTATTCTCAGTTGAAGAGTGAGAAAGAGCATTTACCCCTGCTATATAACAACATTTTTTTTATTTTTAGACTGTCAAGTACCAGACTGAGAAGGATCTCAGCTGGGACTGTGTTTGGTGTGAAGGTGCAAATCTTTCTTTGGACTTGATGTTCTTAGAGGTATTTTCCAACCTTAATGATTTTATTATCTTATGTTGGGGTCCTGTATCTACTTTTGAAAAGAGGTTAAACACATGAAAGTTCAACCTTGCAAATGTCTGTTGCATGACCTATGTAGTGTGGAAGAACATGGCTTGGCTCAGATGAGGCCTCCTTCCCTCCATGGACAGACAGCCAGGTACAGCTGTCAGTGACCCCAGGAATCTTTTCCCAGGTAGGTAAGTTGGACTCTTGGCCTGATGACATCAGCTAAAATTATAATTTTATCTTCACAACCTCATTTTGAAGTCAATCATGGAACAAGAGACTATCACTGAGAATGTGTTGTGGGGTAAGCTGTTTTCACACTTTGATCTCCTTTCTGCTGGAATCTTTTGATGCATCCTGGATCCAAGGAGGAGATGAGCTGGAATATGCCTCTGTTACTTGTGCAATTTGTGAGCTTAATGTTATGAAGTAATGTGCCCTGGGCTTTCCTCAGCATGTTTTTGAGGGAAAAGAGAATCTCACAAGAATTATTAAAGCGCCCCTTAAGATGAATGCCCACCATGCTTCTGGAACCTGTGCTTAGTTTTGTCCTCCTTGTGAGGGTTTCAAGCACCTTCAAGGTGAATGCTAAGACAAATCAGGTAGTCATCTTGGTGCTCTGTCTCTTGAGTGAAGTACAGTAGAATTTCTCTTTGCATGAGCTTTCCAGCAGAGCTGGGTCATTAGATTTCAGTCATGAGTGGCCAGCAGCTACAAGGTTTTTTTCTGTGCAGAGACTGTCAATCACATCAGGTCTGATTAATTTTGTGACATGGCTAAGCATCCAAAATGTAACAGGCTGAGACCAATAAACTAAGTTCATTTCTAATCTGTGGAAGATTTGTGGCTTCTATGCTGAAATACCAGGGTTCAAAGCAGCTAGTTTCACCACATTCTTGGTGCTGCCCCCTCCTTTAACCCACAGTAGCAGAATCACATTATGATCACATTATTATCACAGTAACAATTTATGAGCTCGTGTTCATCCAAGATCTTGTGTTTCTTTGCTTACTGTACCTTTCCATCTATAAAAAAAAAAATAAAATAAATATGCTTAAATGAGTCAGTGATTATTGAACTGGGAAGCAGATCTGAGTTTGACAATTAAACATAACACATCCATATTGGGGTGTGGGAAGTAAAGAAAAAAAAAAAACAACAAAACTTTAACATTTTCACATGCCAGAAAAACTAGCTTTCATGTACTCTAAATAAAAGAAAGGTAAGATGTGTTTGGGAATAAAGACACAGCCTTCAAATTCACTCTTCAAGTATGCTCTGTTACAGCAGCATGATTCCTTTTATGATTGTATCCATCATGCTGTCAAAAAAAGAAATCTTATCTTCACTCATTACTAAATATACAAAGAGCTGGGATTTCCACTTGGCAAATGCTCCTGTTTACCTGAAGGCTTGATTTTCCCTGCACTTTGATAAAGTTCATTTGCTGAGATAGACTAAACTTTTTAATCCTTAAACTGCTTGAGTTTGTAAACCAAATCTTGCTCTGAAGTAAGCAGCATGTGCATGGAGTTGCTATTTTCTTTAGGAAAATTAAAGATTTTGTTATGGAAGGAAGCCAAAGGGCCCATCTGGATCTGTCCTGTCTGAGTTGTGAGTTATAGTTCCTGTTTACAACTGCTCTCCAAAATGAAGTCTAGGTGAGGATGCCTTCAGTAGTCACTGTCAGCCTTGTCTTCTCAAGTTTTTTGTCTTCAAGAAAGGTCTATCAATAATGGAAACACTCTCTTGTCATATGTCATCCCCAGTATGCTTAGACCTTTCTAATACTCTCTCTCATCATCAAAACCTTACATTAAATATATCAAAGGAATGTTGCCAGTTTAAAAGACACCAGTTTAAAAGAACCAGGCTCTCATGTGCCATAGGTGTACTTTTCTTTATAATGAATGTGAATAATCCTCTCTGAACATGTTGATGCAGATGAAGTTCCTGAATATAAGTATCTAAGTATTGCTCTGAGTGCCCTGGATTGCTTGTCTTTCTGTTGCACCCTTTCAAAATTATTATTATTATTATTACTATTACTGTTATTACTATTACTATTATTATTTCTATTATAATGGTCACCACAAACCATCACTGAAATTATGGTCCCAGTTTTTTGAGCTGTGTTTAAATGTGAAATCACAAACAGCTCTCTACCTTGTTATTGAAACAAACACAACATCGAAAGGGTGTTACTGTAACTCAAGTGCAGATGTGATTTGCACAATAGATATAACAATTTTCCCTTCGATTTGAGACTTTATCATCCACTTTAGTGGTCACTCCTGTGTCTGTGTCTCAAGTTGGCAGAGCTCTCTGGCCTGTACTTATTTCTATAGCTCTACAAACTCTACTACTGCAGATCATTTGTTCTGTCTGAAACCTGTCTCCTTTGATTTGCAATCTTGGAGTTATGTGGATTTCTTTTCCCCCCGCTATTCTTTTCTTACTTTCCATTTCAGTATTGTCCACTTTCTTGTAGGATTCAGTCTCTAAATTTTACTCTGGAGACACCAATCACTGCAGCAATCCAGTCCTGCTTTGTCTAAGATGGGATTGCTCCAACAGGTGCTGCCACTGAAGGCAGCACTAAAATTCACCTGGATTGAAGAACTCTGCTTCTCTTTAATACTTCTTTCTCATTCTTAGTATTGTTTTCTATTATTTAGTCTCTATTGTTTGTAGTGTTCAGTCTCATTCATTACATGTTCTTAATCCTGTGAATTAAGCCCATCTTTGGAGTTCTCATTAATGACTGTCTTTCCATGCAGGAACAACATGGTTAATTTAATCTCCTGGTTCATTGTTTCTTTCAGGTCACTGGCATAACAATATGAGCAATGATCACCCATACACTAATCCTTTTGAGTTTTTCCCCCTATCCTGGCCTGATTTTATGTTAACTTAAACTATAGACCAGCTCNGCTTAAATGAGTCAGTGATTATTGAACTGGGAAGCAGATCTGAGTTTGACAATTAAACATAACACATCCATATTGGGGTGTGGGAAGTAAAGAAAAAAAAAAAACAACAAAACTTTAACATTTTCACATGCCAGAAAAACTAGCTTTCATGTACTCTAAATAAAAGAAAGGTAAGATGTGTTTGGGAATAAAGACACAGCCTTCAAATTCACTCTTCAAGTATGCTCTGTTACAGCAGCATGATTCCTTTTATGATTGTATCCATCATGCTGTCAAAAAAAGAAATCTTATCTTCACTCATTACTAAATATACAAAGAGCTGGGATTTCCACTTGGCAAATGCTCCTGTTTACCTGAAGGCTTGATTTTCCCTGCACTTTGATAAAGTTCATTTGCTGAGATAGACTAAACTTTTTAATCCTTAAACTGCTTGAGTTTGTAAACCAAATCTTGCTCTGAAGTAAGCAGCATGTGCATGGAGTTGCTATTTTCTTTAGGAAAATTAAAGATTTTGTTATGGAAGGAAGCCAAAGGGCCCATCTGGATCTGTCCTGTCTGAGTTGTGAGTTATAGTTCCTGTTTACAACTGCTCTCCAAAATGAAGTCTAGGTGAGGATGCCTTCAGTAGTCACTGTCAGCCTTGTCTTCTCAAGTTTTTTGTCTTCAAGAAAGGTCTATCAATAATGGAAACACTCTCTTGTCATATGTCATCCCCAGTATGCTTAGACCTTTCTAATACTCTCTCTCATCATCAAAACCTTACATTAAATATATCAAAGGAATGTTGCCAGTTTAAAAGACACCAGTTTAAAAGAACCAGGCTCTCATGTGCCATAGGTGTACTTTTCTTTATAATGAATGTGAATAATCCTCTCTGAACATGTTGATGCAGATGAAGTTCCTGAATATAAGTATCTAAGTATTGCTCTGAGTGCCCTGGATTGCTTGTCTTTCTGTTGCACCCTTTCAAAATTATTATTATTATTATTACTATTACTGTTATTACTATTACTATTATTATTTCTATTATAATGGTCACCACAAACCATCACTGAAATTATGGTCCCAGTTTTTTGAGCTGTGTTTAAATGTGAAATCACAAACAGCTCTCTACCTTGTTATTGAAACAAACACAACAGCGAAAGGGTGTTACTGTAACTCAAGTGCAGATGTGATTTGCACAATAGATATAACAATTTTCCCTTCGATTTGAGACTTTATCATCCACTTTAGTGGTCACTCCTGTGTCTGTGTCTCAAGTTGGCAGAGCTCTCTGGCCTGTACTTATTTCTATAGCTCTACAAACTCTACTACTGCAGATCATTTGTTCTGTCTGAAACCTGTCTCCTTTGATTTGCAATCTTGGAGTTATGTGGATTTCTTTTCCCCCCGCTATTCTTTTCTTACTTTCCATTTCAGTATTGTCCACTTTCTTGTAGGATTCAGTCTCTAAATTTTACTCTGGAGACACCAATCACTGCAGCAATCCAGTCCTGCTTTGTCTAAGATGGGATTGCTCCAACAGGTGCTGCCACTGAAGGCAGCACTAAAATTCACCTGGATTGAAGAACTCTGCTTCTCTTTAATACTTCTTTCTCATTCTTAGTATTGTTTTCTATTATTTAGTCTCTATTGTTTGTAGTGTTCAGTCTCATTCATTACATGTTCTTAATCCTGTGAATTAAGCCCATCTTTGGAGTTCTCATTAATGACTGTCTTTCCATGCAGGAACAACATGGTTAATTTAATCTCCTGGTTCATTGTTTCTTTCAGGTCACTGGCATAACAATATGAGCAATGATCACCCATACACTAATCCTTTTGAGTTTTTCCCCCTATCCTGGCCTGATTTTATGTTAACTTAAACTATAGACCAGCTCCTTATGAACAGAGTGGCTTCAACCATTTGTGTATGAGTTTATGCTTTTGCATGGTGCTATATCCAGAAGTCAAGCATTCTGATGTCCTTACATGATTTCTCTGTAGTTATGACTATCTTTAATTAAACAACAGCTTTCTAGGTGTTCCCCTGCTGTGTTCCTGATTAATGTTTTCAGTAACTTCCCAGTTTATGAATCAAAATCTGCAATCTGTTATCATTTTTATGCCACCATTGATTGAAATTCTTTCTCTGTATTAAACTTCCCAAACTCTATGAGATTTTGCTGTGTAGATGCACACATACACACAGGGTTCAAGTCTGCAACTCACTCCCAGCTTGTCCCCAGCTTCTTGGTGGTGTTCACACGCCTTTATCTTAATGACCTGCAGAACATTGGGTGAATGCTGCAAAACACAGGAAGATTAAAATAGAAGAAGAGCTATTTATGTTCCATTTATGCTTACCTACCCACAATTATTTGGTTTGATTTTCAGTGAAAGGGATTTCATATAGGATGTGGAAAGCTGTTTTTTCCCGACACCTGGCTATTTTCACATTGAATGGTCTATTTCACAGGGGACAGAGGCCATTAGAATGATAATATTCAGCAAACTTCCTTTAAGGATCCTGACATCTTAACCTAGGGAAAGATTAGAGGGCACCTTTGTAGCTCTCACACAGAATTGCATCATTCTCTTTGAGAGCCAGGGTGGTTTTTGGTGTGTGCAGTGGTGCAATCAGGCAGTGATCAGATTCAAAGGAGTCCCAGTATTTCCAGGCATTTCCTGGAGTAGTGCACTTCTGTCCTTTCCCCACCCCATGACCTGGAGTGGGTATTGCTCACTCCTGGGCCCTGCTTCTACCTGCCCTGGTGAAGGTTTAAATGAGGAAACTGTCTTTACATAGATGAGTTTAGAGCTTTTTTTTCTGAAAGGAATTATACTAAAAATTTCCTGATTTCCTTCCAAAATTCAATAATTTTGGTGGCTCCCTGAACAGATGTGAATCCAAATATCTAAATGATGTGAGACCTCAGTGGCAAGACCTGGACTTTATACCATAAAGTCTAAAAAGAACTTGAACCCCTTTAAGCATCAGGGTGAAATCAAGGGCCAGCAGATTTTCCACAAATACAAAACAAAACAAAAAACAAAATTCAGCAGAAAAATATTCTTGACAGCAGTCTTCACTTGCACCTGAGATGCAGAAGACTGCAGGATGGTCTTTGCTTGCTGGAGAATGGAGACTGAGGGTGGGGTTTCCCATGTTTCCAGTGTGTGTCCTAACCACTGTACCCTGCAGGGAGTGAATTTTCCCAGTCATTCCTATGAGAACTTGATCATTTGAATAAATAATTCATCACCATAGGGACAGTATCCGCTTTTTTTTTTTTTAATAATCCCTCATTATGTCTTAGCCATTGGGGTATGAAGACTTTTACTGTCTCTTTCTTACTACACAAAACATGTTTTCTTTTGACCAGAACCTCCTCTCTGGCCTTGTGTTATCACTAAACAAGTGGGACTTTTTTGCAACTACTGTTTTCGTGTAACTGGAAGTTTTCAATGGAAAAAATATTTAGATCAAAACCATTTCTCACTAGGTTTATGCCATCAAGAAGGAGAATAATGCCATGTCATGTGACCTAACCAGATTGTGTAATTAATATTTTCAGATTAGAAAGCAAAATGAAGGAGAAGTGTACAATGGACATATGTGTGCATCTATCTGGTTGCCAATAATAGCATTTGTAGACATTTTGATTGCATGCTTCCCCACAAATTTTGCACATTTCTGTTTCTTTCATTGGGAATGACAAACATGTAGCATCAAGCAGATGGATGATATGTATTCTCTTTGCCTATACTTTGGGTCAAATATGGCTCTTTGAAATTAATTGTTTTGTTTTGTTTTCTTTACTCTTGTCTGTAATAGGACCAAGTATTTAATTTGTATTCTTTGCTCTTGCAAGATCCTCAGGGTAAACCAAATTTGGTTCTATTCCCATTGAGTAACATACTCCTTGAGCAACCCCATTGGCTTCTGTGAGGCTATTTGGGATTATCCAATGGGATCAAAACTACATGAGTCTGGCCCCAAGGTATTTACACACTCCCTGGCTCAATGGTACCTCAATTTCAGTCAGTGCCTTTGGGTGATGTTGCATTTCAGCCTTTAATAATCCATTTATTCCAATTCTCAGAGTCACATTTTAATGAATAATCTCTTCATGTAGAAACCCAATCTGTGACAGTGTAAAAATATTCAAGAAAATGTTTTCCTATGGATGTCTCACAGAAGAAGAAAGGATAAACTCACCCCAGCAACTATTTGCTTAGTTGTTGGGGAATTTACGCTTCTACGTCAATGGTTCAAAGGTTGTCTGAACTTGCAGTGAACTCAGATGTTCAGCATTTACATCCAGGAGTTATTTTCCATTGGAGAGAGTTGTGGGTACCCTACTGCCTGCTTTGGAATGGTGCTGAGCTCGTCATTCTCAGCAGGTTTCTCTGCTTCTGCTCTGTGCAATGGAATTGGTCACCATTCTAGACTGAAGCTAGGAACAAAATATTTTAAAGAACATGTTTAAACAAGAGTAACAGAAGGGCCTCATAATGGAGAAATCAAATCACAAGGGATTCATCTCACCTAATTTTATCCCTTTGACACTTAGTTATCTAATCTAAAAGGGCTATCTGGAGTTCCCTGTTGTCAGTGAAAAGAGATAGACAGCAATGAATGGGCTTCTGGAGGTATTTATGTCTCTCTGTGCTGACTATAGGTGGAGCCCAGACAACTGGTTTATAGTAAATGTTGAACTTCTCATGGGCTACAGATAGAGCTGTGATAAGTGGATCCTGCCCCTAATTTCCCAAAGCCTCATCTTCTTCCATCAGTGACTCAGGAGAAAAATAATAACCATGTCTACAAGCAAGGAGTGTCTACACTAAAGGAAAATATCAATTTGTTATAAATCCTGGCCTGGGCTGAGGGTGTCTCAGTGGGAGGGAGCAGGAGCTGGTCACTGGGTTCACTAGAGGGAGCTCAGAAGAAACCTGTCAGTCTCACCGTGATCATGGTGTTCCTGCTGCAGAGTTATTCCAGAGAAAGTACTTCTGGTGGAAAGGCCTCTGAGGTCTTTTCTCCTGTTCACAGATATAATGCTGGAATTGTCAAACCTGATTTTTCAGCCAGATTATATCATCTTGTCCATTTGATCTTATTTTGATTACCTTACCTGGACAAGGCTTGACTTGTGTATAGAGAAAAATGTGGTCCGAGATAAGCACACCTTTGTCTACAGAGGAAAAAAAAAACAACAACAATCACAACAATAAATCTATCTGTCTTCAAGAATAAACCTTTCTGTCTTGAAAAGACTTTGGACACATGAGCACCTCTAGGGCTGTAAGACACATTTTGCGTGTGTGTGTACACGTGTATATAGCAATAAACATGTCCTGTTCTGAGATTTATAGTTCTGAGGATTAAAAAAAGGCTGACCATTCTCTTTTCTTTCTAAATCACCCATGCCAGTTCATATTTTGAGTCAGCACTTCCCCAGATATACAATATTTTCCGTTTTGGTGGGTTGAGACAAGACAATCTTGCTACTGAGGTCAGTGCTTTAGCAGCCTCTGTTCTGGATTGCTGGACTCAGATGAGCATGAACTTTTTCCAGGAGCAGTCCCAGCTCTGTGGGATGTAGCTGATTTCTGTGAAAGTGCGTGTCTGCCTGCACAACTGATATCCCAAAGCATTCTATTTTTATGCTGCGAGTTGCTGTGTTGAGATCTAAAATGTTCAGAATTATTTTTATTGGACAAACATGAGCACTGAAATCATGAGGTTCTGGCAGGCTCCAAGCTCTGCCAGCTTAACACTTCTTTGTGCTTGGCAGGCAAAACACTTTTTAATATTTTAGTTTTACTTTGCTGGTCCCTGTACAATGAGGGTAGTTCTTAGTGACTTTAATCAAAACGTAGGAAGCATGCAAGGATTATTATGAGACTTTTAACTGAATTGAATAGAAAAAAACCATTATCTGATCAATTTTAACAGCAATAATGAAAATTTAATTTTGGACCCAAACCTGTATAATTTGCTGCAGCTCATCAGCCAGCTGAATTACCTAATGTGCTGGGTATCTCATTGTACAGCTCAATGATTCAGATTTGTTTGTGATGCTGACTGGGGATTGAAACCTGCTGTCTGTAAGCCAATGGAAAGGCCCAAATAATTCCATTGTTTTGAAGGAAGCTATGTTCTGTTGACCTTGGACCTTCAGCCCCTTTCCTGCAAAACAGAGGCGCAGCAAGGCAGGTTTAGTATTTACTTCATGTGATGAGAAGGGGGGTGGTAAGGAAGGGAAGGAAAACCTGGATCATCTCCAGCAGTAAAAAGCTCCAGGTAGATCATTGCCAGGTTCTTTTCTGCAGATAAGCTTAAATAGGTGTTACACCCAGTGACTGCTACTGTGACCTGCAAATGTCACAGTGTGACAGAGCCCTATAAAAGAGGTAGAAATCAGAGGGAAAACAGAGAGAAAGACTGTGACCTGCAAAGAATCAGTTCCTCTCTTTTCTTCTTAACATTGGCATGAATTTGGATTAATATCACCAACATTAATATGAGACTGCAGCAGGACTGCTGAGCCAGGAGTGCACTGTAAAGACAAATACATCCTTTCAGAAGCTGCTCTTGCTAAATATTTTTTTTTCTGTGATGTGTTTCTCTACCTCCTGATTATTATTTCCTGTGTGCACCTGACTCAGTTGCATAAAAAGCACACAAACAGCCTCAGAGCAGCTTGGTGAGCTCACCATGGCTCAGCAGCCAGGCAGGACTATGGATTGTCATTTACAGCAGAGCCCAAGCTCTGAGCAGCAGATTCCATTTTATAAGTGCCTCTCTAGTTCAGCTTAGGTAAGAGTCTCTGGAACAGACAGCCTTTCCATGTGCTATAAATAGTGAGTGGTTAAATGTGCTCCCTCAGTACACATCATTGATTGCCATGCAAAGCACATTCTCAGGAATAGCCAGCCTCACCCCCCCCTCATCACGTACCGGGGTATTTATTTATTCCTTATTGTCATTACAGGCAAATAAGAGGTTTGACCCGATGTAGCAGAGAGGTGGAAGGCTGATTATTTTATTTCCACAGCTGTTGCATTGCTGTGTTTTACAATATGTTTGTAAATCATCAGCATAATGGCACATTATTACAGCTGGCAAGTTATATCTTCAAGGAAATATATTTTAATTTACTGAAAAGGACTACAAATAGCTAACTACCTTATCAGAAGGCCTATCTTAAGTACAAGAACAAGGTCCACCCAGATACTGATTAATATCAACTGTATTGATTTTATTACTCATACTTTATAAACGACACTGATATTCTTGAAGAGGGCAAACATTTGCTTTCTTGTGCTATTGTCTCAGTTGGAGTGTAAATCTCTCACTTTTGTGATTATTGTTCTGGTCATTGTTTCATGACTGGAGGCATTTTAATGATGATTTATGGGGTTATATATAGTTGGACTATAAACTTTTGATTGCAATTAAAAACAAGTTAAATGAAAACTTCCAGCTTGAAGGCAGCGTCTGTTTATCACAGAAAACTATAAAAGACTAAAATGTGGTATTTTTGAAAAAAAAATTAAAATCAATAAATAGTTTGGCTTTTTTTTTCCCTTTTCATACTACAAAGCAAAAGAAAAATCTAGAAATCCATATTTTCAGCATATTTTCCAGGAGGAAAATTTTAGAATATACTACCCTAACACTCCTGAATAACGACAGATTGCTTTTTTCCATTATTTATATGCCCAGTGTGTGCTCAGCTGAGAGAAAGAGACTTTTTTATCGTGTTTTGTCAGAACTGTGGACCAACAGAACAACCTGGGGTGCTTCAGGGTGCTCCTTCCTGAAGTAGCAATGAAAATCCTGTGGGTCCTCATGAAGGGGAGAATAACTTTGATACCACAATGAAAACATCCTCCTTCCATTTTAAGGCTCTCCAAGCTACTTTCCTCAAATATTTTATTTGTTTTTACACTTAGCAGCAATGCCCAGTATGGCATTGGTCTGAGGTGTTGCTACCTACACATGAAATATATTGCCTTCAAAATGCCCCTGATATGTATTTATTGTTATAGACTGGATTGGCCAACATATAAACAATTTTGGTTGCGTTTGCAAGGTGTGAGCAGAGCAAACAGGTGCAAAGAGTCCAGGGATGCCATTTGAGCCTTTGTGTTTGCACAGTGCTGCTACACCATCACACTTCTCTGGCTTATGAGGGTGTTTGAATCCACACTGTTCAGGAATTGTTCCACTGTCAGTGAAATGAAATTGTCTACAGCTCTTCATATAATTGCATGTTGTCTGTTACACACTTCAAAAGTGAAACAATTTAAAATTTTCTGAGTCTATAGAAAACCCACCATCTTACTCGTCACTTTTCCTTCTGTCTCATGGGTCCAGCTGTGTTGGCCACTGAGTAATTTTGACACTGATGCAAAGGGCCACAGGTGAGAGGGCTGGTGTGCCAGGCTGAATTCAGATTTTGCTTAACCTGTTGCTGGTGTATCCTGTCAGTCCTGACAGGCTGCTGCCACCACCCAGTCCCATATTGGTCACCCAACATTATTCCAGCCTTGTCATCTACAAGGATCAATTTTTAGCCCTGGCAGTTACAGCAGCTAGGGATGTGCTATTCCTAGGGCATATGGACATTTCTGATCTGCAAACAGACTAAAAAGGCACAAATAGGCTGAGTTTTCCATTAGTTGACTGCTCCTGAAATCTCATATTTCTACATTTTCCCTTGCAATAGGGATTTCACACAGGTTGGTGTAATTTGTTATAACCCTGCCAAATACTAATGTCCTGTCTAAACAGCGGAGATGCTGGAGTCATGTCTCTTTCCTTTCTGTTTTTAAAGGACCATTAGAAGGAGCTTTATATAGTCCAAAATACATACATGATTCTTCCACTTTATTTACAAGGTAAGAAAATCAAAACCAAGAAACTGCTTTTAAAGATGCATCCCTGATTCTAACATAGGTGCTGAATTAAATATTCCCTGTATCATATATATACTGTATTTATATCATCCATTCTGAGAAGCCTTTTTAATTTGTAGAAGAATAGGTTTGAATGGGAAGGATCTATGAAGTTAATGGTTGCTCAGCTCCTCTGAACCTTGGCAACTTGTGCTCTCTTTTTTGGGGAGCTTCCAAAGAACAAAATTTGACAGTTGTTGGTGTCTCCTGTTGACTCTTTCTGAACCATATTTAGCACTGGACATGAACTTGAAAGGAAATGTAGTGAGATGATCACAAGATCTAACAAGATGTTTTTCAGTGGTAATATTATATATATAATTATATATAATAGACATTATATATA
>VXAX01007356.1:527320-612650 GCA_013399835.1 Leptocoma aspasia
ACATATTACATATAATATTATCATAATATAGTCTATAATGAACCAAATTCCATTGAAGGTTTTGAAATGAGGATATTTTTGGAGAATGCTGCTTTCCATAATTCTGGTACCTACCTCATGTACCTAAGGCACTCAGATCAACTGGTGTGTACTTGGATATTTACCATTTACTGAGGAGTGTTCAAGGACTTTCCCAGTCCTGTGTACATGCAGAAATGTGAATTTCCTTGAGGATGTAATTATTACCAAAATAGGCAGCACTAACACACGGCTGAAACTCCTGCCATCACAGCTTTATTCCAGCTGTTTTCTCCACCTTGGTGGGGCATTTCAGTGATCAAATAGTTCAGCTGATTGCCTTTTTTTTCCCATCCTGATGATCACTGAGCCAGGAGGGATCCATGCTTTCTGCACTCTGCTTACGTAGAAGTCACCCAGAGCATATGTGGAGTGTCCTGTTAAGACTTCCCATTCCTTATACTTAAAGATGAACAGCTGTTTCATCCCTCAGAGCTGTGGGATTTCTTCTTTTCTGTTTGTCCCCACAACTACTTTTTTCCTTCTGCCACCTCCAGAAAAATCAGTGTGGGCTCTTTTGAGTGGTTTTCCGCTTCATCTGGCCAGAGGATCAAGGGCAGATTTTGAAGAACTCCATTAATTGCAATTTTAGTAAGTTTATCATTATACAGTCAGGGGTATTTGAAAGTAGTTGAAGTTAAAGCACCTGAGGGAATGAACACAAGAGTTGGGAGATAACTATAGGTAGGATATACTTGAAGGTAATACTTCTGTACCCCTCACTGCTTTTGGGGGGACCTCTTGGTCGTGGTGTTTTTCCCACTTCAAAGTGCTGTATGTGAAGTGAAGCCCTTCCAGTTATTGTTGTGGGAGAAAGACATCAAAATGAACTGAGCTGGCTCTTCATTGGTCTTAAATGTAAGAGCTAAAACCCTCCTAGGACATAAAGCAGTTTGATCTTACCAACTACCCTGACTTTACCAAGTATTTGGGACAAATTCCTGGTCCCACTGTGGTCAAAACAGTGAAACTGCACTGGGGTTTGATGGTGTTTTAAATATGAGCTAAGACAGTCATCCAGGTAAGCAATTCCTAATTTCCTGCCCTCATATAGAATTGTAGAATGATATTGGTTGGAAGGGACCTTAAAGATCACCAGTTCCACCTAGCCTGACATGGGCAGGGACACCTTCCCCTATCCCAGGTTGCTCCAAGCCCTGTCCAACCTGGCCTTGAACACTTCCAGGGATGGGGCTGCTCTGAGCAACCTGTGCCAGTGCCTCACCACCCTCACAGTAGAGAATTTCTTCCTAATATCTAATCTAAACCTGCCCTCTTTGAGTTTAAAGCAATTATCCCTTGTCCTAAATAAACTTTGATGATCCAAAGGAAAACCAGACTAGAATGAAACCTAAGAAAAAAAGCATTAGATTGCAAAGAAAAAACATTTTTCCTTTACCTGCTGAAGTTTGCAATCCAGACTTGTGTTTTCTGTAGCCTGGCTGATGAATTTTAAACTGCCAAAGCTGCTGGTACAGTAGGATAACCCCACAGAGGATAGTTATGAAAGCTGACATTGAAGTCTCAGGATGATCTGTGGGTGTTCCACAACCACCTTAGGGCTTTCCAGGGACACCAAAGTGTGGAGCACAACATTTGGGCAGTTACATCCTTAGGCCCAGGGGCAATCAGATACAGGCAGAGTTGTCAGGGGCTGGGGCTTAGCTCTGTGTTAGTTGTTAACCCAGGACTAGGACCATTTATATTCTCTTCTTGATCCACCATGGGATGAATCAGTGGTGCTGTGGGTCTGCATCTGTACAGGTTTTTTCCCTGATGGAATATTGTATAGGCTTGGGCTGCTTTGTAACAGGCATTATTAGGAAAACTTGAGAAATAGGCTTCCAGGTCTGTGATGGGTTTGTAAAACTCAGGCAATTTGCAGAATGCAATTTGTCTGGTCCTCTTCCTCTTTCAACCCAGAATAAATGCAATAGATCCTTCTGACTCCATGGTGGTGAATCTCTCTGCTTTATCTGCTCTGTTTTGGAATGTCTGGATTTAAATTGTTGCTCTCTTCTGGACATTTAGCAACAAGTACTGTGACCTGACACAATAAATGAAGAACTAGATAAAACCCACTATACAGCTATGAAAAGCTGAAAATTCCCTTTTACTATGGCTATGAAATCACATTAACTTTTCTTGAATAATTGCTCTATGTTGTTATTTTATGATTAGTCATAGGCTCCTGTATAAGCCAGCCCAAATGAAACCAATGGAGGTAATGAATTAGGCAATAAATACCTACAAAAGAACAGTTTTAATAAAAATGCTAAAAGAGCAATATTGTAAAGAAAATCTCTGTCTACACAAATCAAACAGGAAATAATCTTGGAAAAATCTGAAAATGAGTACAAGTGCTACTGACTGTTACTCAGAGCAAAGAATTATTGATCCTTGCCTCCTTCTATTGATTTTATGTCACTTCTGTGATTTAATCATGTTTTCCTTGTTATCTCTTTGCAGTCTTTCTTCTATTGTCTGCTATGAAATCTCAGCCAAGGCCTTTCAGCCTGTGGCAAATCAAAATAACTTTGCCTTCCATTTGCATTGTTTTAAAGAAATGATTAAACAATCACACTGAGGTGATCCTTGCCCAGGATTATACAGCAGAAATGCATCTCTGAAAAATGAAAATGGCTCCTTCTTTTCCTTCTCAGGGAGTCAGAAAGGTTGAATGTGCTTCTGCAGATAATCCAGTGTGCAAGCCTGTGCAAAAGGGTCTAAGCACTTCGCTTTTGCATTAATCTATCTATTAGTTTCTTTTCAAAATACTCAAATTGTGCTAGAGCTTCTGGCCACTGAAGTCTATGGGAAAAAAAATTTGCATGTGGGAGAGACAAAACTTGCATTTTATTAAAGCAGTGTGGCTGCTGCCATGCAAACTTCTTTCCAAGATAGTACTGTGCTTTTACTACAAAATGCTCAAATTTCACTTTCAGGATAATGGCTTCAGTGAAGAGCAAGATTTGGCCTAATTCTTGACATATGTTTAGAAATACATATCTGTGTTTTCATTATTAGTTTGAAGTTAAAAAATCCAGAAAAGAGAATTTTTTTGAAAGAACAAAAATAAGACACATATTAATAGGCATATGCAGTGAGGCAGATATTAATAGGGCAGCATGTAGATATCTACTGCTCTACAGTTCACTGTTTTCAGAATATATGTATTGATTTCTCTCCCAATTTCATTAGAATATGCTTTGCACACATAGTTGCACACAACTGGCAAAACACTGTTGTTCTCTCATGTGCACTTGAAATTGTTAACGTTGGATGTTTCTTAATATCTGGGTCTATTTCCATAACGGAGTACCTTTCTCACCCTTTGTATTAAGATTCCACTCAGAAAGGGTTCAGAGAGGTTTAATATAGAGTCAGTGGATTTATGAGTGTGTTACATACATAATTATTATGGATGGTTATAAGCACGTCAAAAGGAAATGTAATAGATGTTTGTGAGCTCTGGTTAAATGAAACCTGTTGGACTCTAACAACTGAATCACCATGTATTAAACCTACCTTAATAATCTATTATAGCCTTATTATAGCTTTTAAAATAATGCTTGATTATTTATTCTTCCATTTGAATCTGGACTTTTTAACCTAATCTGCAAAGGCCATAATGAATTCCCCAGTGGGAGAGGACAGTATTGCCAGTGGATGGGAATTGCAGAATATTATTCAGGTTTACAGCACCCAAAGGTATAGTCTGTGCAAATACATATTTTGCCAGTTTAATTCTTTGTAGACCAAAATGTTGCAAGAATCCATGGGATCTTTTTGAATACAATGGACCATGGAAACCTTTCAGCTCCTCTTTTGAGCTGTAGTAGAAAATATGTAGAAAAGTGTCTTGGGGACCACTGAACTTCTGCCCATCAAAATGTTTGGTCTCACGTGACGTGGAGACCCAGTTGCCTTTCCAGTGGACATTTCTGGCAAACAAAAGGTCAAATTGGAGGCGGAAATCAGAGTGGGTGGGGAAAAAAATCAACACATAAAAATGCCACTGTGCTACTTGTTGCCCTATGACAAAGATAGTGTGGGAGGACAGATTGGAAATGCAAGTGAGACCTTCCCTGGGCATCCACAAGTTGTTCTCTGCATCAGCCCAGCACAACCTCTGTGTTCTGGTTAACAGCAAGTGCTCTAAGCCCTCAAATATAAATAGTTACTGGTGACTCATCCAATGTAATTCTTCAGCTATGTCAGTGGGACGTGAGGGTGGCCTTATGGGTAAAGGCATGGCTTTCAGGCAGGAAGTGCACATTTTATTCCTGCCACTAGCCACAAGATAAGTCATAAGGAATTTCTTCAATCTTTCCATTTGTAATTTTGTGAAAAAAATTTACCCTCTTCAGAGCAGTATTGTGAATTCATCTGGAGTCAACAAAGCATCACTTGCCTATGGCAGAGCTGCCAAGGGCTGCCAGGGCCCCACTGTCCACTTTGCTTGTGCCAGAGTCCCAAAGTGCTGGACTGGGTGCTGTTGTTGCTGGCAGCATGGAGCTGTAGCAGCTTTCCTGCTGGGAAAGAGGAACATCCCTCTTAGGAAGAAGAGGAAGGCATAACTACCCCATCTCCTTTCAGCATTGCAGATCAACAAGCTGCCCCCATCACTGGTGCATCCACTTTTTCTGTAGCATTATTTACCATGCAAGAGCATCTCTGCCTACCTCATGCTCCTGCCCTTCATCTTAGTTCCAGGAATATGTGATTTTACAGGTGATGCTGCAGAACCTTGTGCTAATTCAGGTCAAACTCTTTTGCATTGTGACCTCTTGAGACTTTAGACTTCCTCGGGTACCTCAGGTATTACTGCATTCTGGAAAAGCAGATACCATATAAAGTTATACAGTGCAGATAGGAGGTATAGACTATAAACCTTATTTTCAAACACATCTGGAAAAGTATAAATTAAATAGCACTGTAGAGCTGCTCCTCTTTTGCTGTGAAAAGAGGCTTCATTTGTAAGGATTTTACAGCTGCTCATTATATGCGCCTATGATTACTTAAAATTGTATAGACCACAGGGCAGAACTTGCTTTTAAACCTCAAACCTTTTTCAGGAGGAGAACAGGATCACTCAGATGTTGAAGTTAGAAGGGTTTTCACTCAGTCTTTACTGCTCTTTATGTTTCAAAGTCTGCATAACGTGGGCCTGAGTGAGCAGAGAGAGCCTACGCTCTGCAAGATGATTACACAGTGAAACCTGAATCAGAAGTTTTGAAGTCAAATCATCAACTGAATCCTTCTCCATTTGCTCAGGGTAAAGTAGTATTTAACATATAAGAATATGGAGATTATAAAAACTACCTCATTCAGAGGCTTTTAGGTACAGTCAGGTTTTGGTTAAATGCAGAGAATAACGGCAATTGATTTAATTTGCACTTTATTCAAGGTGATACTCCCTTACAACTGAAATTTGCTTTCATTTTAGGTGTGTGTAGTGTACATCCCCTGCATGTATCCTTTCCTCATGCCTCACTACTCCTGAGGGGTAAATTCTGAGCTAGGAGTCACATGAGCAGAAAACCATGACCCAAAGAGGAGCTTTGCCCTGTTCCAAAGCAGGACTCAAACTCTCTCTTGTTTCTTGCATGTTTGATATCAGATCTTCAGGGAAAGCATTTCAATAGCAACCCACAGCTTACTCCCATATATTCAACAATTAAGTTATTGACAGTGTTAGACTGGGGTAACAGATAATAAAAGGGCAAATATTTTCACAGTGCAATAGAGAGTGCAGTTCTGTTGTGAAGCTGAACTTCTCTCATGCAGAGGAAAGATGTGATATATAGTGAGAAAGGCTCACAGTGCATGTATCTCTCTGCCTGCCTTAAAAGGCTCCTCACTTGATGTAATGTCTATATAGTTGCTATTTTTTGCAAGTTCATTTCAGCAGCTACATCCTGGTATTGAGTTCTGTTATATTATACTGCTGCACTAACACTGACACGTTTGTTTTTGCTGATGAACGTCTCCTAATATTGAGTTATGTATCAGGTTATTGCAGGAAATCTGAGTGAAGATGTAATATTTCACATGCTTGCCTTAAGAGGAAAGAACTGCTAATATCATGAATAATTTCTCACAATAGAGATCCAAGCTGTCAGCTCCAACTATAATATCTGGGCCCCTAGGGAACTCAGGTTTTCATCTGGAGGTGTACAGATCCAAAGGAAAATTTGGCAGTGTTATCTTGACAGTGGTGGAGAGTTCTACTTCCTTACTCCAGAGTTCCGTTAAATACATCAATAGATACAGTGTATTATGAATTTTTAAGCACCTCTCCAGAGACAGTACTTAATACAGAATATTTGAGGACTCAGCCACTGCAGGGTTTGTTTGGTGCTTTAGAAATGTTTCTGCTGGGCAATTTTCTATGGGAGTAGAGTTTGCCCCTTTATTTTAATCTGTCTTCTTTCAAGATGAATGTGCTTGTTCTTAAGGTCCAGGTGACATTGGCAGATTCTTTAGGCATCTCCAGACACCATGGCTAGAAGATACTATAAATTTGTTTTAAAGGGTAAGATTTTTTGATCATTGACCAAAATAAAATGAAATTTTCTACTGTTTTCAATGTTCTTACCATTCTCCTTAAAAAAAAAAAAATCAAAGCTACACAAAGAAATTATTTTCCTTGTGAGAACAAATATTAAGGCCTTGTGTTCTTAGAGGGAACATGAGTACAGAACAAGATCCTGGTACACCATGATCATGGACTCAGAAATGGTGCTGTAGGCTGGATTTCTCTGAAATGACTCAGATGTGAGCAACCCAAAACTGCTTTCTGCCCCACTTTTTAACAAGAGACAGGAGAAACCTTCAGCAACAAATGAGGTTGATTTTGCCTGGTGGGGTGCACAGTTGAACCTAACAGCTCCCTCAAACCCTACAGAAGACAAGGGAGCTCTGCAGAATGTTTTGTATTTAGAGATTTTAGTGCTCAGAAAGTTTCAGAGGCAGGGTGGAAGAGTCCAACAGTTGTCATTTGACAGCCCATGGGATACTGAAACCATTCCTACCCTGTGTACATACAAATACAGAGACCTCTGTCATTTAAAGAGATTGAAATAAAAAAGAATTTGCTTCACTTGCCCTGGCAAAGGTCTTGCTCTGGAACCTGAAGATTGACACATCCTGGCATCTTGGTAGAGGAAGGAATTTTTTTTAAATGTGTGACTTAATTGTGTATAAACTCAGTCCCAGCATTAAGCTTAATATACTGTATTAATTATGTCAGAATTCCTTAAAACAATGACATTCTTCCCAGTGCTAAGGTTGAATTAGAAGAGCTAGTTGTTAAAGCTGGAGAAAAAGGCCATTTCAAAAGCCAGGGTGTTATCTTGGTGTTGGGCAATGCTTTGCTTTCAGCCTGTGGGTCTGCTGCACAGCTGATGTAAATGTGGGAGATTTTTCATTTGCTTGCACCAGCTTATTCTGGAACTAGCTGCTGTATTTAAAAACAAAACAAAGCACTGATGATTGTATTTTTGGTGCATGTACAGAAAGCATGTGAAAATAAGCAAAGAAAATGAGCTCACAGCTAAATTTAAAGAAAATAAAATGCTCAGAGGGTGGTAAGTAGGAACACACAGCACTTCTGTGAGGAAAAAGCTTTGCACCCTGATGTAAAGAGCAGCCAAGGAGAAAATGGTTAAAGAGGCAGAGAGACTCATTGGAGAGGCCAGTGACCTGATGACAGGCGCTCAGAGGCGTCTCACATATCCACATGACATTTCTTGAGCTAGCAAACACGGCAAGGGCAAAATCATGTTTGCAATTTGCAGGTAAATAATGGTTGTATTTAAGCTAATTTATTACCTCATGTATTTCTATGTGTCAGCATCAGCTTTCAAGCTAAACTGCAAAATCAGATCAGTAGAGCTGGTGTGTTAGAACTGAAATTATGGTGCAAATTATGGTTCTGTGCACTCACACCACTGAGTCACTATAAAAAACTGTTTATAGGCTCAGAGAGTCCAATTTGGGCACATTAAGCATCTCTGCATAATGATGTCTGGTGGGTATTTTCACTCTGGGCATAGTTGGTCTGACTGGTGGCTTGAACCTGTGTCCAAGTTTGCATAGGATAATATCAAACATTTGGCCACTTCCTTGGGTACACCAACACTGTCCTCAGGGTGTCTGGCCAAGCAGATGTGTTTGAGCCATGGCTTGATGTTCTGGCTCTTCTTGCCAATCCAGAAATGCACATCTCTGAAAGATTCATGGTTTTCTGATTTGGCCCATCAAAATGCGTTTGATATGATAGCGTTGTCTGTTTAGAGTTGCTTACATGTGATAAGTGCACTCATTTGCTTTCAAATTAAACCTAGTTTCAGCAGATTTGCTAACAGTTGTGATGTTTTCTCTTTCACAACATCAGGAGGCTGCTCATGTATTGGAATAAGGAAGATGGACTATGCAAATAGTCGCTCCCTTGTGCAGGGAAGGGTAGTCCCTCAGGAACGGCAAACAGAAGCGTTCGAAACAGGAAATATTTACCTCTTATTCATAAAACATAGAAGTTGTCCTAAAATGTAAAATCCGGATTCACAATGGGGAGTTAGACTTCTAAGCACTATTGATTTAACAGGAAAGAAGGGCTGGTACCTGGATAGATTTAGCATTATGGCTTACATTAAGTAAAACCTGCCTAATTGAAGGCAAGCGACTTATCCCATCGCAATCAGCGGGATGTAAGTACGTGCTTGTGCTAGACACAGAGGAAGAGACTGCTGAATTGGTGCCTGAGCAAGGGACAAAACTGCTTTATTTATAAGCACTCTATTTATAGCTTTTGCTGTGTTGGAATACACTAATTCATTTTAAGTGCTCTATCTCTGCGAATGAGCTCATAGCTCTCAAGAAGGTGAAGTTTTCTGTCTGCGCTGCCTTTTCTGATGTGGTTCTGCTCTCACTGAATAGGTCTGAACTCCTCACCATGGCAAATGCCACCTGGGAGGTAAGCAGAGAAATAGTCAGGTTGTGTAACAACATGTTAAATTGAGAATATGCATTGGAAGGACACCAGGATGCTTTTCTGCTGTGGGAGAGCAGGGCCAGCTGGGCAGATGTGGAAAGGCTTCACTGAAGAGATCTTGGTGCAAGAGGAGCAGCTCATGATGCAGGACCAGTCCATGGAAATACACTGAAGGACTGCACTGCAGAGTCAGAGTGAGCCCAGACACTCAATACAGAGCACATCTCCACACTGTCTATCACCTAGGCTTGCTGGGTTTGGGCTGAGGCAGCAGAAACTACTCCCTGCCTGTGGCCAGGCAGCAACTGAAGAACAGGATGGAGGAGGATGCTGTCCTGACAGCCCCAAGGCCACCCCAGAAACATTCACAAAAGCCTGTTTGCTAAAGCCTTTCCATGCACTGGATGATTTGGCCCCCAGATAGCAAGATGTGTAGTCTACAGCACAGTTCTGCCTGTCGAGTCAGCTCAGAGCAGGCTCAGTCCTGGCAGAAGAGCAGCACCTCGGTGTGAGACTGGCTGCATGGAGGAGGCCATAAGGCCAGTCTGCTGATGGGCAGCAGGGAGAAGTCCTTCACCTTCAAGGAGCAGAAAATGTAAAACCAGCTGAAGCTGAGGCTGGAAGAGGTGCAGGAGATTTCAGGATTTCTCTTCCTCCCCTTTAAACAAGAGCTGCATGTGGAGCCATTGTTCACATCCCTGGAGACCTACACATGAATTTCAGGACATCTACTTCAAAGGACACATCCCTGGAAGCAGGAGGAGGTGTGTTTGTGTGGGGCAGGCTCCCGACTTACATCTCTTTCAGGGAGCTCTGAGTCATTATTTGATCCTGGTGTGTGTGTGGCAGAGGTGGTTCTGGGTTGCCCCCCTGTTTCAGGCTCAACTTGTTCCTCATTTGTGGTCCTCTCCTAATGGCATCTTGAATTTCCAGTTTGGCCCTTGTCTAAATTTGAAACTGGACCAACCTGTCAAATCTCATCCTCAAGCCAGACAACCTCTAAGAAAACCCCACAGTCCTACTTTATCAGTGGACATGTTTTCAGGAAGGTCCTTGTGGACATGTTACCAGAGATGCCACCAGACACTCCAGGAGAGGACAAGCAAGTGGAAACAGGTGACAGAATTATATGCAGATTTCATGATACAACCACCATCTTGTGTTTACAAATCACAAGCTTCGCCTTGGATTGTTTTGTCTTAAGACCTGACCCCATAAAAGGGAGCAAATTAGACATGGCAAAACATGTACTTTCCCCATTCTTGTTCTTTTCTAGGAACAGCGAGAAAGCAAAGGTTAAAAAGTGTTCAATATGTATATATATATACACATATAAGACTTTGTTATTTATTTTAAAAAATATTATTACAAGTTTAGCTAAAGTGGCCTTCTCTTATGTTTCTCCCTTGAACACAAAGGAAATATTTTCAGGAGCACAGAGGATTTTTTCAATGCAGCCTGCTCTTGGCTTTATCTTTATTTTCTATCAAGTAACTGAAAACGAAACAAAGATCTCAGACATAGGTACATCTTTAAGAGAATTTGCTCACTCTTAACTTTGTTTGAATGGGTAAACCTCCTCACTGTTTGCCCTTAGAGCTATTCCAACAGAGAGCTGTTTTATCAACACTGGCTGCTCAGTGAGGAGAGGCATTTTCTTCCACCTTCAGAGCAGTTTTCTATGCCACTGTTGGGGGGTGGGAAGTTGACCTTACGTGGACCCTCAAGACAAAACCAGAGGTTTTAAGCAAGTGAAGAATAGGCAAACACTAGCCAGCAGTTGCCATATACAGAGTACACTGCTCAAAAATCCCAGAAATCTCACTGATAGAGCGTTACCCTGTGACTGGATAGTGCTTCTCCCCTTGTAATTTATACATGTGTCAATAGGAGATTACGCCTGTAAGTACAGACTTGGCAAACTCACTTCTAGTGTTTATTAGGGAATTTTGGGGGAGAAAACTAAAAGAAGCACTGCAGGTACTTTCGCCAGTCACGGTGCCTTGGAATGGTGAAATTGCCTCTGGAGCTGTTTTGTAAAAACTCTTAAACAATGAGTCAAAAACAACAGACAATTTCCTGAGCTTTGTGGAGAGTGGTTGCAGCTAAAATCTTAATGCTAAAATTCATAGAGACGCAAAACTGCAAGAAATGGTATGCTTGTAATTTTTAGTTGAACAAAAGTCCCTGAATCTGAGTATCTCTGAATTTTACAAGGTGTGAGAACCAGGTCTGAATTCTTCTGACCCATAACTCAGGGCATGAGAAATCATCAACAGTTAAACAGTGGGCTTAAAAATAAAGCTAATACCTGCAATGCACAGATGTTTTGATTTGTCTCAAGCCTGTTGGGAGCAGGTTCAAGATAAACTGAATTATGCTACTATTTAAAATGTAGAAAGAATGTTCACAGATTTTTTTGCAGTGATTTAATGGAATAAATTTGGGGATAAAAGGTATGGTACACTTCCTGGTCTTTTCCCAGGAATGGGTTTGTGGTTGAGGCACTGGAATGGGTTTTAGGAAATCTTGATTGTATTTCTGGCTCTGTCAAGTCATTTATTCTCTCTGTGCTTCTATTCTGTTCCATTCAAGTAGCTGCAATTAATAAATCTCTGCCAGGCATGTAGCAAGGGTGAAACCCTGTGTGCTCAAAGACTACATGAAGTGGATTAGAAGAAAAACACAAACACATAGAGGTGAAGTTTTTCAGCATACTAGGTGTTACCATCTAAAACATTCCAAAACCTGCACATTTAACCGAAGTTGCCAGCTGCATGGATATGTTTAATTCTGCTGCAAGAAAGTGCCGAGAACTCTGTTGTAGTGCAAATGCCATCTCACAGCAATCCAGGAAGGGATGCCATAAATCAGGAATATTCACACACTTTCATATAAAAAATAATTCAGATCTCTGTATTTGAAGCTTTCTCATGGACATGAGGATCCATCAATAAATTCCATTACTTTTTCATTGTATTTCAGGGGCTCACATATTAGTTTTAACAAAAGATTACATATAAAAATAATTAGCTCAGCATTCCAAAAAAGGAAATTCTAAGTTGATTTAAACGTTAAAAATTAAAACCCCGAGATGCTAAAGTACATTTTCATCTTTATCCCGCAACCTTAATTTTAAAAATCCCAAAGCCAGTTTAATTGTTCCCATCATTTAAATTTTTTTCATTACTGAATTCCAGCATACATAATGCAAACATGGCACTGCTGTGATCTAGAAAGTGCAACTTGCTCTTCATTCAGCTGAGGTGACGTAATGTGCTGCTCAGCCTTGCAGCTGCATTACATAAATATTATTAATGATGAAATGTGGGCTGGGTGCTAAAGCATTCTTTTAGAGTAATCCAAGGCAATATCAGTGACAAGGTTTTTTAGACACTATCTAAAATATGGCAGATGAGTTCCCCATCAGGAAAAATGTTTCTCAGGAGACAGGACCATATATTGGTAGTTCTGATTTTATTCGATCTGCTGGTCAAAAGCATAGAGAGAGATGTCTTGTTATGTGGAATCCAGCCATGCCCATTTGGGGATGGGGGTGTGGTTAGCTGCAAGGTATTCCAATGCAGCAATGAATAAAATACTTTTTCCTCCAGGGTTTGCATAATATTATGGACAGCCATGCAAACAGAGGCTCTACTGCCATCAAAACTCTTAATCAAGGGCCTTATAAAATTCTCCTCAAAGTCAAAGGAGTTTAGGAAGCAGTTCATCTCAGCCTGAGCTAGACATTTACAATAAGCCAGATGAACTGGTCCCTTTGCTCCTGGAAGCAGACAGACAACAGGTAAGCTGTGCTTTGTGTCTGAACTGGTTTGGTGGGAATTTTTAGCTTTCAGGTCTTCTATGTGAACTCTTGCTCCTACAGAAATTGCTTTATGGTCTTTGTTGACTATATGGAGGAAATGGGATCTTAGATCTAAAGGGCTCATTTGAAAGGCATGTATATGCTCAAGTATTCACACATCACACACACAGGCAATAAAATCCATAGTTTGAAAACACATTTTCAGAGCCTTCGCCATCACAGTATCACTGAAAGATGCTGTCAGCTCACGTACTATAAACCTCAGTGTTTTATCTCTCTGGATTTACAAAATGGAAATAATGCCAAAAAAGCACACATTTGCTGTTAGATTGCATTAATTTGTTTAGTTGGGACAATGATGAATAGCAGAATCCTCTGCCTTTTTGTTCACTGTTCTTTTTCAGTCACTGCAGATTTGATTTCAGGCTGCACTGGGTGGTGCTCCTTCAGACCAACTGCTTTCAATGGGAATTTTTTTTTAATAGTCAAATCACATCTATTGATTTAACAATTTGCCACAGTGGGTTGCTGTTGTTTTTATTAATATAAATCAAATTGATAATGTCCCCTTAGTGCTGGGCAGGGAAAAAAATCTTTGTTTTGAAACTAAGCTCAATCAAACACAAATCCCACAATGAATAGAGCAATGAAGGATTACAGCAGCCATATGTTTATAAATGAGTAATAACCTTTACATCAGCAGAGTCCTTCACCAGGAACATCACAGATGGCGATATTTACAGTAGTTCTCTCTGAAGGGCTGACACCTAAGGTGGGTGAGCCTCCTTTAACACAAGCAATCTTAAAATGGCAATTTTTGACCTTCCAGGCTGGACAATGGAGGAGTTTCATTTTTCCAGAGATTTTTTGCCTCCCTTCTGTCATCAGTTTTGCCACGTTGCTCAGTGACCTTCCGGCACTTGACCAGTCGGCGATTTTCAGAATGCAGGAAAATGTTCACGGGAAACAATGCCAACCCAAGTGCCAGCTTTCCTCAATACCCTGCTTTTGTATCTGTACAATCCAAAACCTGTAGGAGTAGGAGAGATATAACGCCACAGCAAGTAGGACTCTAAAACAGCTATTGAAAATTCATATGTTTTGATGAGATAGCACATAAAACAGTGACTGGCATCAGGCCACAGCATGATTGCAAATGTTCATATTTGTTGGCAAAAACTAGTCTTCTGTGACCTCCCAAGGTCACCTCTCCAGATTTCTCTCTCTGATTCATCAGTAGCAGTTTTGTCAGTGTGTGCAAGCACACAACTATGAGCTCTTCTCTTTCTCCTCTCCTGGCTGAGTGCCACTTCTGAGCAATAAAGTTTCCGGAATTGCTTCTGCATATTGCCTGTGACACTTGCCCCACTGTGGCTCCCACTGCTTGCAGAGAGATGGCAAGAGAGTGAGCAAAAGCTCACCCACGTGTGACATCAGAAAGCCAGCCAGCGGCTGGAATGCCACGCAGTCTACAAAAATGCCGTGAATTTGGGCGTCTGGAGATCGAGGAATTCTATCCCAGGAGGAGCAGTGTCTTCTGAGGAGGGAAGGGGATCTGGATGTGCTTGAGGCAAACCAAAATGCCTGGCTTTCTGGAAGATGCTGAGGTGTTTGGTCCTATTCTGGTCAGGTTCTGCCGAGGTCCAGTCTCAGTGCCCACCAGGGCTCTGTTCTCAGTGGAGAGGGGCCAGGGGTATTTCTGAAGATTCAGCTCCCCAGCCTGCACTTTTGTTGCCTTCGTGGGAAGGTCAATCTTTCTATTCAGTCCTTGGACTGTCCCTCTTCAGTTCTGGTTACCTTGTGATGAGGGGTTTTTTCAGAGGCAGTGAATGCAAATGACAAGGTGGTTCCCAAATCCTGGGTCAGCCAGTGGGCACAGACCCTGTCTGGATGGTAACACTCTCTGGAGTCCAACTTGAACCATCAATTTCTGTGCTGGAGCTGAGCTCTCAGGAATCAAATCCTGCCTCTGCCCTTTTCTCCAGACACTGCAGCATTTTAGCCCAGGGTCTTCTCTGTTTTAACTCTGTTTTTAAGTCCGTTGGATGCTATTTACACCTTCCCTCATCAGTGACACACCATTTATCTCCCCTTCACCATAGTGAGGGGATCAGAAAATGCATCTTATGACTCCAGCTGTACATTTTCATAGTCAGTTCATCCACATTTAATCCAGTTCTGGGTTCCTTACTCTCTGTGCCTCAAGGTAAAGCGCTGGCCCTTTCCAGTGAAATCAGCTAAGTAGAAACACCATAACTGCCACAGGTCCCCTGATGGTACCTTTGACTCCTCCTGCAGGGTTTCAGATTTAATGACTTGGAATGGGTAGCAGATACTAATGGTTTGCACATCTGTTACACTGCAGCTGGAGAGTGTGTTCCTGTGTTAGAGGCTTGTTTGTATGTACTGAAAGTAGATGGACAAAAATAAAGGCTCATTAAATATTGAAAAGAAAGGTATCTTTTTTTAGTCAGATTCTTTGTGTCTCTTCTAAAAATCAAAGTTTATAAAAAATAATCTTATGTCTTCCTTCTGATATGAAATGATTCTCTTTACCACTGAATATGTCTATGTTTTTTAGGTTGTCTCTATTTTGACTTCAGCCACTCATCGAACTATTCCTCATTGTTGGTTTTTCTTCTGTCTTTTCTCCCTGCCCATTTTGGTTAAAAAAAGCAAAGCTACCTTGACTCCTGGTGTATTGAAGGAAGTAAAGAGACAGCCACAGAAGACAAAGACAACTGTAAAGGAAACTTCCTTTACAGTTTTTCCAGTCATCTCAATACAGAGATCTTATATGCTTTCCTCCATCTTGTGGTACTATAAAATAGTCTGGAGGACTTCACTGGCAGGAAATTCAAACATGTGCTGCCCTTTTCTGCTATTCCCATTGATCCAATTACAAAAGTGTTATCTATCTGTTAAAACCTTTTAGGTCTAGAATGTACCAAAAAACAAAATGTTTCAAAAACCATCTAAATCACTGCCTAGAAGAAGAGGGCCTCACTTTGTCTGCTTCTGTGATGAAAAGAGAAATCACTGCATTTTGCTTTGTATTTTGAGACCTTGTAGTGTTATCTTCTTTGAACCTTCAGCACTCTTTGTTTTTTGCCATTGAAGTGACACTTCAGGGACAGCTGTCCTCACTAAAGTTCTCATTTTCTTACTATTACATCATTGTGTGCACAAAGAGAACCTAAATATATTCAAGAAGATGGCCTTTCTTATACTGGGTACAAACAGGAAAGAATGAAAATTAAGTCAGATCCTTGAGAACCCACACTGGAGTAAACAAACACAACAAAAATATTACCGTGACAATCAAGGAGGGCAGCCTGAACTCAGTGGGAGCTATCCACATCCATCTGAGCACAGGCTTTGACTTGCCTTAGCAGCAAACTTTAGAGGTGAACCCGACCTTGAAAGTTCAAGGGTGCTCTGATTTAAAGTTCTAGTTTGATCTCATCTGCACTCACAACAGCAGGACAAAAACTTCTGTTTTCCCCTCTTTGTTAAAAAGGTCATAGCTTGCCTTGGTTTTCCAAAGTTTGTTCTTTCCTTGCAAGAAAATGAGTAGATAAAAATAGGAGAAAAGAGAACTGCAAATGATAGAAAATATTCATTTTATGGAGAGAGAAAATAATGCTTTATCACAATAGCCAGTTTTCTTTCACAGATCTTGTTTTTTTACTTCTGTTTGCACAGTAGACAGAAGATGGAATGGGGCTCACTGTGAACAGGAACATAAAGGTATGCACAGATGTAGGACTTTGTGAACTGCATGGGGTAGGAGTCTTGATTAGTGTTGCTGAGTAACAGATTAATTCCTTTAGCACTTTCCCGTAAGCATGTCTGACTGTTTATGCAGGCAGAGGCTTTAAACTGAATGCATAACTTGAATTCTGCCTCTCTTGTCCATGTGAGCTGACATCATGTGTTTCTTCAACCCAGCTCTTTTTTCTACTGTACCTGCCCTTTCCCTCAGAGGGGATTTGTGCTCCAGCAGGCCTCGCAGGAGCAGTTTGCAGAGGCTGTGTGATCACAAGAGAGCTCTGCCTGTGTCTGCTTCCACCCAGAGATCCAGGGGCACAGCGGGTCTGGATGGTGCCGTGGAATCGGACGCTGAGCAGCCGCTCAGGTCTCCAGTACTGAAAGGGTTAGGGCTGCCTCCACTGCTGCCAACAGGAATCCTCCCATTGATTTTTCACTAGGAGCAAGTTCAGGCCCTTCTTCAGTAAGTTACTGACACAAGTATCAGTGTTGGTAATAGTGGCCCTGCAGCAGATGGAGTGCTTCAATTATCCCGGGTCCGTGATGAATGAGTGCTATTGACAGCTGCTGCAAAATCCATAGCAGACTGAGGATGCACAGACAATTATGGTATCGCTGGTAAACATATGGCAGGATTGGATCTCTTAAAAAACTACAAACTCAGGCTCTGCTGGCCTTGGGTTTGGTCCAGAGCCAAGTTCTATGTTGGACTTCAGTCACACAGCAAAATCCTACATGGCTGACAAACCAGGGCCTTGGTATTCAGAGTTCACTCTGCCTTTTGAATATTTTCTCTGGGTGTTATTAGTGTTTATTTGGTGTGAGGAAAAGGAAAGTTTGTTTTCCTATACTACTGCTAAAACGTATGGGTGTATTCCTTTCAGCCTATTTAACTCACCTCAATACACACGGTACTGCCTACAGAAAACTCTGAGCAGGTCCATCAGGAGAATGTATTTCTCCACTGACCAAGCCAAGGAGTCAGTAATATCTGTTATTTTAGCCCAATGACTGCAGTTCATATACCAGCCAGTGAAACAGGAAAGCAGAGTTGGTTTTACCAGTTGTTCTCTTGTTGACTCCCATCTCTCCTTTACTGCAAAATTATAGTGGCTTTGGGACTACTCTGTGGCCTTTGCAACCATCTTCCATTTGTTTCATCTGTGGCTCTTAATATTTCTGGAAAGGATGCTGAGGTAGCTGCACACCCACCTTCAAGCTCCATGGTCCCTTTGGGCACACCTGTGGTTGTACCACTGGAGTCTGGAGGGCTTGGGACCCCCAAGCCTTCACCAGGCCCAGTGCTCCACAGAGTTCTGCCTCACTGTTCTTTCCAGACTCTGAGAAGGTGCCTTACAGACCTGATGAGCTTTTATTTCACTCAATCCAGAAGAACAGACACAAAATGGGAGTCCCTTTTCCCATCTTTTTCTTCCTGGAGAGGATAATTTTTCAGTTGCTTTCTTATACAGTTGCTCTTTCCTTCAGCATTATTAACTATATATCATGATTAACAAATAAGTGTCCCATCAGCTCAGGGAATTAAAAAAAAAACAACCAAAACCCACACTGGATAACTGTTTTTTTTGTCTATTTGTTGAATCAACAATTTTAGCTGATCCTCCTGCAAAAGGCCAGATTCAGAAGTCTGCATGTACATTAGACAGCTGAGAGCAAAATTTGCCCTTCACATACACTTTAATCTCCTATCACTTCACATCTCAGTGCCTCCCTAGAAAATGCACCAATTTTCATTCTTGCTGTATTGTCTGTAACACTTATTTATCTATTGTCAGCTGGCAAAGTTATGAGATCAAAGGCTTGAGCAAGCAACTACTACTCTAAAATATTAGAAAAATAGCCTGAGTGATCTTATCCAATTCTCTATTTTTCAGTAATTTGGGAGAGACTTTTGGATCCTATTATCTCTGTTGTCATTTCATTTTTTTTAAGGCCAACTTGTTTCTTAAACATTATAAATTATGATACCAGGTGCAAGCATTTCTCTGCACAGACCACTCTCTGAAACACATCTTTAATTGTATCAGACTATGTTTTTATTTTGTTTTTAATAAATAAAAATATGTGAACACACCTACACAGGCAAGGGATGTATGAGCTTGTTTGCTTACTTTGAAACCTACTTATATGCACGGAGTTCAAAAGCTTGAGTCAGACATCATGCTCTACTTGGGGGAGGCTGAATAAAGAGGTGATGAGGGGTTAAAGAGGGGAAAAAAATCCAACCAAAATGGCTCTGTAGATGACCACAGTAGATGTGAGGGCGTGTATTTGCACTGGACTCATCAGAGATATCTGTCTTTGTCTGGACTGAGCATTTGATGTTGTTTAAATACTGGTACCTTATCTTGGCTACTAATATGTGGCATCTCTTTCCCCTTTGTTCATGGCACAAGGCTTTCCTTTGGTTGCAAACAGGAAAGGGATTACTGACAGATGAGAACTAGATTTAAAGACCAGAGAAAAAGGTGTGTGAATTCAAACAGTGTTTGATAGAAGTGCTTTGCCAGCTCAGAGCATCAGCCATGTCACTGTGGAGGACAAGCCACAAGACATTTCCCTTCACCCACAAAATCAGAAGAGTCTTTTTGCCACACAACTGCATGGCCAGGTTTGTTCTCCACTCTCTGTGAGGCTTGTTCTCTCCAGCCTCTTCCAAACAGCAGAGGTGTAGGCCTAGCCAGCTATAAAATATTTTACAGACCTTTTTTTTTTTCTTTTTCAAAAAAAGGAGTGTGGGGGAAGAACAAAGGAATAGCTGACTTTTTGGGTCTAAGTCCTGTCACACTGAAATTCAAAGAAGAGCATAGTATACATTGTTTTCAAAATGCAATAAGTAAACGAGCAAATAAAACAAAACAATAAAACCCCAATTTAAATCCCCCTGTCAACACAATATAAACATATAAACTATTTGCTAAAGCCAACTCCGAAAGAACCAGAAGAACTGGGGACAAAAGTGGGAAAAGATGTGCACAGAAGACCATGGCACCGCTTCTTTGCAAGGCAATGCCAGCCTCTTGTTGGCATTGTGCATCATTTCCATGGTGGCTGATGGCTCATCTTCCTCTTAGGAAGCATGTAGGGATTCAGCATAAATTTTTTTTAGATTTGAGATTGTACAAGACTGTTTGGGATTTGAGATCCTTACCAAAGTCATATTAGCAAAAACACCAATCTGATATAAAAAAATGTTCTGTTCCATCTGGGGTCAAATTGCATTTCTTATAATTTAAATTTAAAATGAGGCTAGAGAAGATATAAAACCTTGATATTCTAGGAACTGACACAGCCCCAGGTCTGACTTTGAACAATTTATCGCAGAGACTAGAGTTGTCAAGGGATCAGTCATAGCCTGTAGCTGAAAGTCAGAGACTGTGTGCAGGAGAAATCCAAATATGCAGGAGGAAAAAGAAAAAAAAAACCTATTATACTCCATTTTTTCTGTAAACATGACATTCTTGTCCTTGTAGAAGTTTTTGCATTTCACCAAAACTCACTAGGAAAAACCAATAAACTATGCCCAGATAGCAATCTGGGACCAGCAATGCATTTTTCCTGATTTTTGTGAATTTTTGTGGAAGGATACTTGTATTTAAGATTGACACTGTATCCACTCAATACTTAAGATGCATTTTCCTTATGAGAGCTGTTTTTTCCACTCTTTGGTTCTAATGGTCTTATCACTTAAATGGTCACAAAGGGGTTTAGGCATAATATCCCTATTAAGATGTGTGAAAGATGTTCAAACCCCTGCTGGATTTATTTTTTTTTTTCAGCCTGTCTGGCTGTAGATTCAACCAGATTCAAGTGCATTGATTTGCAGAGCACAGACAATCAGGATAACCAGAAACTGTCTGCACTTCAGGGCATATTTTCCCCTTCAAATCCATTAACTTTACGAAGACTTTCTAGGTGGGTAACTTCAGGGGAATAATAGACTTGTGAACTTAAAAAGAAGTTACCTCCTTGCTGAAGCAGATAGCGAGGTGCTTTAAAACCCAGGAACTGAGCAGCTGCTTTCAGTTTGGACTGACTGTAGCAGGGAGAAGGAAGGTCACACCACGCCAAGCCATGGCCCATGGAGAGCTGATGTGCACTGTGTCCAGCCCCAGCACAGGAGGTGGTGTCTCTGCAGAGTCCAGGACATCTCCTCAACCCACCACCGTGGTCCTTGCACCTCTGAGGGTGCACTTGAGTTTTTAGCAGGACCTGAGCTCCTCCAAAATGGGTGGAGTCTGCTGCAGTGCCTTGGTGAATTCATTCCCAGAACTGTTTTTTAACACTAGGACATTTGTGTAGCTTATCCACTACACAAATGATTTTTTGCATCATAATAATTTGCTTTGGGTTATGTCTTTTAACCTCTCAAGTGCTCAGAGGGGCTGGACACAGATAGTTTCTTCTCAGTCTCAGCCACTCCCCCGTGGATGCAGGCACCAGTGGGAAAGGGATCACCAGAGCTGGTGTGCTCGGCTCAGAGGATCCCAGCTGGGTGCTCCTGCCTGGCCTTCTCCCCATCCACGTGTCTGGACACGGGTGGAGATTCATTAACTCTGTGCTTCTGTTGGAATTCCTCTGCTGTGCCAATCTCCTGCTATCTGATCCTTTCCAGCAAATTTATCTGGCCAGTCATGTAAAATTACAGCAAACTCTGACAAACTAGGGCAAACCATTTATTAAACTCCCAGATGAAACAATTTACCGTTTCTACTATCATTTAAATACAAATGATACTTTTCTCGGGTTCTAGTGAAAAACAAGGTAAGCTGCTAGAAATACATCAATGACATATGCAACTCCACAGTGGTCTTTTCCTAAATGATGTCTTAGAAAGGATTTCTGTGTGGACTTCATTTCTTAAATGTGGTTTATGGCCCCAGAAGCCTCATGACCCAGTGAGTGGGTAGCCTCCTTTCTACTTGGCAGTAGACAAGACTGATACCCTTCACTTTACATTGATCAGCCCATGCTAAAACTGATACTTCTTCTATTGCAATATCTTTTTACCTTGTGACTGACAAATCCTCTCTGACTCATCTTTTTTTTCCAGCAATCCTAAATGCTGCTGGATTCAGTTCCTATTTTTTTTTTCCTTAACTTTATGAGTAACTACCTATTCCCGTAGCAGCGGCTGCAGAAATCCCTCCTCAGCCCAGTGCTGCTGACAACGGCCTGTAGCAGGTATTTCGGGGAACAATGTAAAAGCAGAGCAACTGCAGAGGGATACTTTATTCTGGCACACCCTCCCAGCAGTCTGTGCCTTAGGGGCACCGTGAGCCAGAGATTGTATCTGCATCTTTGCGTTTTGTAACGCTCGATGAATTTTTCAGCCAGGAATTTGTCTAATTGCTTTTTGAGCCCATTTATACTTTTGGCCCCTACAACATCCTGTGGCACTGAGTTCTGCAGTTTATGCAGTATGTGAAAAAAAAATTTGCTTTAAACCTTGATATTTTTGTGTGATACCCTTCCTTGATACCCCCTTTCTTGAATAGTAATAACTAATTTAGAACACACCATACTTCTCTTATATTTAGAATGGTTTCTCTTTATGTCTACTATCCTGCATTTATCAAATAAATTTCATTTGGCTGTTTTCATCAACTGGTCACTAATTAACATGAAAACCTTCAGCCATACGTCATAATTAGGTTTTGCTTTTAATTTTGGTGGTGTTTTCTTTGGTTGTTGGGGGTTTTTTGGGTCATGTTACTTCTCAGCTCCTTTTCCAACTTGTTTATTAATATTTTGAAGAGCAGAAGTCCCAGAATGGCTCTCTGTGAAACTCCACTGATAACCCCCACCATGGTAAAACATGACCATGCATTTCTACTCTCCTTTCCCCCTTTTGTCTCATTACTGGTTCACACAAGAATTTCTTTACCCACAAGTGTTCACTTTCCCTAAACAGTCACTAAAGGACCTTGTAGGAAACATTAGGGATATAAGTGCAGTATGGGAACAGTCAGAGTGGGTCTAACTTGGCCACATGCAAAGCCACACTCTTGTTCCACTTTCTAGGCATTCTCACTGCACACCATGCCTTTGGGCTATTCTTTTTCCTTTTTACTATACTCATATTGCATGCTTGCTTAGAATTTCTGGTTTGCTGGTACAGCCAAGCCTGTTTAGTTCTCACTTCTGAAACAAAATGGATTTTATAATCAAAGGTATGAGCTCTCCTTCATCTCCCAACAGATTTTGGCCTTTTACAGAAACTGTTTTTGGGTCCAGGCTGTTTATGTCTGGATATTCAGAGTAACTTCCCTGAAAAGACAGCGGGCATGAAAAGGAATTGTTGCTAGATACATTGTGTACTCATAATGAGGTGATATACTAGGGTTGAAAGGAGCTCCTAAAAAGCATGTCAGGCAGCAGTACAGTGTCTGCTCCTCACAGACTTTGCAATGGTGCAGGAGAATATTCAAGTGGGAGAAAAAGGGAGTGAGGTATGGGTCAGGAGTAGAGGAGAGCTCTTCAGAGGACAAGGGAAGGGAGTACTGCAGAGACAACATGGGCCCAAGAACTAGGGGTTTTTTTGGGGGTGTGTAGCAGTTACTTCTCTTTATACGTAAGTGGAAATGGCTTCCTGTGTTTCTCTTGCATACTGGGAGTGAGGACTGGCTAAAGTAGCCTGTGGGACTGGGTCCTGCTGTGCACACCTCTTCTGGACAGCCTCCAAAAGACATGGCAGATTGTCAACTGCAGTGATGCAGATGGTGGTGGGGACTTTAGTGTTTCACCTTTTCCTAAGTCTCCAGCATCTTGTTTGAGTGAATCAAAGGCCCTACTTCACCTCAGGTCTAGAGGAATTCTGGGCTTGTCTCAAATCCTCAGATAGGCCTGATTATCTGTGCTGGGCTCCATAAGTACAGGGAATATGCAGCATAGCCACAATCCAGGTGGATGATTCTATGATTCTTGTGTCAACACTCTCCAGCTATGCATATAATAGACAAAACCTGCATGTTATATCTCAACAGAGCTCCCTCACTCCCAAATAGGAGGTAAAAAACCCCTCTAAATTCCTTGCCTTCTTCTGTGTGCTACCATTTACTTTTTTGTCCGGCTTGCTGTCATTTCCAGAGGCCACAGGCAGGTATGTGGCATCTCACAGCAGCACACACCTTTTGGCACGCTCAGTATCTCCTGATCCTTCAGGCCTGGCCCACCTCTGCACACAGTTCTGAGCAACAGCTGTCTTGATTTTTCATCCCTGAGGCCTTCTTAGAGACATTGACTAAGCTGAAAAACTAGGGACAGAATTTCAGAAGTAGACAGAAAATTGTGAATGTTCTGCTTCTCTTCCCCCATGGTGCCTATACAACTGTGAAAAACATTAACTTTTCATGCTGCCCATCTAGCCAGGCTACAAACATGATTCTCCTTCGACCACTGAACATGAAAATAGATAATTTCTGCATCTCATCCTCTTTTTTCCCCACCCAAATACCCCTGTCCTTTTCTTCTTCAGGCATAGCTATTTGTTATCTTCCCTTTGACCACATGCTACAAAGCTGCTTCATTACTACAAATTGGTCATTCTTTTTTCAGAAAAATCTGAAGCTCTTTGCCAATCTTTTTGTCTCTCAAGTTTCAATAAGATAGATATGTCTTTGAAATTAACTTCTATTATTTTAATTGAATTGGAATAAATGCCACGAGCGAAATAAAGTAACAACAGCAACAAAACGAACCCTACTGGCATGGTGAGTGAGTCCTTATCTCCAAAGCACATCCAGCACAATTTCATATCCAGTCCCTGGTTTAAATTCCAGGTGCAAAGCATGGGTAATCAAAAAGTTTTTCTTAACTCACCAGAACATCACATTCCAGACCTTAACTGTATGGTGACTGTGATGTCACAACTCTTCAGCTTTCAGGCAGAACAGTGAAATATATTGGCCTACAAATTAACCAGAAGCTGAAACCTTCTCTTCATTGCATCACATGCCTGTCCATCAGTGTCATTATTCTTGATTTTCTTATAATTTCCCTGCTTAATGCACCAGTACAGTGAATCCATTCTGCTGAATTTTCAGAGGCCAGCATCTTGGTACTACACCTAGAAGAGGCAGACTTGGGTTTTTCAATACATGGGAATTTCTCATGATTCAGCACTCAACCTTTGTCACTGGGACTTTATTTCATCTTTGTTTTTCTCCTGTGCCAAGGGGCTTTGTCAAAGACCTGTAACCATTTTTTTAACAGCTATTCAACAACAAAGATCCTGTGTCCTGTTTGTGTGGAGTAGTTCAGAGCAGGGATTAGGAGGCTTATGCTTCAAGGTGTAACACCAGTAGCTGGACAGGGGTAGTGGCTACATCATCTGTGAGGAGGAAGGAGAGTTTGGAGAGTTTGAAGTAGCAAGTTTAGGTAACAACAAGAACCAGACATTCTGCAGCAGTGAGAATGATCAATTCTTCCTGAGAGGAGGTGTAGTTTCAGGAATGAGATGTCTGCTCTGTGGTCAGAGAGAGAAGACTCTATATAAACATTTCTGGTGAAAGGTAGCACAAATGGCTCTTATTTTCCTCCATGGGCCCCTTTATAAGACTTCACTTGTAGATAAGGATAAATAATATATGAATGCATGAGTCCAGGCATAGATCACACCTTCTCAGAGATCAGATGTTTCTCTTCTTTTAACGGTTTCAGTCCAGAAATAAAAGAGCATTGATGATCTTATTGGTCATCATGTAACATGCAGTTGTACCTTGAAAATTAAATACATAATGCCTTTGGGCTGAGGTCAATGTGTTGACCTTCCATTAAATAGTTGGATCCAGTGAGCAAAAATTAACCTATTTGTTGTCTTTAATCATAAACCACCTTGATTTCAAATTTTGTTAACACTTAGAGCAGTAAATAAACCTCTGTAGATCTCTCTTTCCCTCTTAGGCCAGCCAATACCATTAACCACATCTTCTACTTTTATGTTAGTGTCCATGTGGTGCATTTGAAAGATCTTTTTAGCTTCCTGGTGTAACATTTAGGATGAGTCTGTTAGTGCTGAGGAAGCTTATGATATTTACCACCATTTGAGGAGAAGAAATAGAAGACTCATCTCTTTTTTTAGCAGTGAAGGCCTCTTCCCCAGTCAGCAGAGTTGTTCCCGTCCTCATCAGGGTGTCACAGACAGCATGGTCAGAAGTATGGGGTGGTTGTGGTGATCTCTGCTGGTCTTGAGTTTATGTAATCCTCTGTTTTCCATTCATGATCCATGCAGGGGACAAACTTTGGATTGTCCCCAGTGTTATTTCAGACAAATGAAACTATTTCAAATAACAACAAACACTGGACCTCAGGCTTCAGACACCAAGGAAGGAATTTCTCTTTGGTAAAGAACTGTGTGCACACACAAAAAACCCCACATAAACACATATGGAACATAAAGAACATACCCCACAGATAAAGAGAAACCTCCAGATGGGACAGCACAGTGCTCCCAGGTGACATCTACAATCATCCTTGCCTGAGTGTTGACCAGCATTCCTGGTTCATGGGCTCAGGTCATGCTGATTTCCAGATTTTGGGATTGGGTAGGTATTTTCCATGAGGTCAAACTGCAAAAGTCAGGATCACCCTTCTTCCATTGTTCCCCAGAAATTGTGGGGATCATTTGGGTTTATCCCAGTTAATCAGTCAATGCAGGAGTCTCAGGCTCTGTTTTCTGTTCTCCGAGTCTTATACAGGAGGTCAAATGAGATAATTTGGTGGATTGTTTTGCTCTTGAACCATAAAATAGCGTGAAATTGGAATTTGGCACATTTGGCTTGTACTCAGTGAAAGGCAGATTTGTTGCTGCCATAATTTAAAGAGAATGATGATGGAAGTGAATGTAATATGCCCTTGAGAATTAGGGCCTTCTATACCCAAAGCAAATGATAGAGGTAAGGGCAATGAGCAAAACCAGGATGCAGTGCAGAAATTCTGGAGTGTCTGGAGGTATTGTTTGCCCTTGCCCACCTACAGACCCCCTGCAGCCTGTAAACTGGAGCAGCTCTGCTGCAGTTGGCACAACCATGTCCATCCCCAGCCAGCAGATAATTTGGCCTTTGATCCCCACAGGTGTAGCTGTGCATGACAAATTTGGTGGCCTTCTATGCCAGGCTTACAGCAATGGTGGATAAGGGAAGAGCAGCAGGTGTCATCTAACTGAACTTGTGCAAACCTTTTCACACTGTCCCACACAACATCCTTGTCTCTAACCTGGAGAGATGTGGATTTGATGGGTGGAGCCCTTGGTGGTTAAGGAATGGCTGGATGGTTGCACTCAAAGAGTGGAAGACAGGGAAGAGTGCTGGTCCTCAGGTGTTGGGATTGGGTTTACTTAATGTTTTTTCATAGACATGGGCAGTGGGACTGAGGCACCATCAGCAAGTTTGCCAATGACACCAAGCTGAGTGATGGTGTCTCCAACACCCTGGAGGAAAGGGATGGCATCCAGAGGGACCTGGATAGGCTGGAGAGGTGGGATTGGGTGAATCTCCTGAAGTTCAACAAGGCCAAGTACAAGGTCCTGCACTGGGTTGGGGTGATCCCAAATACAAACAAAGGCTGGGCAGAGAATGGATTGAGAGCAGTCCTGGGGAGGAGAAACTGGGGTGGTTGGTGGGTGAGAATCAGAACACGAGCCAGCAGTGTGTGTTTGCTGCCCAGAAAGCCAAGGGTGTCCTGGGCTGCATGGCCAGCAGTGTGACCAGAAGGTCGAGGGAGGGGATTGTGCCTCTCTGGTCTGCCCTTATGAGACCCCACCTGCAGTGCTGCATCCAGCCCTGGGGCCCCCAAAATAGGGACATGGACCTTTTGGAGTGAGTCCAGAGGAGGGCCATGGTCACAAAACTGGAGCTATGAAGAGAGAGGGTGATTAGAACTGGGGCTGTGTGAAGGCAATCAAGATAAAAAAAATGCAACCCAAAGTAATGTAAATAATCTACATAGAGAATATTTGTATAACCCAGAGAAGTTGAGAGAGCACCTTCCCCCCCAAACCCTTCTATGATTCAATGAAAGCATAGTCATAAACACAGGAAATAACAAGATACTCCAAAATGTCACGTTGAGGGTGATAAAAGCACTGATCTCACTTATTGCCAGATCTCCAGGCAATATTGATAGGAAAGGAGTGTCAGGGAGAGTGTTCGGAGTAACAAGTGGCAATAAGGAAATATTTTTCCTGGAAACTCAATTATAATTAAACCAAACACAGCCATCTCTTTCTTTAGACCAGAGAGTTCAGCTGGCAGCTCTGAGAGTTAGTTCTTTATGACGGTGTTTAGCAGCACTTCTCTTATGAGAAATAGCTAGTAAAATATTCACCTTCTCTGTGGGACTTTACACATCAGGGCCAGGATACCTCATTAAGCTTGGTCCATGGTTTAAAGTGTGTTTCAGCACTTTCTGGTGAGGATAAATCTAAGCTAATGGTAGATTTGATAAGACAGCAGTTTTATGATCCAAATACATTGCGTTGTCTATGAATATAGCCTATTTTTGTCAGTTACATTGGAAAGAAATAAATTACTCATCAGTCAATCCATTATTATTATAATAAGAGCACAGCACTACTTAATTGCATCAGTTAAGTGGATATGACTTTGCCAATGCTCATAAATGCCATTACATCAATCCATAGAAATGGACCTGTTGATTTATTAGATGATGATGGACAAAGAAGATGTTGCAATCTCTTTTATAATTTAACCTGTGCTTAAGACATATAGGTGTTTAAGGCCAATACATGTACAGTTATTACCACAGAGAGGGAAAGGGAAAGGGAATTGTAAACCATAACAACCTCCATCAAGTACATGCCTATTTTGGTATGTGCAATAATCCTGAACATGCATTTATGTAACACACTCTATGGTACTTAAGCTGCTGTGGGCTATCAAGTACAGTAAATCCACATTTAATCAAAGGACACATGGCATATGATTGAGAACTGTAAATTTTCTTTACCATGGAGAAATGCAACTGCAGAACAGCAGTCCAACAGATGAACCGCAGCCACGTGGATTGTCTAGCAATAATAAATTTCTCAGAGGAGCTCCTGGTCCCTCACTGGTGGTTCATTTACTGAGCGCCCATTTTCATTTATTTATATATTTTTGGCAACAAATCCCTACTGTGCAGTAAGCCAGTGAAGGCAGTCCCTGTAAGGATATCATTATTAGGAATAAGGACAAATAGCCTGTTGTGATTTGATAAAGCACCTGCTCTTCAGTTATTTTTGCACAATTCCATTTGTCTGCATGAAAGGCCTTCTGTATGCTGGATAAAGGTCAGAAGTGACACAGAAATGGAAGTCATCCCAGTTCTTGTGAAAGCTGTTTCTATTTGTCTTTTGCTCTTCACTGCGTCACTGAAACAATCTGTGTTTATACATTCTAGTCTTCTACCTTTATACATTCTAGTCTTCTACGTGTGTTTTGGGACAAAGGTGCTCCTTGAGAACAGCCTGATTGGGGAGCTTTAAAAGATGGTCTTCCAGAAGCCTTCTTCACCAAGAAGAAAGGCCAGGTTCTCTCAAGTGTCTGAATTCCATTTAAGCACCTGACTAAAGCAGTCATATTCAATTAATTCCTCCCACACAAAGCCCTGGAAGCTCTTTGTTGAGAAGGTCCTAAAAAAGCTGCACAGTGTGTCTACAAACATAGATGTAGTTTAAAATTCCAGCTCAGAAAGTCTGTGGGAAAATCTGTATAAAATCTAAAGTTCATACACAACTCTAAGTAGCTGACAGAAATGAGAAATAGGTTGAAATTTAATCTGTTTCAATTAATTAAATATTGAGATTTGATATTTTTACTATTTGCACTTTTGACTCCCCAGTGGGTATAATATTATATTAGGCTTCCCAATAAGTCTTCTAATTATAATATCTAGAAGGTCAGCATCTTATTAGAACAAAAAATTAAAACTTTGGAATAATACTGAATGCTGTAGCATCTGCGAAGCAGCCATGCCTGTATTAGCAAAAGCCAGATTCCTGTGCCCATTATTTAAGCTGAATAAATACATTTCTTCATAAGAAGCTTCCTTGAAGTCAGTGGACTGTGCAGTAAGTCTCTGTTTGCCGTGATTGAAGGCACCAGGCTCTGACCTTAAATAAGGAAAGAGATTTTGATTCTGTCAAACCTTTGGACCATATTGCACAAGATGATGGAGTTCCGGGTATGCTGACAGAGGAGAAACCTGCACAGCAGTGAAGACCTCTGAGTTACCTCAGGAAGACACAGAATGGTCAATGGTCCCTTTTGAGAGTTGTTCTTTGGGCCTCACAGCCCATTCAACCTCCTTCTGCAGGGGGACACCAAAGGAAAGCCACAAAGACAATTTCATGGGCTGATTCTCTGGCCATCAAACTCACCAACTAGGGGAGGGGAGAGCACCTTATGTCTGTCCTCCAGGGGAAAAGGCACTGCAGCCCTATGAGATCCAACACCCCTGTTTCAGGCAACATGGAGCCTTTTCCCCCCACCAAAGCTTGAATCTTCTGGTGGAACCATGAAACCTTGGATAAAGTTTCCAAGGAACCTGCTCAGACCAAGGGCTATCCCTGATCACAACCTCCAGAGAGATTTTATCATGTTGCTGCAGTGAGTATATTTCTGGTTGACATTTTCAAAAGACCCCCAAGACATCTGATGAAGCATATCAGAAAACACAAGAGCCCATCCTGTACATGTCAGAGAGGGATCTGGATTTAGCCTGGATTAAAAAGCATCTCTACACTGACTTTGGTAGCATAACTGACAGCAGGATTTGGCCCATTGTTTCCTGGGAAAATTAATGAGCTGTAAGAAAAATATCTGACCATCATTTGACTTATCAAAGCCATTGTGACTCCTTCCCTAAATAACATTAAGATGAATCACCTATTATTTGAGAATTGAGAGTCACGGTAGTGACTGAAGCCAAGTTAGGAAAATAGCACTGCCATTACTAGCTTTGCAGGATTGAACTTGACTTGGAATCTGGGGTTTTGCCCTGACAATACCACAACGTTTGAAATCTTATTTACTTTGTGGGGTTTCTTTTGTACTAACCTACTCATTCTAACATCACATGAAACCTTTAATAGGTGTCCTACATACACGGAATTTATCGTCAGCTGCTTGAATCCTGATCTCATGTGCAATGGTGCAAATAAGAATGAGGGTGCTGCAACCAGTGCAGAAATGTCTGGTTTTGTTTTGCAAAATGCACTCACTGAATTTTACAGTAACAAAATCGGACCTGCATGTAGATTATTTGCATTACTTTGGGGTTGAATTTTTTTTATATTTATTGCTTTCACACATTTTTTAAAGTGGCTTTTCTATGTTCGTTACTCTCTCACTGCTTCAGTTGCACAAATGGAAAAATATGGGAACCCTCTGGTGGCCAAAATAATATCTGTAAATCCCACTCAGCCTTAAGCACCTCAGCATGATCTAGTGGCAGGGTCAAACTCTGTTGGAGTTGTATTATTAATATGTTTCATCACCTTTTTCTTCTTCTGCCCATGTACCTTTGTACATAACCTGTATGTCACTGTTTCTTACATGGAATGCCCTGCATTTATCTAGATAATTTAAACAACATGTTTTTTATTGTGGTTGAAGGTCTATTGGTCTTTAATTGCTGATCACATGCTCAGTGATTGGGGCATTTCATAACAATTGAATTGTGAAGAAATGGATTAAAGAGTAATCAGGACTGCCTATCATGGAGTCCTCTGTGCAGGTCAGTCCAGATGTGAGAATTCTTAAAGCTAATAGAATCACAGAATCACAGAATGGTTTGGGTTGGGAGAGACCTTAAAGGTCATCTCATTCCAATGCCCTGCCATGGGCAGGGACACCTCCCACCAGACCAGGCTACTCCAAGCCCCATCCAACCTGGCCATCAACACTTCCAGGCATGGGGCATCCACAACTTCTTTGGGCAACCTGTTCCTGTGCCTCACCACCCTCCCAGGAAAGAATTTCTTCCTAATATCTAATCTAAATCTACTAGCTTTCAGTTTAAAGACGTTATCCTCAAGAACAGATGGAATTTTTCATCATCTCTGTCCCCAGTTAGAGGAGTTTAAACAACAAAAAATGTGAGCCCTCCAGTGGCTGGAAAAATCCATGGGTAGTGATCAAGGGTTAGGTTTTGGGGCAATTGAGAAGCAATGAATTGGCATAACCTGTCTGCCCACTGTGGAGAGGCTTCTTTTATACACTTCTGTCACAAGCAAGGGCATCAGGCCTCCAGCAACTTCTACTGCAGTGGCATTTGGACTTTGTTTTGTCTTGTCAGCTTCATTATGTCTACTAATAAAAGAGTAGACTCCTCTCAATCTGCTTTCAAAGTGCAAGGTAAGCCCACAGGACTGTTTCATTCTTCTTAGCAATCTTCTCTGAAAGCTGCAGAAGTATTTAAATTCTGCCAGAGATCTATGGACCATAGTCTGCTAGTGCCCTCCAGTTTGTCAAATGGATGAAGGTCTGGTATGAATCACCACTTTTCCATTTTGTGCCATTGTACAATCAATACACACTCATATAAATGAGGATGCAATGGCCAAGGCTCCAGAGGGAGTTGGGCCCCACAGACTGCTGCATCAGAAAGTGGTTGCATCAGATTCCTGTTCTTTTTTGCTGATGCTAACGTAAATTTTATTGATACATTGGCAAATTTGGCCCACTGAAAGTCTTGTGACAATTGCAACAATCAGTATTTCCTGATCAACTTTCACTTACATTTTTATTTGTTTCTTATAGGGAAATAAAATATTTTGATTTTCATATATTGATTTAATTATTTCTTGAGAAAGACTTCATTCAGGCCATTATGTACAAACTTATGGTCATAAAATGCATAAAGGAATATATATATATGCTGCTCACTTAGATGCTGAGCTCTTCAGGATAAGGATCATACAACTTTGCCTTGTAATTCTCTGCAACACCCACTGTGACACAGATCATTTGCAATGCCAGATTCCACATGTATTGTGGTTTCTTACTTGGCATCAGCTACTGGGTATCAGTGAAGCAGTAAAGGGCTGTTCTTCATCTGCTCTCCTTTGCCATCTGAAATTTAAGGGGCCTAATCTAAGCAAGTCAATCTTCAAACTCATTTTAGTCAATGGAGAAAAGTAGGAACCAAGTAAGAGTAATTAATCCCACATTGTGCTGGACATTTAAGATATGTGAGGCATCCCCAAGGAGTGAGCCCGGGCACTGGACTGCTGACCATCCACATGTAAATTGTTGGCCTGTTCCCCGAAAGGGTTTGTGTGTGTGCCAACCAGCACTCCCTTAGACATTTCTTGCACATCTTACTGGGGGAAAATGACCCATAAGGCTGTCCTGGGACACAGCTGTGCCAGATAATGGTTCATCACCACGAACCTCTTCACTATTGCCATGCAGTATACCTACAACCTCCCTTTCCTGCTGTGAAAGCATCTGTCTGACAGGCTGCAGCACAGCCCTCATAAAATTTCAGACACTTGCAACTGAAAAACATGATATCCCAGGGCCAGAGAGGCAGAAAACAAGCCCAAAGGAGACCTAGAGTCAATTGTGTGGGTGAAGTTAGGTCTTGCTGCTTGGTTTTTAGGTCAGTTTCCTGTATACTCAATAATTCCTCTTCTCTTTTTATAAAATTGCATGTAGGTAAGCAGATTTTCATTTTGAGTTTAAAAGACAGTATTTCTGTCATGTCAATTATACGGTCATTTTTTATGATTGTGTTTTATTTAGGCAAATACAAAGAGAGATGGGTTAAGCCCAGGAGCAGCAAGTAAGGCATAAAGGGACTACATCAAGGGAAGCAATGCTTACTGTTCTGTGGATGTAGCAGTGCTGCTGTATCACAGACACAAACCTCTTCAAAGGGAACCAGGGAAGCTACAGAGACCCAGCTCACTCAGCCAGTTCAGCTTCTGGTAGCAGTCAAGGGCAGGAAAAAAAGCAGCCGTGTATTGACTGTTTCATTAATGTGCTGCTCCTGCAGCACCGGGAGAAATGCTTTGTGAACATAACAGAGCATATCTTGCTGCTGTCTACCAGCGCTGCTTTGTTCTGAAATTTCATTGCAAAAAATGTCACCTCCTTGCACTCCCGGGCTCACACACAAACGTGGCTGTAAAAGGCCACAGTGTAGAATTTGCATTTCAAGTCCTAGGCACCTAGGACTGGATGTATTGCTGGTTTCCATCCTAGACTGGCCAGAGAGCATGGACGGCTAGAAAAAAAAAAACCATTTCCACACAGAGTGAGAACCTGAAGCCTGCACTCTTTGGGACAGAGCCCACATGCAACTCTGCAGTGCCATTTCTGCAGGTTCCTCTAAGAAAGGAATTGCATTTAAAGTCCATGCTGAAGCAAGCAGAGGGGACACAGCTTCTTATATCATAGCAGCCAGTAGTAAATTGATGGTGTTTTGGTTTCATGGCTTGGGGAGGAGTAGATGAAGGCAGAGCCTGGCAATGTGGGTTGTGTTCAGACCACCTACAAGAGGCCTCACTCAGTTGCCCTGACTGTTATGGCAATTCAGTTGAATAAAGAAGGGAGACACCAGACCCCTAAAATCCAGGTCTGCTGGATCTTAGCTCCCTGTGCAGACACTGGATGGGAGCAGTCACTGTGCCTAAGTTAGGCACTTGCAGTAGGAGGGTACAATGAAGCCCCGTGTGCTTCTGCCTCATCTGCAGAACTGGATTGCTTTTTACTCAAGGAGGCTCTGTAATGCTGCCAGGAACTGATTAACATCTGAATCACGTTGTCCTCTGTCTGTGTGGCAGCTATAAATAGGTTGCAGCAGAGGTGGGCTGTGTCCATGAGCACTTCTCTCCTCAGGAGATGGTCTTATCTACAAGCACACAAAGTAGGGAAGCCTCAGCCTTCTCGAGCAAACTTCCAAGATATTCCCCTTGTGATGAGGAGTTATCCTGCTGATCCTGTGCTTTGGAATCGCCCTCTGACCCCTTGTCTCAGAGGTTTTACTGCTGGCAGGCACAAAGCCACACAGCTCTCCACCCATTCGACCCACACAGGGCTGGACAGCTGAAGAACCAGCAAAACTGCACCAGCTCAAATTTGCTTTCAGTTCATTGTCTATGTAGTGTCACTATAAAGGTCTGAGCTAATCTTAGCTGCATAATGGGCTGGTAGAAAGTATTCTATTTGTTATGCAAATAAATATTTACTTCAAATGTGGTTTCCCAAAGTATGGTCACCTTGCACGCATCTGCTTCCAAAAATGCATCTGCTTTACAACAAGGTAGTAATTATCCTTTCCTCAAGGGGGTTCAGTTTGAACCTACTATGTGTACTAGACTGCTGGCAAAGTTTTTAATTTTGGTTTATGATGTTTGTAGTTTTTGGAGGCACAGGATCAAACGCTTGAAATGCAATATTCATCTGATACTACATACCAACCCCAAATACAGGTAGGGTTTGCTTGGTGGGCTTTTTTCTCCTTCAAGAACAGTTCTTTTCTCCTGCACAATTTTTTTCCCTTAAAACATCAGTCAGATGAGTGGATAGATGCAGAAAGTGAGTAACTTCATTTTACTGGTAAAATACCTTAGTGGAGTAACACAATAGCATTATCATCCTTCTTTTTTACTGGTTCTTCTTTTAATCTGCATGTCATAATAGTGTCATTAGAGGGTGACTTCATCTTTTTACCAGGCTATTTCTGCAGTACTTAATGTCTGTTTGATCTTTCATTCAGATATCTATTACCATACGTATCTATTATAAGTTGAAAAGGTTTTTAGTCTGACATAACATTGGAGAGGAAGAAATGTCAGCTTCATTAAACCTCACAGTTCTAAGACTGGAGGTAAATCACTTATTCAGCACATTTTAAAAGAAACATACTGAAAAAATCTTATGAAAATATGTAGTTTTTATTTGTTTATCTTCCCTCCTCTCTTAATCACCTCTTAATGCACTTTGCTCTGCTTTCTCCAGAAGGGGAGCAGTGAGTGAAACAGTGTCTTGAATGTAGAAATAAGGCAATTCCTGAGCCAAATTTCTACTGGAGTGAGCAGCTCAGTGAATTCAGGGCTGTGAAAAAGAGGGAGGAGGAGGCTGGGGGGTGACATTGTTCTTTAGCTCCTCACACACCATTGCAGTGGGTGATTAGAAGGGTGCACCTGTAGCTATCCACTGCAAGGCATCACCTTTCTGCCATGATAAAATTCTGGTGGGCTAAAGCAGCAGAATACTGTCAGGTGCTAGGGCCATCAAAGTTAGTAAGGAGACTCCATTTTTTTTTTCCAACTTGATCCATAATGTGGGGTTGACAGGTAATCTGGTGAATTGGGGCCTGATTCAGCAAGGAGCATAAGCACTTTCATAATTTACAGTGCAACAACCACCCCAGCAAAGCAGACAGAACAGCCATAGGGGTGATGTCTGTATTTACACGTCTTGCTGAACTAGGAGGGCAAGGACACAGAGACAGTGATGGCTTTCCTCCCAGGGTTTGTGGCTTTTCATCTACCTGACAGTCCTCAGCAGTGGCACCAAGGCTGACAGTCTGGGCATCAAACAGCACAAAACTGTAGTCCTTTTGAAGCAGGGAAGTGCAGCATGCATACAGAAAGGCAGGTGAAGGAGGGGAGCTCAGGGAGCTGAAACTCAAAGGTATTAGCACACACTGGCTACTAACTCTGTTGAAAATTAATAGCTGATGCCTCCACTTCAGGTTTTGCTCCTTTGAAGGGTCTGGCAGGTGAGTTTAGGGGTGCAGAGTCTGTGCTTTAGACATGAATTGCTACACAGGCACTATGTAGACTAGAACAAGGACTAGTTTGTAGATGCCCTGCTGTAACTCCCTGTATAACCCTAACTCTGCTCTCTCATTCAGCTTTCAGCGGCATGTGCAGCAGTATCCTGGTTGTCTTGACTGAAAGAATGATCCTGTGTGTTTTAGCTGGATCTTCTTTGCTACAACCCATAACAGATGCCATTGGTGTTTTTGTTACTATCGCTACTTGATGGCTTTCTCCAACCGCACTTCACATTCCTGAAGCTGAAAGATTTGTTCTCTTAGCCACCAAGAAACACTACACTCTTATTTTGGAGTCCCCCTGCATTCCAAGATAGCACTGGCAACGGGGGACACACAAGGGTCAACAGCTCCTCATCCAGCAGCACAACCTCATTCATTGCAGCAAAGAGGTTTTCAGAGTTTGGGAATGCCCTGAAGAGTTTTACCTTCTGTGTCCCAAAATGGATGTCATTTGTCATTTGCTCTTTGTTCCTAGGCAACCCAGGGAGACACAGACAGCTGTCGTCAAATATTCTGCACCCAAATTGTCCCTTCTTGGCACTGAAAAGTCTCAGTGAGCTCACTGGGGATCTTGAATTCATACTGGGTATCTTTGGTTTTTTGATTGGTAATGGCATCTTTGTGCCATTGCTAGACTAAGGAAAAGCTGGCAGCAGGTTTGAAGTGTGGTGTGTGGTTTTTGCATTTGCAAAAAATTGTTCCCAAAACAGCTTACCCCCTGTAGCAACTGGGAAAATGAAGGTGAGAACTTTTAGCAATATACACCTTCAACTGTGTGAAATTCTGCCCTGGATTTTGTTTCTGTTAACTTGATGAATGAGATTCGCAGTTGTAAATTAGGTCTGTACTGGGCCATGGATAATATAAACAACACCGAGATTAAGGTGAAAAAGGAGAGCTCAAGGTGTTTTGAAAAGATATTTTGAACTCCTGCAACATTTTTATATTGTAACATCAGAGATGTGAAGTGTGAATAGTTGACATACCCTTGGCCTGAGGAGTTGTCACCAGCTTTCAAGCTTTTCATTTCACAAGTGTCCAACTTTTACAAGCAGCCTGTGCAGCTCCTTTTCAGTCACAGCATATAACTCTGGTCAGATGGAATGAGCATGACACAGTGACATTTCTATTTACCCATTTCCATTACTAGAAATCACAGATCACATTTCCAAGTTATCTGTGACAATATTGTGTTATTGCTTCCCTGCAGAGAAATGAGACATAATTTTTTAATTCCTTTCCAGACCTGCCACTGTATTTTTTTTTTTTTTGCACCAACAACTTTTTCATTCCCTGTTAAGTTTTAGTCTAAGAGAAATAGTTTACTCCAGAAGAAGCAGTCTGAGGGTTATTCCACATACCTAACAGTTTGTTGAATAAAGACTGGAAACACATGACCTTGTATTAAATTTTTTTCAATTTTTGAATGTTTCTGTCAAGTATTATTTTTTTAAAAATGAACATAGTTTAGAACAGCAGCTCTCAGTCTGTGATAAACACTGGAAATCTGGTTTAGCACACAGAAAGTCACCAGTTTTTATATCTGTGCCTGTCCCCACAGCAGTGCCAGCAGGTCCTCACAATACTGATGCAGCATGTAGCAGCAGGAGATTTTCAACTTTTGTAGATACACAACCTCTTTGGGCAACATAATCTACAGATAAAATTGCTCCCCTGTCAGTGTCCACATGGAAGAATTTTTTCAGCCTAATTTTGGCTGCTGCTGCTGTGAATTTTTCATACTGCAGCCAATATAGCTGTTCTGGAAGAACACTGTGAGCCAGACCCAGCCTCCATAAATCAAAGCATGCCGAGCCCACGTTAGCTGAGCATCTGGAGGGGGAGGCAGGACATGCCTTTGGGAGTTACACTGTCTCTTTGCAAGGCAGCCAGGAGACTGAAAGTGAAACTTCTTCATGGGAGCTGCACTCTTACCATATTTTTATTTTTAGTTGGCAGAGTGTGGGGCTGGCAGAGGGTCCAGGCTGGACCCATGGTGGGAAGAAGAGTGACAGACAGAGATAGTGAGTCCCCACAAGGGAAAATCATAAAATCATAAAATGGTTTTGGTTGGAAGGGACTTTAAAAATCTCCTTCCACCCCTCCTGCCTGCAGGGACACCTCCCACTAGTCTGGCCTGCTCAAAGCCCCTTCTAACCTGAACACCTCCAGGAATAGGACAGCCACAACTTCTCTAGGCAACCGGTGCCAGTGCCTCACACTCTCTGAGTAAAAAATTTCTTTCTAATAGCTAAGCTAAATCTACTCTCATTCAGTTAAAAGCCATTTCCCCTTGTCCTACCATTTCCCCTTGTCCTACCAGTCCATGCCCTTATAAAGCTCACTTGTCCATGCCCATCAAGCTCACTTGTAGCCCCTTTCAGGTACTAGAAGGTGTTCTAAGGTGCCTCTGGAGCCTTCTCTTCTCCAGGATGAACAATCCCATGTCTCATCCATAGGAGAGGAGTCTCCATAGGAGAGCTTCTCCAGCCCTCTTCATGGCTGTCTCTGGACTCCCTCCAACAGGTCCTTGTTTTTCTGATTTTGAGGTCCCCAGATCCAAGCTGGATTCCGCCCGAGTGGAGCAGAAGGGCAGAATCCCCTCCGTCAACCTGCTGGTCACACTGCTTGTGATGCAGCCCAGGACGTGGTTGGGTTTTTTCTGGGCTGTGGGTTCACTTTGCTGGGTCATGTTGAGCTTCCTGTCCATGAACATCCCCAAGTCCTTCTTCCTAGGGCTGCTGTCAATCCATTCTCTGCCCAGACTGTGTTTGTGCTTGGGTTGCCCTGACCCAGGTGCCCTTGGCCTTGTTAAACTTCATGGCTGAGGGTGCACTCAATCCCACAGCCCATGTCACCAGCATGGCAACACATGTGAGAACACAGGGCAGAAACCTGAGAACGTCCTAACCCATGGACACATCCAAAAATAACTGGCATTTTTCTTGGGTTTTCCTAAAATACAGTATGCAAAAGCCACATGGGTTGTTGTGTTGGCACCAGTGTGGGAACAACAGGGGTCCCAACTTCCAAGTGAGTGGCCCAGTGAAGCCCTTTGGTCCAGGGTCAATTCCTAACCTTTGTCTCTCATTAAAATATCATTCAAGTGCTAAAAACGTTCTTCCCACTGGTTATATCATTATGAATGTTTACCCTGCCAGTACCTGGAAAAAATTGCTCTCTGAGGTAGAGCCAAATACCATTACTAGATCTCCAAAAGATTTGACAGTGAAATTAATTAGTTAATCTTTGTAAAGTGCTTTGAAGATGAAGAGCTCACTATGACTTTTAGGTAATGTTATTATAGGTTAGTGAGTCATTTTGTGAATTTAAGGCAGAGGGGTCTCTTTTACAGTGCCTTATGTCATGACCTTCACTGTGTCTGTGAGGCTGACCAGTCTTGTCCTGTTGTCTCCTGCAGCCTTCCCTCTGTCTTAATTCTTGTGCTGCCTCTAATCCTGTAGGGCAAGCTCCATGGTCAGGGACTGGTCTTTTTGAGAGGAGATTTCCCTTGGGTATTGAGAATATTCTGCTAAAAATTGTTTTCATCAAGTTTCATTCTTGCCACTGCTTCCCCCTTTGATGGGAAGTTTGCCACCTGAGCCTGTTTTGGGAGGTGGCTACTTCTCCTCTGCCTGAAGAGACTCAGACCCCAGTGTCCCCGGTCTCCCAGAAAAGGGCAGCCCAATCCACTCTGGCTCTCTGCCCTGGGCCCCACCTGGATGCTCTCTGATCTGCCTGTGGAGCTCCTGGTTGGTATTAGGTCAGGGACTTTCCTCGTGCTCGGTGTTTGTGCAGAACGCAGCACCCTGGTTCCCAACCAGACTCTCAGATACTGCTGTAATGCAGGTAATAAATAATAACAACCTTTAAACCTCTAGTGCAAATTACAGCCTCATGCAACACCTACGTAATTTGGTATAATATTAGCACAGTAGCTACCTTGGGAGAACTATATTCAGATAAGAGAATACACGGTATTAACCCTTCCATTTGAAACTTTAAATGCCTACAGCTCCTTTTCTGCCACCGTGTGTTTTAAAGAAAAGTAGGAGCACAAAAGGGAAGTGAAGGTGACATAAATAACCGAAGACAAAAGGAATCAAACAAAAAATATTAAAGTATAATAATGATGTGATTTCTCCCATATAATACACAATTTTTTTTTTAATGTCTAAATCCCCCTTGCATCTAGCCCTCCATGATTACATTAGAAGAGATGAGCCCTCTCCCAGTGTTTATAGTCTAAGGTTCCAATCTTGCAAACATTTACATGCATGTTTAACTTTATGCACACAATTAGTGCAATTGAAGTCATGCCACTTGCAAGACAAGATGCAACAAGTGAGTGTATCAAACGCTAGGTGGGAAGAGGGCGGCAGACAGATGAAGGGTAGTAATGATAAGATCATGTGGTTACCTGGGCTAACTCTGCACGCTCAATGACTCCAAATGCCTTTTTTATTTTTGAATCATCACTTAAAAAGTTTTCCCTGTCACTCTATAACTGCTTGTTGTGACTCAGAAAATGCTGGGCTTACTCATGTTCGTATAGTATGTAATTAGTGGACTTTTTCATTTTCCCTTCATAGAAATGATATCTCTTCACCACTAACTAATCCTACTTTAAAAAGAAGAAAAAAAAATTACCCCAAGCCTTTCTCATTTACTCTTCTGCTTTCCTTCAATCTGTTTGTGTATTAACCTCCCCCTCTAGATACCTTCTCCAAATGAGCATCTTCTAGTTTCCTGAGGCTTTTCTTATCTTCATTGCAGCTGTCCAAGAGTCAAGATCTGAGGAACAGGAAGGCAGACCAAATATAGCAGATACCCTCTCTTACATGCAGGGTCCTGGGGTTGTGAACCACACAAAGGCTGCTCTATCCCTCCTGGCTCTTACCAACCAACACAACGTAGGGAAGCAGACCATGAAGTCTGGCAGCACTGAAATTAATGGAACAGCTGGGCCAGCCAGGAAGGGCAAAATAGTATTGTGCAAAGACCACCTTGTTCTCACTCTTCCTTGCTCTTTGGGGAGACAGGAAAGGCCTTTTGGCAGGCAAATCTCTCCTTGGAAGATCTTCCAAAAATGCTGCTTCCCCACAGACTGCCATGGGAAGCTTTGCAAAGTCAGATTTAGAAAAGTCACCCTCTGCATCTCTACACACGCTGCTGATACTCGAGGCACATCTGTGGAGCAGGGAAGCTGTTCAAAGTTGGATGGACTTGGGAAGACAATTTAGTTTACACGTAACATTGTTATCACATAAATTAGAATAATTATCACATTTGTGTTGTATTTTCATGATATTTGCTTCACTTAAATTGTTGTTATAAAATAATTTTATGAGTTATGTTGCTATACTCTGCGGCGATGTAAGGGAGTTTTCTGAACTCAATGGTGAGGCCATGTGATTTAATTGCCACACTATTTGTTAATTAGTCTGGGTGAAAATGCCAGCACCTGAGTGTGTTTGGAGAGTGGGCGGTGAGAATGTAGCTTTCTGTGAAGTAGTTCCAAATGCCAGAGAGCTTGAATTTGTGGTTCTGATTTCTTGATGTTCTGACTTCTTTAGCTCTCCCCACCAAAATAGCTAGCATTCAAAGTTTTCATGGGCAGAACTTGGCTTGTGTATCTCATGCATCTGAGTGGAGGAATGTCGATGTGATTCATCACTGGATCACATCTTGTGTAGTGCAAGTGGGTTTGGATCACTCTCGGACCAGGGAGGTGGCGTTTTATGCCAAATTGCAAGGGTTGGAAGGGCTCAAACAGAGGGGTCACCACCAGCTCCCTCAGTGTCTAGCTATTGTAGCTGTAGAGCAATTTGCTTGATACCAAAGGTAGATTTGAGTCCACATAGTCTTTGGGTAGTTTTTAGTGATCAGGTGCTAAGACCTTGCAAAGTCTTCGTACAATCTTGGGCCTGCAGGAGGATCTGGTCAAGGCAGAAACACCAGACAGCAAAGACAGTGCTGCTCATGCACAACTTGTATCACCCACAGACATGGGTAATGGGGTATAATAACAGTAGCTTTTTCAGAGACATGTAGCACTGTTAAGGAAGCTTCTGATGCGGCCCAGGGAGCTTCAGGTCCTTTCCTGGCTATTGATCTGGTTGTAAGCAGCAGCAGCCACAAGGCTGTCAGTACTCTCAATGTTAATATACCCAGGCCTTGAGCTGCAAATTATGTTTTACATTAGGTATGTTGTTTCTGGGCTAAGAAGTTTAAAGTTCAAACATCAGATGAGTCGTGTGTTTCAGGGAGCAGTAAGGGTATGCCACAGTCTCCTTTCTGATGTTACAAAGCAGGCAATCTCTGAGCTGGCAGAGTCACTCACAGCTTTTAAACAGCACAGATGAGAAAGTAGCCATGTTTCTGTCATGTTTTGGAAATACAGGATAAAACACTCCCTACATAATACATGTTTTGATGAATCAAGGCTTAAGGAAGACAAACGGATCTAGAAAGCATCTCTTTGCTGCATCATAACAGACAAAGCAACAGCCTGGCAGGAGAATGACTTGAGGGAAAGGAAGTAAAAACCTGGCAGTGGACTGACAGCTCCTTCGGTGCAGTCCAAGGCTTTGGGAAAGATAGATTGGCTCAGGGCAGGATGAGGAAAAAGTCCTACATGTGAGTGGCCCCTGTCTGCCCAAGACCCAAACTGGTTACACACAGATATTAATCACACTGGGAATGTCTGTGTACACATGCTGGGTTATCTGGCTCTGGTTTCGTTTTCCTGAGTTACTATTTTCAGCCCAACAACCCACCATAAGGTGTATCAGAAAGGGAAGGCTGAAAAATATTTGTCAAACCCACTCATTACATCAATTTTCTTATATCCACAGGAATGGTCTTCCTTTTAGCAGGTGGGTAAACCCTTTGTCTACATCATCACTGTGTTCTGCTATGCTGACCATAGATGGCAACAGTAAAGATGACATAAAAAGAAGTCACTCTTGCACCAGCAGGTGGGAAAACTGCTGAGTTCTGCACCACCCTAAAGGTAATTATTTCACTGGCATTTCAGAGCAGAGTCTGCCTATATGAGAGGGAAACCGCAAGTCACCTGTGCTTAATATTTAAGTTCACATTAATTTATACAGTGTGCTAAATCATGCCCTCATTTATATGCACACTGCCCCACAGTGATTATGCAAGAGAAACTGAGTGGAGAATTTGATCTAGTGTGATTTCAAAAATAGCACCATGAAGTTAAATTGGTATAAATGCAGAGGGAGTAAATCCACAGAAGAACATAATGTATGGTATAAAACAGCAAGTTTTGGTGATGATGCTGTTAATGAAAACTCAACACCTGGATAGGTCCCAGCCCAAATAGCAAACTCTCCCAAACATGCTCCTGTCCATCACATGTATGCAAAGCCACCAGCATCAAGAAAAGGCAGGATGCTCCTGAGCATCTAGAACCCTTGTAGGATAGCAAAGCACTGGCTTTTTCTGAGGAACAGAAAAGGGGGGAGAGAATAGTCTGTTCAATCACCCCACAGATAAGATAATTGTGGCTCAAATTCAGAAGTGTAAGGTAAAAATCCACTACATGCATGAAACTAAAACTATTTTATTTCAGGAAAGCTGGCAGAGTGATTCAACAGCTTCCTGTGGCTTAGCTGCTATGACACAGTAGAAATAACCTTTCTTCTGTCTGGATCTTAGGAAGTATTGTGTTTCATCCTTGCTGAGTGACCTGCATTTCACAGGTCAGATGTAAAAATTATCCAAGACTCAGTTCTCAGCATGTTGAGGGTTCATTAGAAATGATGGCTGGTGCAGGATGTACGTGACACCTGGTACTCATTTGCCCCTCCTTGTCCACAGAGCTGTCCAGTTCCCTGTGTGCCTGACTGCTGGCCAAGAGGACATCTGGACCCAACACCTGCAGAAAGGGGAGCTCTTCCCTTCCCTTTGGATCAGCCAAAGTGGTTCTCCCCTTGCCTTGCAGGCATGGAGCTGTGCAGAGAATGAGCCAGCCAGACCTCCTGCTCCATCTGGGACACAGCCTGCCAGCAGTATTCTGGGGAAGGAAAAGGTTCTGTTCCTAACTGTGGCCCTTGCTTCAACTTGTGTCTATTGGTGGCAGCAAGGGCAGCCACTGCTGGGGCTGGCAGTGCCTAGAAAAGCTCAGTCCCTTCAATTAATAGGTGACCGAGAAAAATCAGCATGAACCTCAGCATTAAATTTGTCTGTTTGTGTAGTGTTTCCATTACAGCCTCATGTAAAGCAAAGTCACTGAACTACTACCCTGGCTTGGCCACAAGAGTTTGAGTCTCATATGCACCACTGGGACCCCATCAAAATGAGCAAGAGTATTCACTTCAAAAAGTATTACAGGAGCTGTGCTCAAATTTCTACAGTGCTGTACTACATGGTTTCCAAATTGAAAATACTCTGGTGGTGGAATAATACTTCTTCTTTTCCAATCTTTTGTTATTCCCAGATGCTTAATTAAATTTTATGGGGACATAATAACATGGTATCTTATGCACCATTATAATGTATGAGGTTTGTAAAATTTTTTTTAAAGTTCACTGAAAGGACCTCGAGACATTTAAAGACCTGGCAATATGGATGGGATTCATCACATCTAACACCAGCCACCAAAATGGCACATGTCTAACCTAAGTGAGCCGTCTCACGTCCCAAAGGGGAGCTCAGCCCTGGCAGAGGGCAAGGCATCCTCCCTGCAAAAGGCACTGTTGGTCATTTCATGGAGGTTTCTGACTCTTTCCACTGACCCCAGGTGCAGCTGAGATCCATGGATTATATGAGACACATAAATTTTAGAGACTTAATTTATGGGACATTGATCCAACACTAGGGTGAGATGTGGTACTGGAGTTATCTGTACAATACTGTTATCGGCACCTGTAACTAGTAGCTAAAGCTGCCTGCATGTATATTCTAGGCACTTTTAAAGTTAAAACTTAAAGGGTTAGGAGTCAGTGACTTTTATTCTTCTCCTTGACCTTGATGCAGCTGAAACCAACAGAAGAGACACTTGGTTTTAAAAACAAAAACTCCCAGTCAAGGCAAACTCCCGGATGCTGAAGGTTTTGCGTAAGATCACTGTGGGAGCTTCAGGCAGATAAACAAGTCACAAGGCAGCTTAGGTGTGTAAAATTACTACGGATGTCTTGAATTAGGTCCAACTCATCTCCTTTTTGTATCAACATAGGGCCCCACAGGCCCAAGGCTGTGCTTATGCTTTTCCAGCATAAGCGTTTTTCCGTACGCAAACACTCCATCTGACCAGAATGTTATGGATATAATTTCTAAAGCTTTTTGAGATCCTTGGGTTTAATCCAGTGCATAAATACGAATGCTACTATTGAAGCTGCTGCACTAATAAAAGTAGAGCTTCAGTGACACAGGAATAGAGGTTGATAATTATTTGATATGATGGATCAGTTAACGATTCTCCTGTGAGTAGCCAACAGCCTAAATTTGCTACAGCCCAGTCCTTACATCTGGGGCTCGCTCTGCTCCTCACCTTTCCTGGAATGCCAGCTATGATGAGCAAGCTATTTTCAGTTTCTTATTAAGAAGCTGCCTTTGGACCAGTTCCTACACTACTTAGCATTTTGCCTGAGTAGCAAATTCAGGATCTGGCCCTAGGAAACCTGTTCTCTTGGCATATTCTCTTGGCCAACTCCTTGTCAGCATAGTTACCTCTAATATCTGCTGTGTGCTGTCTGCTGTGGCCTCTGCAGGCACCTCTAGGAAGATGGAGTTGTTGTGACACTTGTCTCACAAAAGAGCCTCTCCAGTTCTTTGCTTTGAAGGTCCACTAAAAGGTGTGTCTATGATGACACATCTGCTCTGGTATTTTTTTTTTCTTCTTTCTCATATTAAAAAGTACCGTGCTAAGTTCTTGTCGCTGTGCCAGGACGTCACTCGATACATGTAGAGGAGAAACAGTTTAAAGCTACTTGACTAACAGCTTCCTCTGTCAAATATGACATTAGAGTTATGATTGTCTCTTTTTTATCTCTTCACTTTGATGACAGGCTTATCTGAGGTAGTGAGACAAAGAGCTGAGTTGATTCAGCCTACAATGCTGTGCAGGTGAGAGTTTTGAGATCAAGTACAGCTGTTCGAAGGGCAAGTCCTAGTGCTGAATGACAGCTGCTTTCATCAGAAGCATAGCTTGTTTTTTCTTTCTTTCTTTTTTTTTTTTTTTTTTTTTTTTTTTTTTTTTTTTTTTTTTTTTTTTTTTTTTTTGACAATGCCAAGAAACTCAACTGAAGCTTAAGGAATGTACAAGCTTAAATATCAAAATGTGACTGCTTGTGTAATAATGTCAGTCTGAGCTACTGGCTCCTTTTGATATTCTTAGATCAGATCAGATGCTCTTAGAGAATCAAATGTGTTGTTGCTGATTCTGGTCAGGAGTGAATCTGTTTACTAAACCTCTCTGTGTGGATCTGACAGTACAGAATATCACACCTAGTGCAATACTGCTTGGAATATTAACATTCCTGATTTGTTGCTAGGAAAGGGCTGCAGCTTGCTCAGCTCTCTGCTTTTCAGTCAGCACTTTCCATGATCATACTTTTTACCATTTTTTGTGGAGCAAAGGGATATTTCATCCCTTCTCCTCCCCTTCCCCTGCCACCGGACCTCTCCAAACCAACTGTTAGTGATTTGATAAGTTCATTAGCCCTTTCTCCAAAAGCTCCCAGATAATGTACATTATTGGGACTTTTAACATGGGGCTATTTTGAATTTCCCAGAACACTCCCATATGCAGATGCAGCATGAGGTTTTTCAAAAAAAGTGCTCAGCCTTTATTGCATGAACAAAATCTCCCATGTAAGCAAGCAAAGAGGTATGTGCTTATCCAAGTATCTATCTATGCCTGCAGGTATTTGAAGTTTGTGAAGGAGTGCAGGGTTTGTACATGCACTGGTTGGGCTATACATACATGTTATTAAAAGCTGGATATACCTAGGGCTCTCTCACTCTGCCTGTCCAGGAAGGACTACACTTATTTTTAAACCTCAGGTTTTCTTGTGTTCCTTGAACAGAACAACCTGATTTTTTCCTTATTCTTCCCTTTCTGCTTGTCTGCTATGTCACAAATATTTTATCTTCCACCATCAGGCACATGAACGCATTCATGCTTTTTACTATTTCCTCCTGCTTTTCCTCAAAGACCATTCAAAAAATCTTACTTCCTAGATAGATCCTGGCCATGTGACATTGGAAAGTCTTGAGGACAAAAACACTACTTTTTTTTCTATAATGAGCGTGTCAGCCAGGTCTCTGTAGAAGTACTTTTCCAGAATGGTTTTCTTACCAGCAGGAGACATTGCTTTTTCTGCCATGAAACGTGTAAGAGCCTAGGAGTTTATCTTAGGTGAAAACAATCATTCATGTCAGCCAGTAAAGACACTGGAAATAAGAAGAGTATTTGTAGCCACTACAATATTCCAGTATATGGTACTTTTGCAGCTATTGATTGATATTCACTGAAACCTAGAGAGACTAGATTCTATTAATACCAAATCTGCCTATTAATCTCTATTAATATTAAAACAGGACAGAAAGAGTCATGTGAAGAAACCCAGGAAAGTCAGAGGGCTTGTACATACTGCAGCAATGTTTAGTATTTATACCACTACCACTGCACAAGAAGAAAAGAAAAAATGCTGCATATATGCATTATAACTTATTATATTATACTGTAACAAACTTAAGAGCTGATACACTCGATGAAGACACTTCTAGCTGTGAAATTATCTCTTGTGTTAGGGACTAGCTCTTACCCAGACCCTACCACTGAAGTCATGTAAAGGGAAATCCTACACTCCATGGGATCCTGTTCTCACACTGAGGGCCACCAGTGCCATTATGCCACATCTTTCACCTCATGCAAGGCCACAGAATGTAAAGAGACATAGGAAAAGAGAAATATGTGTCTCATTTTAAAACCTCTTGGAGCAAGGCTAATTTAATTTTATTTTAAATAGGAATCTGGGAGAACAGCCACCGTTTACTACTGCAGCAATGCAGGCTTGCACAGGGATTAGGAGTCTCGCATTGCAGAAAACCAACACCATTTTAGTGCCATTGAAATTTGAGGTACCGGGTACCTAGATCCTTTTGAAAATTTCAGTATGCCTTAAAATGCCCTTCTTGACATCTAAATATCTTTAAAAAATATGGCCACTTAGCTTCCAACAGAGGAAAATCTTAGATAGTTTCATTATTAGAGTGGTAGCTAATTGTTACTGAGGAGCTTTTCAATGTGGCCAAACCCAACAAAAACAAGCAATAAAAATCTAATAATCCAAGCAATCGACTGTGTATTGAATAATTCTTCTGAGAGCACAGTGCAAATAGCACAATTCTGGGCATACTAAAGAGAGTGAAAGATTAAAAACCTAAATGAACACAGAAAATGTCTGTCACGTCAGATACATCAACTCTGTCAGTCCAATACATACACTTAATTAAAATGGTTCAACCATCTGTCCAAGAGGGTGCATGGGAAAACTTCAATTGATCGTCTCAGTTTTTTCAAGCGATCAGGAAATAGGGCTAAAGCTAGCTCTCCTGAAATGGATTTAAGAATTATAAAACTGACAGTTGGGGAATTTTCTGCTTTAGCTGTTTTAAGCCTCTCTTATTTCTCCCCACAACTTTGACAGAATTGGACAATTCAAAAATACAGACGCATCTGAAGTACCAAGAAGGTGAATGACATCCCTGGGTGACAGCACGCCTTGTGCCTGAGGGGTGATGCGCTGTGAAGAAGGGTAGGTGCTTTCCTGCCCTCCCTGGAGGGCACTGCAGAGGAGCAAAGTCAGCTTTCATTTTCCACTGGGGCTCTCCAGGAGCTTAGTGAATGGAAACAGCTGAGAGGACATGCAGGATCCCTCACTGCTTTATTCACCTCACCCCGCTCTTGATCAGGACTTTGCTCCAGAAAAAGACACAAAGTCAGAATTGTGTTTGCCTGGGTGTAGCCTACTCACTCGGAGTCATGCCTAAGGTGGTGGATCCTGGGATGAGATTCAGCTCATTTTACTTCACCTGCCTAAAAGATATCAAGTGTGAGATGGTCACCATATGAAATCAGTGAAAGAAAGGCCCCTCTAGAAGGTGAGTGAAGCTTTCTGCAGTTGGTGCTGCTGAAGTCCTCCGGAAAGTCATTAAGTCTCTATAACTCTTTTCCCTAGAAGGAAAGGGAGGTAATTTGTCTTCCCTGCCACTGAAGACAAGTGACCTCCATTCATGCTCATCTTCACAGCCACTGGCTTTCCCAAACCAGACCATTCCTGATTGTTTTTACCTAAATTCAGTCTTGGAGTTACAATCTAAGGTGGCTAGTTTATCTTCTCCTTTGCAGCATCCACTGCCCTCTGCCATTTACTAATCTCCAAAAGATGAAGTTCTTCTGCCAGCCATTCTCAGAGAAACATCCTAAAAGACAGTTTGATGAGCTTCAAAGGGGGAAAGTGATATGTATTCTTCATATGGAAACTTCTGTATGAGACCAAAAAAACCTAACAAAACAGTGGCATTCTCTTGCCCTGAGAGAATATTTGCCAGGTGGCCCAGGTCCTTCCAGCTGATACTGTACTGCCGTTCACCAGCCTCTGAAATAACAGCCTCCACTGATGAGGTGAAGAAAAGCTCCAGAGAGCAACCACTGAAGCAGGGATAGCTGACACAGAAGCAATCCCTTTTGTAATCATCCCCTTAGGCCCTTCAAAACTAGGATGGCAAGAGCTTACCTACGGCCCTCTCACCAGCCTCTGTGCTGTTATCATGGCTGCCTACTCTCTCCAAGACACGCTGACTCCAGAGGTGTTTTATATTCCTTGTTGTGGGAAGAGGTTTATGCCTCCTCACTAGCATGTAGAGGAGATGGCTGAGCAAGCCGAGCAGTGGTGGGAGCAAAACGAGTACTCCTTCTGCCTGCTCCATAGCCTCAGGAAACAGCAGGGCTGGGGCACACCCTGCTCGAGCAGGGTGGGTGGGAATGGAGCTTCAGAAGACTGTCTCTATCCCTTCAGACCACTAACAATCTTCCAGTCCACTCATGTGTTTGCAAAGAGGACAGACCCCAGGCACCTCTGGTATCTTTCTGTGAGCTGGACGCAGCCGCAGCAGCTGCTGAACACAGTGTGTGTGCCGGTCTGCTGGTGGGAGGCATGTGAGTGATGGCACTGCCATGGGCTTCAAATGCACACCAACGCTCCCCCAGGTGCCCTGGGAATCCAGCTCTCTCTGTGGCTGTCTGGTTCAAGACCTCAGGTCCATGAAGGACTTTGAAATGTTTGCTACGTGTGTGCACGGAGCTCGGTGACTGGCTAATGGGTGACAGGTGACCAACAACATGCTGAAAACAACCAGTGATAACAGCACTTTCAGAAGTGTTCCTATCTTGTGGGGTATAGCAGTGTTTTCTACCAGCCTGTCCCAGTCTAGCTACAAAAGTTCTGCAAAAATGTGGGGAGACAGCAGTCAGGTGGAAAACTTGTGGGAAGGCTCATGGACTGGGACATTCTGCTGGGTTTGCTTCCCTGGTACACCAAGTAATGTCCTTTGACAGGTAGGTTGTTTACCTACCCTTGGTCCCATCTCCAGCCTCCCCACCCATTCTCTCCTCTTTTCCAGCCTTCCACCTCCATGGAGATGGAGAGCCTCTCCATCTCACTCCTGAGCTGATATCTCTGCCGTGAGCACAGACCTCTGGCCCCTGTCCCATATAACCAAACTGTGGCTAGCACTGCCATAAGCTGAGCCTAAAGCCATGCATGTGTGTTTTAGCAGTGCCCATGCCTTACACCTGACTGCCCACTCTACACCTTTCTTATCTGGGACTCCATGGACAAACCCCACTGTTGTCCTGCCCTGGCTCTCTCTGCTTGTGCTGTTCATGGCACCCAAGGTCAAGATGTGCTCTCACCCAGAGAGCCAGTCTGGGAGCAAATTAGATATTTTGTCTATGTTAGAAAAGTGGGCAACTTCCACTCCTGAACATCATCCCCTGTGCCTGTTGCACTGTCCTAGAAGCTCCCAGTGACAGTACAGCTCCTGAGAATTGTTTTTCAACTTGCTAGCCTTCTCCCAGTGGGGTCATGCTATTTATTTGTGTTTACCAAGGCAATGCCTTATCTTCCAGCCACATGAAGCTTGATGTGTTATTATTCTGAACTAATTTTCTCATTTAATTTCAGGAATATAATTGTGTGATTTGTTTGGAGGCTCCTGCTTCTATTCCCAGTAGCTACTATTGGCTGAAATTTACGCTGTATTATGACACCTCATTTTTCTGATTAAAAATAGATTGTCACCATCCCAGTCTTCCGGTGTACTGATTTAGTAGTTAAGCTCTCTGGGTAAACTGGGGAGAGTTTACAAGAAGACCTATCATCCTTAATATTTAAAATACACTTTAAGAGGAATGACTAATTGTGTGGGAATAATGTCATTGCTATGTTTGCATTATAGTTCTATGATCAAAGACAGACTTCTAAAATATAATCTAAGCTCACTTAAATCCTAATGAGAAATTACATGGGAATGTTGGTATTTCAACTATCCACAAGAGTAGCTGAGCTCAATTATCCCAATGTCATAAGGGATTTGTTTGGATAATTGAGACTTCTGACCATTGAGACAATGTTCATTGTAAGTAATAGACATGCAGGGATAAATCTCTATTTTGAGAAAGAGGGAATTGTACACAGCTACAGCTTTGAATAACTAAGTTGTGCTGTAAATCCAGTTTGGATTCCCATGGATCCATGTGGCTAATAAATAAGTAACAAGCTTGGCCTGGAACTCCTCTGAAGCATTCGTCAATTGGTTTGTAAACACGATCAAGTTAGTACAGAGATAAATAGCTCCACCTGTTACCCAGCCCTGCAAAATTTATCAACTTGAGATTAAAATCTCTTTGCCTATCCTTATGATGAAGTTCATAATTATGAAAAAATGTATCATATATTACTCGCAAGTCAAAACAAATACTATTCCTTAGATTAGTGGACCAGCACAATTACACAAGTCTGTCTAATACTTTCTCCTTGAACTAATTAATAGGGTATGAAAATGTTCTAAATTCTTTGTAAGGGTGAAGCCTTTTTACACTTGCTAAAGACATCTGTGTCTTTCTGGGTCTCTTTGAGCCAATGTAGCTGTTGGGGCCAGCTGGACAAGATTCACTCCATGCTCCTATGGTTTCAGAGTCATCCCAAGAAAATAGAAAGTATGGAGATGAGAGCAGAGATATGGGTAAAGAGCTCACTGTGTTTCTATCTGAAGACTGTGAAAATAGGTCAAGTAGGTTTGTTTGTCTGTTAATGAAGTCTGTCAGAGTTTTCCCATTTCTTTTTTAGGAGGAAGCTCTTCTTGTAACACCTAATAGTATCTGACTGCCTGAGAGAATAACGCAAGTGCTGAAATCCTTTTTAAGAGCACCTTAGGATCACGTCTCTCACTGCATGTTAGTAAAGGTTGTGTTCAGAATTCACCTCAATTTCTGAAGACTGTTTCAATTAATGAAGATTTTAACATCTTCAACTAGTATTAATAAGCCAACAGCGTAGAGAATGGAAAAAAAAACAAACCCAAAACATGGAAAAATGAAGAGTATCTTGCTGCCACTTTAAATTCAACAGTTCTTTATCTTGTGTACTGCATGAACTTCTGATATCTCCCTGTCTAAGGTAATAAGAAAAGGAATACGAATTACTGGAGTGATCAAACAGCTTGCATACAAGCAGAGGTGGAATAGACAAGGTTCTTTTAATTTGGACAAGAGAAAATATATGATAAGAGATCTAAACACACATGAAGAAGAGAAAGAGGAAATGATGAGTCACAATTTTCATAATGGCAGCAGGTTCAACATTGTAAAGGGGTGATTTTTTTTGCACAATAGATCCATACTAACCTGTTGCTACAGGATGTGGTGAAGCGTGGAAATGCAGTAGGTTCAAAAAGGCTAGAAAAATTCCAAATGAGTGAAAATGGAGAGTGGTGCCTATTAAAACTGATGATCCATGTGCAAATCTGGTTAATGGAAACCTTTATCTACTGATTGCCAGAACTGGAGATCAGATGACATGGCAGCACTATGCTGTATTATTTTTCTTAGGCCCTTTCCTAGGGATCTAGGACACAGGCAGGAGAGCTGTTAATCTATTAGTCTCAATGTGGCTGCTGTTTGGAGGGAAGACTCTGCCTTCATAGAAAGCAGGATGGGTAGTCCTGTCTGCCTTGGGGCCCAGAAATGTTCCCTCTACAGCTGAATTTGCTGGAGGAGGCATTGGCAGTGGGGTTGTCCTTACCTGACTGACCACAAGGGAAGCTCCTCTAACACAGAGTGAAGGAAACTTCTGAGTGGGCCCTTCTGAGTGGCTTCTCTCATAAACATGAATTTCAATGTGAAGTAGAAGATGGTATTGTAAAGCAAGTTCAGGGATTTTAATCTCTGGAAAGGTGATCTCTGAATCCCTAAGAAATGCCTAGATATCAGGAGAGAAAATCAATGAAATGTGGGTGCCTCCTGAAGAAGGTGGCCCCAAAGGGTTATTTAGAATTTGTGCCATGCTTTTTTCCATGAAACGTAGGAAACTACCTGAACACATCTTTTAAGTTCTTACTTGAATCAGTTTGAAATCATAATTAAAATCACATCTGACCAGCCATGGATTTATCTGGCTTCCTATATAAGGTTCAGAAATTACCATGGGCAGTGTATGGCATACTGCCAGTGCCACACTCTAAATTAACTGGGAGAATCTGGTTTTGCATTATGTACCTCTCTACTATTAAGAAGATGGGCAGACATGTTAGACAGGACTTGTTCCCACTTGATTGATCTTGGCTCTATACTATTTTGGAAGCTAAGTACTTTAACCTTTATCCCATTGCTGCTTGCTGTGATGTAATAGCAGAGCTCCTAAGTGCATTTCTTGTCAGAAGCATCTTAAATCATGCACAATTTAATTGAGCTATTAAAAAATAAAGTTTCTTCTCTTGCTTAGTCTATTTTCCATCCTCAGTGAAGTCCACTAGTAGAAGTTAATTGTATTAAGGAGTGATTGGCTTCTTTCCTTGGTTTGCCTCGTGGAACCACTGCTTACCTTCTCTTGGTGTGCTTCTTAGGGCTCTGATCAGCCAGGCTGCATCACAGCAACACATTAGAGGCATTATTTGAATTTCTAGGGTCATATCTGGCACTATATGACCCTACAGTGTTACTAGAGACTAACAAAGTTTGGTAAGGAAGAGGGGAATGGCTGGGAATTCACATGATCTCTGTGAAGCAGTGTCCCACTGGTGGGCTCTGTTGTTTGACTCACTTTTGGTCCTTCAGTTTACATTTCAGTTTTGGTCCTTGAGATTTTCCTAAGGTAACCACACTGAAGATCTCGTTCTGCAACATCATATTCACTTTTCATGAAGGGCCACAGGGGAGTGTAATCAGGACACGTGCAATGGCACTTTACTTGAGGATTGGTACCTTCAGTGTCATCTGCATTGAAGAGACTGGTGAGGCAGAGCTGCCAGTCTGACAGAGGCTAGATACTTTTACAGTCACCTGAGAGGCACAGACACAAATTCTGAGTTATATATTTAGTCTAGATAGTCTAAGCTAAACCTCTGCTTCTGTCTGGGATCTGAATAGGGCATGATATCACCTTTTCAGTTCATGATTCATGTTGTATCTTAACTTATCTGACTTGCTTTCAAAATAATTCTCTTTATGGCAGATTTTTCCCTTGTCTGTTCTAGCCCATGGGTCACAGTGGAGGATATGCATCACCCTGGAGATGGCATCATTAGTTTCCACTCTGGGGTCGGGAAGAGGCTCATCAGCAGAAGGCACCTGATACTATTAAACCTTCAGTTGTCACGGCTACCTTCCTTTCGCCTCACTCGTGGAATTGCCTTGGGAGATTTAATGGAGAAGACACTGGAAATCTTGCATTGCTGCAACTTTTTTTTGACAGATTGTGAGATCCCTAGGTTTCTGTACCTTCTCTGGAAAGTGTTTTCATCCTCTGGTTCCCATCTGAGTCAGTAAAGTCCACAAGAAGAAGTAAAAGATGAGACTTGGCTGAAAGAACAGCTGTAGAAAGAGAAGGGAAAATGAGTAACAGGCAGAAGAAAGTCGGTGAAAACAGAAATACATTGCTAAAGAAGAGAGAGGTAATGATGAGAATCGGGAGGTAATGCAGGTTGCAGGAGAGAAAATGGGGAGCAGGTTAAGAGACGAGCAAGAGATCAGAAAAGAAGTGAAAACTAGATCTACATTTCCCTTTCTGCCAGGCTGTGGTACATAAGCTAGGGAAAATTAGGATTTCAGTGTTGTACAGCAAACAAGACCTTCAAAGATTTTTTCTCCAGTTCTGCAGGAATTGGCTCCCATTTGTGCCTAGATCCTTCTCACCCACTGACAATCACATCTGAAAGACAAAGTGAGATCACTGCACTTTTGCTTGTTTAACCCAAGCTGATAAAGGAAGGCAGGGGGAACCTGGTGCCCTGAATGGCTTCAGACAATCTGAGCCCATGAGCCACTCACCAGGGTAAAGCACAGAGGGCAGGAGAGCATGGCTCCCAAGTGTGCTGTCCCCAAAGATGGGCACATTAAATGGTTTCCTGCCTGTGGAGGAACTGGCTGCCTGGCATTCCTGTGCAGGAACCTGAGAAGGAAAGCAAAACGATGGGCATTTAATGCAGAGGACCTAATGTGTCAGACATTTATCACTTAGCCTAACCCAATATAATACATTCCTATACCTTTATCAAAATTCTTGTAATGCATTTTAGGACTCAATAATGAGAAAGACACTATGAGTGTTGTTATTCAGTGATAGGTTTTAACAAGTTATGTGGGTTACATTAGTGTAATTCAGTACTAATGTGTTACAGATTCATATCTTTGTAACATAGGATTTGGAATTCTTCATTTGGGAGCCATGTAGTTCTGCAGAAAACATCTGTGGTTCTCATTTTCAGGCACTAAAGCAGATGTTATTGCTGCCTTTATTGTGGGTGCTGGCCAAAGACTGGCCAAAAACTGGACTTCTACTTGCCTGGAATAAGCTTTGGGCTCCCTCTTTCTCCATCAAAATCACTGAAAATATAGGAATCCTCAAACTGGAAAGTTAAGCCCAGTCAGTACAGATCATCTCCCAATCCTTCCCACTGGCTGACTCCAACCTGACTGCCCACAGTCTTTGCAAATTATTACCTTGGGTTAGGCATAAGGAAGCCTTAAACATGTTTTTCTCCTGTAAGACAATAATTGTCATTTTAAATGTTGCTGTGGAAGTGACAGGATGCTGATGCACTGAAATCTTTGCAATAATTTTTTTTGCAATTAGTTTTTTGGGAGGGTTAAGGAAAGATCCTCCATCGTGCATTTAATTTACCTGCACTCCATCACTGAACAGAAAGTGCCTCTGAGTGTTCAGGATTAATAAAGAGTATGCAGGCCTATTTTTAGACTTGATTTTGTTGCTTGTTTCCTAGGTGTGTTCTGTGATTGAATGATCTTTTATTTATTTTTTATTAGGATATTAATTAACAGCCTTTTTTTTTCCTTGAGATTTGTTTCCTCCTCAGACACAAACAGTCTGTTCCCCATTTCTCTTAATGTATGAACCATTTGCTACATGCTTACAAAATGATATCAAGTGTAAATCTAGTCCTGATAAGCAACCTTGACAAGGAAATTACTTAGCATTCAGTGTTCGTAGGAAAGGAGGGTGGGAGAAAAAGAGAGAGAAGGAAAGGGAGAGAAAGGATAAGATCTCAAATGAAATCAGCACAATGTGCTCCTTTAGGATTGGTTCTAGAGCAGATAAGCTTTCTATTCCTTCATAAAAAGGTCAAAGAGTCTCAGCATCAAAACTGTATTTACCAAAGTTTGCTGTCATTTGGTGAATTGATCACACACACAGTAAACAAACCTTTGTAAATATGAAATCAGATTAGCATTTTCAGGTTTCTCAAATGCAGCATTCTCTATAAAATGGTTGGGCATTTTTCTTAGACATTTAAATCCTATGCAAATAGTTACAGCAAATATATGAATCAGAAAAATGCACTTTCAACTGCAGTGACCACTCCTTTCTGTATCTCCTTTTATTTGAAAATAGGCAAACACAGGACTGGGTTATTTCTATTTGCTTTTTCTGTTGAATGTTTTTAATGGTTTGTACTGACAGAGGAAAAAAAATGATGTTTAGTTAAAGTTGATACAACCCACAAGTGGACATGTCAAAACAAGCTATAGAAAGTTACTTTTGATGTGTTTTATTGAGATATCTATGGTACTTTCCAATTGCTTTATGCCAAAAAAGGTAGCTCTACTCAAAAATTATTTCTTTTGAAAACCACAAATACAACTTGTCAGCCTTTTAAATGTGCTCCAGTATATTTAAAGAGATCCTTCTTAAACTACAAATTGTCTAATGCTGGGGGAAAAAAAAGGCAAGTAATACAATCAATTCATGTCAAAAATCTTTACATGAAGTACTTGATTTCATTCAAATGGTGGTATTAGGTCACTGTTATTTGTATGTGTATGTACATCTGTTTTTGTCTTCGGTAGCTGCATGTGCAGGAGTTAAAAAGCAGCAATGCAGAAAAGCAAGTTATTATCTCAGTGACTGCAATTGCTCTGAGCCAAAACTACAGAATATTTGATGACACTCAGGTGTCCTTTCTATTTTAGGATTCTTCCTCTTACTGCAGAGAAGTAATCCAGCCTGAAATTTTCTAGGATTTTCTGTTTCCTCCTGTTTTAGTCAGACCTTAAAACTGCTAAACTGCTACTGAAAGGGGAAAAAAAATCCACCAAAAAACTCAGTCTCTTTCCGTACACAGAGATATGGTTTTCCCCACCTTAAACATACATGGTTTGAGTTCAAAGGCTCGGCTTCCTGAGTGATAGTGAAGGTCTGTTGTTTAGCCAAAGGATCAAGAGGATACTGGGCTCTGAGATGTCAGAGAGCGTGTCTAGGCAGGGGTGGGAGGTTTATCAGTGGAGGTGGGAGGGTTGGTAATGTTGATGCTTAATTACCCCATCTTATCCATGACTGCTGTAACCACAGGGTGAGAAAAAGGGAAGAAAAAAAGCCTAATAAAATGGCTTGTGACTTCTATGCCTAGGAAGCGTGTGAGGCTGGGTGCCTCTGCCTTCCCCTCCTGCTGTGGTGGAGAGCTCCTTGCCAAGGCCCTCTCCTTTGAGGGGGAGCCAGGACCAGCTGAGCCAGGAGCCTCAGGAAAGCTGCCCTTGCCCTGGGATGTTGATGGACAGAGGGACACACACAGCCCTGCTCGGTGACATTGGGGACATCCATGGTAGGTGCCACCAGGCCTAATGGAGAAACCAGAGGCGATGCCCAAGGAAGAGTCAGACACCACCAGCCCTCCAGGAATATCCACCAAAGTAGTGCAGGTACAAGCTCAGATTAAAAAAAAAGAAGCTTGAAAGGATGAGAGCTTCCATGGGAAGTTCGATAATCCCTGAGATGTAGACTTCTTCAACCTGAAACACCAAGTCCTTCTGAAGAACAGGCATCCAAAAAGCCCTCACACTGCCCAGGAGCCTCTGCCTGAGTGAGTGGGAGACACTTGGGCCTGGTCACCCTGCAAAAACTCATGGTTAAAGGGTCAAGAGGTTTGTGGTCACACTTAGAGTAGGCATCCAAATATCATCTTAGGAAGAGCTTCCCTAGTTTATTCAGGGCTGGGAGCCCTGGGCTGAAGCTCTAACTCTCTCTCCCCAGTGTCACACTGTTGGGGCAGCTTTTCCACACCATACTTGTTCTCATTACCCCTGAGGGTGTGATTACACCCTGCCAGAGGGTGGTCTGCATTCCCAAGGCTGAATGGGTAGGTAGACAGTGCTCTCTGACATGAGATGTAGAGTTTTATGCTTCTGTGTCTATGTATGCGTATGTGTGTCCTTGCACAATGCGCTCTGCCTTAGAAAGAAGTACCTAAAACATAAATTCCATCATAATAGCGCAGGGTGGAGAAAAACGAGAAGAGGAAAAGTTGTAGATGATTTTTATTTGTACAAAATGTTTACCTGTGTTTTGATAAAACTATTGCCATAATGTATTGCAGTCTCTGGTAACCTATACAGCTTTTAATGTACTAAGATGTTGTGATTTCCACTGTTTTCATGGAATTATAGAATAATTTAAGTTGGCAAAGACTCCTAAGGTCATGGAGTACAACCATTAATCCAGCACTACCACTAAACCACGTCCTTAAATGCCACATCTACACATCTTTGAAATACCTTCAGGAATAGTAACTTCACCACTTCCCTGGGCAGCCTGTTCTGGTGCTTCACAACACTTTCTAAGAAAATTTTCCTAATATCCAATCTAAACCTTCCCTCGTGCAGCCTGAGGCTATTTCCTCTTATCCTGTGGCTTTTTATTTGGGAGAAGAGACCAACCTGCACCTGGCTATGACCTCCTTTCAAGTAGATATGGAGAATGAGAAGGTTGAGCCTCCTTTCCCCCAGGCTAAACACCCCCAGCTCCCTCAGCCATTCCTTATAAGATTTGTGTTCCAGATCCTGTACCACCTTTGGTGCTCTTCTCTTTCTCTCACCCATCTTAGTGCCATCCACGAACTGATTGAGGAATCCTCACTTGATCCCCACATCCAGATACAAATAATAAAGATGTTAAACAGGACTGACAACATTTGTGGGCCCTGGGGCACACACTTCTGATGGTCCAGAGTTACAACCATGGATGTGACTCCATTCCCCGCCACCTTCTAGGCCCAAACATCCAGCCAGTTTTTATCCAATGAACAATGCACCAGTCCAAGCCATGAGCAGCTAGATTCTGCAGGAGAATGCTCTGGGAAATGGTGTCAAAGACTAAAGTCTGCGTAGACACATCCAGAGCCTTTCCCTCACGCACTAAGTGGGTCACACTGTCATAGAAGAAAGTCAGGTTGATCAAGCAGCTTTTCACAAGCCTGTGTAGGCTGGGCCTGGTCCCCTGGTTGTCCTGTACATGCAGTGTGATGGTACTCAAGATGATCTGCTCCATAGCCTTCCCCAGCACCAAGGTCAGGCTGACAGACCTGTACTTCCCTGGATCCTCCTTCCACCCCTTCCCGTAGACGGGTGTCACATTTGTCAACTTTCAGCATTAAGTACCTCAGCCTTTTCCTCATCCTTCATCACTGTTTTTCCTGCACTGAGTAAAGGATGGAGAGTCTCCTAAACCCTCCTTTTACTGATGGTGAGTTTACATAACTGTTTTTTTAATTGTCCTTTACAACAGTAGCTGAATGAAGTTCTATTTGGTCTTCATCCCTTTTAATTTTCTCCCTGCATAACCTCATAACATCCTTGTAGCATTCCTGAGTGGCCTGACCCTTCTCACAAAGCTCATGAACTCCTTTTTTTATGCACCAAATCCCAGGCAAAGGTTGCTGTTCAGCCAAGCCAATCTTCTTCCACACTGACTCATCTTTCAGCATATGGGATCAGCCTGCTCCTGTATCTTTAAGATTTCCTTCCTGAAGAATGTCCAGCCTTCCTGGACCACTTTACCCTTCAGGACTTCCTCCTGAAGGACACTGTCAACCAGCCTCCTAACAGGACAAAATCTGCCCTCTAGAAGTCCAGGATGACAGTTCTGCTGACTTATTTCTCCTAGACCTGCTCCTTATTTCTCCTAGAATCAAAAAACTCTATCATTTTATGGCTGTTTAACTCGTTTATTAGCTTCTTTGTGTTTTATTGTTTGATAGATGTTGGTGACTTTCCCTCTTTTTTGTGCTTCTGACCCTCTTGGAACATAAATCTGCTGGTATGGAAGGTATATAATGATAAGATTAAGGGCACTGTTTTCCTCTACTTTTAATAAAAGTATTTTGTTAAAATACTTTTTCATTAAATTGTAAGTTGCATGTTTCTAACTTTTGCTACTGCAAATGAAGACTGTGTTGACACTATTATCAAAATGCGTTCATGAAGAAGGTTATGGTGGGTTGTACTATAAAGGTGGCATCAGAAGAATATAAACATCTCAGGAAGAAAGAATTTAAGCCTTGATAAATTCATCTGAATATGGCATGGCAACTAATGCAGACCAAAACAGCCTCAAATTCATTCTTAAATAAGAATGCCTGTAACTTTATCTGAGTATCTGTGCAAAACGTTCTGCAAAGCACTCACAGAGGTAGCATTTCCTGCAATGAGTTATGCCTGTTGACTTCTGTGAGTAAGGACTTTGTCTAGTATTAGGTGCTAGCAAGATTGGGCCTAACCTAGCTCCTCATGGTAGCAAAGCATGCTTTGTGCAAGCCACTAGCTGTCAAAAATGAGCAACTGCCAGCATCTGGGTGAGGTTTGGCTCTCCTGTGCAACAAGGAATTCAGAGGACATTGCTATTTTTTGATTGTGGAAGGAACCAGATCAGGTTTTAACTTGACTGCAAATTAAGAGCTCACTGGGCATAAGAAGAACACTCCTGCACAGAGCACAAGTAGGCTGAGCAAGAAGAAGCGTGTGTGTCTGATCTTGCAAGGAGCCTATTAATGGAGTCATTAAAAAAGGACCTGTTCTGCTGTTGGTGGAAGTGTTGCCCATGACTCATGGGCTGTATCAGTGCAGCATGTGGTTCTCTGCCCACAGCCAGCTTAGCCCGGGAGCTTGACTTCTGTGCAAGTGTTTCACTTCCAATAAAAATCAGCCTGTCTGCCCAGTTACTCTGGCTGTCTGCAGTAATCCCTGGCCAACCCACATGGATTTGGGATATCCAGCAGATAATTTGCTCCCATCTCTGCTACTGTGCAACCTCACAGACGGCAAAGTAGGGAGATCCAGCTGTTAAAGCCAGCTGTTGAAAACCACCTCTGATGCCTCCAGATCCCTGCGATATTGACTCCTTTTCTGGGAGTCATGCCACGGGGCTTGGCTCAGCCAGAATTTCCTGCTTCTTGCCTGTTTTCTCCAGCTCCAGATTTCCAGTGCTGGAAATCCCCACTCAGCCTGTGCCCCCAGGGCCAGCGTGCACCCATCTGCCCTGGGTGATCCCTTCCACCCCACGCTGCTCGCACTGCGCTGTTCCACAGTCCCCGTGCACAGGCGGCTGCAGACTCGTGGCTGTTTGCTCCGTGTGTGTGTTTGTGTTTGTGGAGGGCTGGTCCATCCCTCAGAAGGAAGCATGGGAGAACCTGACTGGCCAGGAGCTGCAGTGACTTGGAGTCCATCAAACGTGGAATCCTTACATCTTGTTTTCTCGTCCACTTCCACCTGTTTTGTTCACCTGGTGGTTTTCTGGGTAGTGAGAAAGTCAGAGGCCCTTCTTGACTAGACATCTTCCTGCATGTCCATCTGTTATAGCCATACAAACTTTTCTAATAAAAATTGTTCCCGATACTTCAGTATGACCAGCGTTAAATGGTGAGAATCTCTGAAGCTATCAATAAATTGTAAGATTTAAATGTAATGAGAATCCATTCAGGTAATTTTATTTGCTGAATAATTGCAAAGTGTGTGAAGTAGATTTGGATCGTGTGTCACATCTTAATCCTTAAGTCTTAAGGGATAAAGACTTTTATAGAAAGAGAAAATTGATATTTTGGAGCTAACTACTGATTCCAGCAGAGTAAGATTTTAGAAAGTCACCAGTGACTATTAGACACAAAACAAAAAACTAAATATGGGGGATTCTGAAATGTGGTAGGAAAGCTTCCAAGTAAGTTCAATGAGAAGAACAGGTTCCTTATTTGATGAACCTTTTCAAGCTTAAGACAAGAACTGAAAAAATTGATACTTTTTTTCTCATAAATACTTAAAATATTTATTATTTGTCTAAAGCAAAATAATTTTATTTTGACTATTAGATTTTTAAACTCTCCGTAAAAAGGAAAAAAAACCCTAAAGCAAACTTAACCTAGAAAAAAGTTAAGTCAAACTTTTAAAATACAGACAAAAATTTGTTTGATGGAAAGTGCCTTTGATCAAAAATGTTTAGGGAAGTTTTGTTCCACCTGGTAGACAAGTAAAGCAGACATGTACTTGTTATTCCTCTTATACTTCACATGTCAGACTGGGCCCTATTGTTGTCTATATAAGGTGTAAGCACACCTGTATATGTGAAGTGCAGGGCAGCAAAGTATTTGTGAAACGCTGCTGGTGATTAGGAATATGCAGAATGGATTGGATATATGCAGAATAATGGTCATTATAATAATCTCCAGATGCTCATGCCTGCATTTATTTTATTGAATTTAAAAGTTTCATCATTAATTTTCAGAGAGTCAAAGGTAAGAACTGAGAAAATACGATCTGTCTCTACATTTACCTTTGAAGCCATGTTACATTTGCTTTTTCATGACCCAATGTGAGAGAAACATTGTCACCAATTACATTTTTATAAATTTTAGACCTTTCTGCAGTATGCAGAAGACAAAAAGCATCTCTGCCCTTCCTGAGGGTTATTGTGTGCAATGAAAGCCAGTAGTATGGGCATGAACCTCAATGTTCCCAATTCCAATCATCTAACAGCCGGTTGGTTGTGGGGGGCCACAGACACGCTCTGCTGCAGGACTCACTTTCCTCCCAAAGCCTCCCTTTTGGTAATCCACTGCAGCTGATGGAAAAGGAGATTTTAAAATGGTCTGCTTAACAAAATACGAGGAAAAAAAAGTCAGCTTTTCCTTACCTTTGCTTAAAACCAGAAATTACATGAGAGGATGAAATTGCAGGGCAGAGAAAGGTCAAAATGTTTCCACCATCATTTTACATGCAGGGGAAGGAGGGGTGGGAGAGGACCAGGGACATACATGGTCCTCTGCTACACCTAGCCCAGTGGGGTTGCAAAAATGGGGGAAATAGTTTATAGGGTCAGTCAACAGACTGCTGGCCACCTCTAGTGGTCACAGGTAATTCATACTTTCTAGAAACAAGATCTTGATATGTCTGAAGGCATTTGGCATTGACTTACTCTCTGAAATCTGGGAAAGATCCAAAGTGCCTTTCTCAGGGAGGCATTAGCAGTGCTTCTTCCCAGCTGGGACAGCCCTGTGCTTGGTTTTTTCTCAGTCAAGAGCAGAAATGGTCATTAAAGTTACAGCACTCATGAGTTTGATGGGAATAAGAGTGAATTCTTGAGGAAGCCAGAGAAGTATGCCATTTCCACCCTCTACATCGCTCTCAGAGGGAGCACTGCAAACAACCTGCAGTATGGAAACGGCAAGGTGGACAGACATCTGGAGACATGTTCAATAAAGGAAAGCATTAATTTGAGAGATTCTGCCAGAGTGCATCAACGAGACCGACTGCACTTAAAAGGAAAAAAAAAAGGTGGAAAAAGAAAGGCAAAAAGATAAAGAGTCCATTCCCAGTCTATGGAAAAGTAGGATGGTCTGAAAGGAATTGTCAGCTTTGGTGAGAAAAAGAGCTGCACACAAGAAAAATGTAACTTTAAAATACACAACCACATGATATTGGGTATGCTTAATGGAAGGAAGGACTATATTAATCTGTTTGAATTGCTAATTGGGGATTTAGTTGGCTAGATTGGTGGTTATAAGATTAAGCCTTTTATTCTGTGTTTTTGTTCTTTTCCAAAGGTAGGAATCCTCTATAGATCCCCGCTCCTGGGAATCTAATGCCCTCAAATGCACAACTCGGCAGCCGACGAGGAAGCTGATAAAGCATTCCTTGCAGATACTTAATGGGTACATTCTGTATCTCCATCTGCATCCTTCTGTCTGCCTATCTTTTTTTTTTTCCCCTTAGCATGCTTGGAGGAAGGTAAGCAAACAAAACAAACTGAAAGAACTACATCTTCCCTTCATGTTTATAGTTGCTTTTCCAGAAGTCATTTCCACTTATGGAAATAACTCCCTAAATTTCTCCTGTTTCTAGGGTTAGCTTTCCTATTTTGTTTCTACTTGCTTCAGCTGAATAGGACAAAATGGAAAGAGACTTCAGGACAACTGTACATCAAAACACACTGGATTCCTTGGAGGAGGAGGCAGCTTCATGTAAGGCAAGTCTGACATGGCAGAATGCTTCCTCACTTTCTTGGGCACAGATATCAGAGTTACTGGAGAAAATAGTTTACATTTCCCTCCAAAACTACAGGTCTGCACCACAATTGTTGCAGTACAATAACTGAAATAATAATAATAAGGTCATGAAACAAAGGAGAGCCTTTATTATTCAAGACAGCAAGGGGCAGTTTTTTATTGTGAGGTTGTTTATTTTTATGCAAAGGGAAGCTGGTGAGGTTGTGTCATTTGAACAGCTTCCAGTAGAGAACTGGGACTTTTTGAAATCATTGATTCAGTCTTTAAAAAAGGCAAATACAATAAAAAAGTATTGTGTAATAAAACAACTACAGAAGTTCTAAGTCCTAAAGTATACACAGAAACCCTCTTCAAAAATCTTGTTGCAATAATTACCTGCATTTCTCAAAAGTAAGAACTTCATATCATCCCTATTGCTTTTTGGAGCAGAAGAGTCAGAAGAGACTTTTTTTTTCCTGAAGGAAAATTACGGTAAATTCTGTGTTTGGTGAAAATGTGGTAATTGTCCTTATCCAAAAGGTGAAAAACAAATTCTTTAGCTACTTTCTTATATACTCTTGCAGGGAGCTTCTGTGTTGGGTACAAATTACTGCCAAACTCATTTGTATCTTGCTGCTTGCGTACTTCAGCTCCCCAGTGTTTGCAACTGTTTAAAAAACACTGTGACCAGACCTATATTGGTAGAGTACTGCTGACTCCCAGACTGCCTCTTTACACCCATTTTGCACCTGTAAGAATGGCTATTTATGGTGCAACTGTAGTGATGACCCGGATTTAAGATGTTAGCAAAACTGGATCTCACATTTTTCCTATGGGGTCCAAAATCCTTATTCACTCTTGTGTGGGCATATTTCTACTCTTATCAGAGCCTTAATGAAGGCAAAAAAAGACCAGAAATGCTCAGGGATGCACCAGCTTTGATAGTGGATCAGGGACCCAGCAGCCCATGGCAACCTGCCCTCTTTTAATGGGATGAATCTCATAGGAAATTTTGCATAAAATTCATTGTTAAAACAGTGCCAAGTCAGATCCTTCAGCTGTAACAGAAGAATCAAAATATGGTTCTGCAGGAAGCTGAAAGCTGATGGGTGCTGCTGCTGTGTGACTGGAAGTGCCATGTGATGAGGTGAGGAGCTGAGGGGGTATTTTTTAGAAATTATTGTTAAAAATTCTGCGCATGACACAACAGTGGAGAGAACTTGAGAAAGTTTGGGGCACAATGATGAAGCACATAGATGAAACTGATAAACTGTTTCAGAGCTGGGAACAGCACAGGAACCCTTTCCTGGATAAGAAAGCATTTCAAATAAGTTTGCTTCTCAGGATTTTTGGACTTAGAGGCTCTAACAAGTTGCAGAGCAGGTGACCCTTTGCAGTGTGCTTTAGCTCTGGAACATGTCCACCTTGTTGAGATGGAGCTGGTGCTTCTTGAACCCTGAAAGAGGAACGCAGCCGAGTGAGCTGTGCTGGGGAGAATCAAATTGCTACTCCTGGAAGACATTTGTCTTCACTGATCCAAATTTTAAAACATCTTATAGAATTCACTCATCACCCTACATCTGTCCCCTTGTCAGATGGGCTTGATCAGTATTACTCGGTTCCTTTGTAGAGATTTAAAAGCTTCCCATTCTTCCTTTGAAATGTGGGAATAAATCGCATATTGGGTTTTGCAAAGTGAGTGAACGGCCCCTTTCAACTAGTCAGCAAAAAGTTTCAATAGAGGAATTAAGGCCGATGGAGAAGGAAATGTGATTCTGGGCTTAAAAGTTGTTTTTGGTGCAGACTTCTAGAAACCTAGTGCATACATTCATTGTGTGAGTAATAATGGAAAAGAAATGTCTTAAACAAATACCTTTTGTAGGATAAGTTTAATGCCACAATCATATTACTTGGATTGACTGCAGAAATGGGAATGCAAATGATAAACCTTTCCCAACAACACTAATCTGAGAGGAGCTCTCTGGGAAGAATAGCTTCTGAAATATTGTACACAATGAAATATTGTGTCTTTCCCTACCCCCAAGGTTGAGGTCTTCTTCCCCTCTTCAGGCAAGTGGCACTAGTCGGATTACAGAGCAATCATAACAACTAAAGATGGAAAAAGCTATTGGGCCATTTAATCTCTTCCCCTGCCAGTAGAGGATTATTCCTGAAGCATGTTCTTCAATACCTTGTCCAGTGCTGGGTGACTGGAGCAATAGGTTTCCATAATTTTTTAGGGAGATTATCTTTTCGATAAGACCTTAATGACCTATGTCCTAACTACTCTGCACAAATCCTCCAAGCTGGATTCCTCAAAGTTAGGCTTAAATGCAGCTGTGTGCATGCATTTGCCTGTATTTGTTCTTAAAATCAAGCTTAGAGCTGTCATAGTGATTTTGATTGAAGTTTTTAACAGCTCTTTGGCCAGAACTCCCTCCACTCCCACAACTGTTACACGTAAAGTAACTGTTTGGCCATATGGTTTCAATCCATGTGTAAGTACATATTGGAGGTTCTTCTTCAAGTGTTTAGTTTGTAAAGAAATTCAGGATATTTAAAAATCCAATCATCCATTAAGGAATAGTTTGACTAAAATTTTATTTTCAGTTCCTATGGTGTGGTTTGCTCTTTTAAAGAGCTGTAGATAAATTTGGGCCTATTTACTGATTCATTCCTTGCTTTTTTATTATTTGGTCTATGTGGTCATATTTTTCTGTGTTAAGAGTTGTTTTGTTATTTGTCAGGGGCTCACATTTTGCTTACCAAATGATAATTGTGAAGTTATAGTTATATTTAAATATAAAGCTTGGTAAGACATTTGGTTTTCCTACTCTTTTACGGCATTTCCTCCATATTATTTTTACTGTGTGTATACATACTTGTATGTGCAGGAAGACATATAGGGCCATCAATTTTCTAATTTCTTTAGTGTATTTTAAAACAAGTACCCAGAGAACTCCAGATCTGCAGTCATTAGAAATTTGCTTTACTTTGAACAAGAAGAGAATAGCAACATAAGCAATAATATAACATACAATGTAATAGGGGTTCCTTTCTCCCCTAGAGAAGAGAGGTCAGTTCTTCCTCCCTTCCTTAGGCAAAGGACCAGTCAGATTATTAGCAAATTCTAATAATAAAAACAGGGGGGAAAATGTTGATTTAGGTATGAACTGTCATATATTTAAGCTTTAGACATGTAGGATCAAGATGTAAATTGATACAATACTGCTGAAGATTTGATGAAAGCAAACGGTGTTAGGTACTCAGATTTAACAGGAATCTTTTTCATGTTGTTCATGTTTTTGCATCTGGATTTGTGGTTATTTATTAGAAAAGAGGACTGGCCCTTTTTGTTTCTATAACAGAAATTATATTTAAGGGAGGATTAGGTTGTGCAAACAGCTTCAGACAGACACCCTGCCAGAGAAGAAGGTCATATGGGATCACAGTAGAAGCATGTCAACCAAATGTGATGGTCTTGCATGTTGAGTGGCCAGAGATCTGTAAGATGGAGCAAAAAGGATGAACAATGCAAGGTCAGTGGCAAGTTGATTAGAGAAATTATTTCCTTTTTTGTTCTGAATGAAAATAGGAAAATACACGTAAGGATGAAAATTATTACAAAAGAATCTCTACTCCTTAATTAAGGTGACTGTGTTTGTCCATTCTGATTCTGTCTCATTAGTTTGTTTCTTTGACATTGCAGAACATTCATAAACTTTATCTGATGATTCAAATATGTACAAATTTCCACCCAAGGCTTCAACAAAATTTTGTCATTAAATTGATGAGAAAAATAAACAATTTTCCATCATTAAACATCCATCTAATAAGGACTTGACTACTAAAAAGAAGTCCAAGGCGTAGCTGTGCAGTGGCACAGAAATTTCGAGGAGCTAAAATTTTTGTAATGTTGAATGTGGTAATTTTCTAGCACTGAAAACCAAGAATATCAGCAAAGTGGGTGCCAGCAATAGTCAGGACTGATTGATTTCATTAAATACTGCTAAGGCAGCCTAAACACTTGTGTGCAGCAGCTCAACACGCAGTAGTAAACACATGGGAGCTCCCCTTGGCCCGGAGGGCAGCTGGCACGGCCTGGCCTGGCTTCATCTTCATCGTCCCCCAGAAGAGAAGCCTCGTCCCCTGCTGCTTATTGGCAGTGGTCCTCCATCTGCAGCAACCCTGAGCCGTGCCCAGACCTTGTCAGGGAAAAATGAGACACTTGGCAGAGGTCGAAACTGTGCCAGGCGCTCGCCAGCAGCGTCCCAGCGACCGGGGGATCGCGGGCTGGAGCGTCTCTCCTTGCTCTGCTTCCCTTTCCAAAGCAGGCTGCACTCCTACGTGCCCAGCCTCGGATTAAACTGCACGTGCACAGTTTTATTGATTGCAAAATTATAAGAGAATAATTTTTTTTTTTTTTTTTAACGATGTGACAACATTAGAGGTATTCCTGACATAAGCTAACAGACAGTAGGTGAAGGGCTGGGATTCTGGAGAGAGCAAGCAAAGTGTATAAATGATGCAAGAGATGCTTTGCTTAGGATACATAAATAGAAGGAGAAATTCAATGAAAAAAACACATTAAAGCAAAAAAACCCTGGACCTAGTTTCTCTATTCCTCAATTGTATCTTCCAAGAGAAAATGTTCCCAAGAATGTTAATACTTTTTCTCAAATCTGCTGAAAATACTTAGCAGGTCTGATTAAGTCAAGGATAAATTTAGTTATCCCCATAGCTGGTTTGATCTCAATTGCATTTTTTATTACTTGGTTGTAATTGCCATTTTTATTTTATTGTACCTCTAATAGGTGCAAAGTTTCTTTTAATTTAGTGGTATCTAACTTACCTTGCAGTGTGTTTTGGTTCTAAGCAATTTCAGTCTTAAGCATACTTAATTCCCTTCTGAGATCCTCCATCACTAACAACACAAGATCAAATAACCAACTAATTAAAATTTATGTCCATCTTCTATTGAAGTCATCATTCATATCCCCTTGAGTAGGTGATTTCTGACTGTGTGATCCCATAGGAATATTTTTATGTCTACAGTAATATGTGAGTGTGGAAATGTGGAGTTTATTCTGTTTTATTCCTGTGTAAATGGAAAAGGTTTCCATTAAAGAGCATTTTTTTCCCATTTTCAGATATATTCTGCAAAAATGTAATTGAATTTGCCTTGCTTCAAGGAAACAATGTAAAGTTCTACATATATAGTTTTCTCATTAAAATGCACATCAGAGAAAATAAACTTCATCTTTCAAAACCTACCTTTTTTTTTGCTGTTATTTCCCTGTAGGCACAACTGTTTCCCTGGTCAAGAGCATGCAAACCCCTTCTAAGATGTCAATATCACTCTGAATGTGTTATTTGGGGTGTTGAGTGGTTGCTCATCTCTTCTGTGGGTGAAAAATGGCCTTAGCTTGAACCTAATGGCAGCTTTACCTCCCCAGGTATGTTTATATTTGCAAAGGAAGCAAGGCTGGGGCTCAGGCTCAGAGAAGTGCATTCCCTTTATCCACGCTGTTTCATTGCATGTTGGCACCACACTGGACACATCCCAGTGCCCACCAGGGAATGGCACGTGCCCATGGCTGTTCCCAAGAGGCAGGAAGAGTGAGACTGCAAACTTTCTGACTGCCTTCACCTTACACTGTACTCCAGCACTGTCCCAGGAAGATTTGTAGACCCTCAAATGCATACTCATGTGCCATTATGGGATGAAAACAATTCTTACCAAAGGCCTCATGCTATGAAAACCCCACTCTGGTGGGCAGTGACACAGCTCTCACAGCATTTCAAAATCATGGAACTACAGAAGAAGACACAAAGGATGATGGTTCTGTCTCAATTTTCCATGTTGGCAGCACAATATGGTCCAGAAGAAACCCAGGACCAAGTACAGTGCAGCAGGGATTTGACTGGGTCATTTGGCCTCAGGCCTGCTTTATTTAACATGAATTTCAACTTCTTTAGCCATACAGACACAGCTTAAAACAACATTTGCTAACTCTGCTTCCCACATGAGGACAAAGAGGGGGAATGGCCCTTCCTCTCTGCAGTGCCCCCACTGCGTCACTGCTCTCCTTTCACAGAGGTGGAAGAAGTCACCTGAGAACAGCTCTGCAAGTGCACAGACCTCAGAACAGACCTCCAAGTGGAAAACCACAGTGCTGCAGAGCAGCCTCCTGTCAGTCAGAAGTGCTGATTACCAAGGAAAGAAATTAGAACAGGATTTGGCCCAAAGTGAGTGTCCAACAAAACAGTTGTGCATGCAAAAGTGGTTGAGATAAAGCAAAGGGCAACATGACTTCCTGATAAATTGTGTTCTCAATAGGTTTTTTTTGAGCTAAAATTAAAAGTCTGATGATGTTTTCAGCGCTGTTATTTATGCCGCTCTGTGGCTTATTTACTTTTATCTAGATGGTTGCAATGATTTTTATGCATCATTTCTACTGAGTCAGGTCCACTTTTGAGAACATCCAGTTGGCGTGAAGTTTTTCCAACCAGGACAATTCCCAAGTACACACTGCCCTCAGTTCCAACAAAATAATTAAGAGATACTGTGGGGCTGTTTGCTTTAGCAGTGCTTGATGTGTCAGGCAGGTACACCCAGCCACCCTGGGCAGTGTGCAGAGACCACAGAGGACACCACAGAGCAGGGCGCCCTTGGAGCTTCCAGATGTCTGGAACAAGGAGATCCCACACCTCCCCAGCTGCCTGTGGGCATGGGATGGGGAGGAGGGGAGGTGGGCTTGGCTGCTCAGGGGCAGTGCTGCACCCCACGCCGGCGTGAGGAGTGCTAAGCAGGACTGGAATCCTTCCTGCTCAGGCCAACCTGCACTTTCACACTTGACCTGGCAAAGCCCTTGGAGCTGGAGAAGAGGAAGGAGTGGCTTTGCCAGAGGTCTCGCATCAGAGCAGTGGAGAAATGAAATACCCTTCTCTGGGGTCCCACTGTCATGGGCTGGTTTCCTCCATTGCTTTTGAACTGAGAGGAGGTGAAAGGTGCTGTAGCTCCACATGGATCTCCTCCCACTCACTGCTATATTTTGGGTGTCTGGGCAGACCACTGCTCTTATTCTGGGGGCAGCAGGGAAGAGACCTGCAGACAAAACCAGATTGTATGTAGGAACAGACAACAGCACTGCTTTTCCCCAGCATAGGCAGATTAACTGGTTATAAAGGAATTGCACAGGATTTGAAGCTCCTCTGACCCCACAGGTTTTCGGTGCTGGCATTTTCAGCACCAATAGCAGAGAAAAATTTTTAAGGATCCTGGTCTGTGAGCAGTTTAGAAAAAGACTTATGCTGGTGATTGCTAGCCATCTTCTTCACAAGCATACCAGTTCTGTTCAGAAATTGCTGTGGGATTGATGGAATTTAGGCAGGAGGATATGATTGAATGCTTCTAAAACAAGAGAGAGAACGAGAAATACCACGTAGTGGTTCTAGGAATATATATCTCCTCCAGCCTCCTGTGTGGGGCCATAATTAGAGATCTGATTTACCATTATTGCATGATTTATTTCTTTTAGTTCTTGCTTCCACTGAGTCTAATAGATTTCTCATCTTATTAGATAACCCTCTCTGTGAGCTGTTGTATAGATAATGGTTTCATGCCGCAGACCCGGAGCTTTAATTTTCACGAGTGCACTTAAAAATAACAATCAGGCAATGAGTTATTAGTCAAGTTATTACTCTCAATTGTGCCACCATTAACTAGTTTGGTGGCTTCTTAGCTACAGGAGCAATTGGCTGAGGGTCCTCTCAGTCTCCCAGATGGGAAACAAGCCTGGTGACTTTTTCATTGTCACTTCAGAGGAGCTCACAGCACCTGGGTGTTGGTGCTTGTCATGTCCAAGGCCCAAGATAAGCACATACACCCTGTAGACTACAGTGGAATTAAAGCCAATGCTTTGTTAAGTAGAATTATATTTGAATACTTGGCTCAATATAAGGAAAAAAAGAGGAGTCCTTTCTCTGGCATTTTTGCTGGTGAGCTGTGGATCCAGTTCTTCAGCCACTGCAGGTCTGCAGAAGAGCCACTCCCCAGCTATTGGCATGGGCTTTTCCATTTTGAAATTGTATATCAGGTTACCTGGGCTTTGGGAGTCTGATCATATCAGAGCCAGAGTCCACTGTGAAGTGAAGGGCATTTGATGTGTAATGGATGTCGTTCGGCAACGGAGAGAATCAGCCTCTTAAGCTTTTATTGCATCCCACAACGTGAAAGTGGAGAAGTCCGAGTTTTATTTAGCTCCATAAAATATTAAACCTCAACAGTGATGGAGTTGATAAAAATCTGTATTTTGTAAAAGGCTTTTGTTTCAGGGCTATCCTTTTTACGATTAGCCTGTACATTCTCAGGAAAAAAAATAAATAAAATAAAAGCAATATCTATTATTACCAGAGAATGATCCAATAAGTGTCTTGGGTATTTCTGCCAAACTTCTGTGCAGGTTCCTAATGAGGGAGATATTAAGTTAAAATCAATGTGGGAGTAGTTCTTGTAGACCAGGGGAAAGTGTGTCATTATTTTTACTGGCCAAATATAGTATCATCATCCATTAACTCCCTAGCTGAAAAATATCCTGTATCTCACTGGGATGCTGATCAAGTCATGTTCTTGTATATGATTTCTCTTAAGACATGCCTAGCATGTATTTCAGCAGAGAGATTTATGGCAGGAGAATCTCAAAGCACTGGGAAATTTTGTGTTGCTACATTTTACCTGTATCCGACAAATCTACAAAAATAAAAAGGAAAAAAACCTTGACATAAAAAACTGTTTGCTGTAGGCTACAGGAAGTAATTTTATCCAGACCATCACAAAACTTTGAAACTTAAACTAGCTAATTCTCAAGAAACATAACAAATCTCAAAGTACAAGAAACAAATAGTCATGAGGAAATTCAAGATCTGGTGTTCAAGTTCAAGTTAAAACTATGAAGACAATATAATCCATGATACATATGCTTTTAAGGAGCTGATATTCTAAATAGAGGCAGGTAATTTTTTTCTTGTATCCACAAAATAAAGTTTGGGGTTGTCTGAAACTATTGATGGATTTCAGTTGAACAAAGTGAGTAATTCTGACTGCAAAAAAAAAAAAATCAAGAGCATGGTTCAGCTCTGCATTAAATAAAAATACATTATGGGTATTGCTTATGCTCTTAAGGAAGAATTTTTAAAATTTATTCGTGAAAAGTATAATAAAAGAGTCCTTTCTCTCTTCTAGATTAATGTAATGGTCTATGGTTTTATGTGTCTAGTTTGGCCACACAACTCAAACACAGTTTTTCACCAAGTTCTGTACTTGCATCAATGTAGAAATGCTGTTGAGTAATTAATTTCATTGAACATCATTAAAACAAGATATTAAATCTAAAGTTTTGTCTCATTTCAAATAGGGGGAATCACTGAGAGGCCAAAGATTTAGAATCCTAAGGGAGTGAAAGAGCATATGAAATTGTTTGGTATTTTCTGATGTTGTGATCACTCCTACTATGGCCTTCTCAGGGAAAATGGTTTAATGTGCTTCAGGAACAATGGATTTAACAAAAGCAAAATGCAGCTCTTTGGAAAGGCCCCGACAAGCTGTAAGTGAAGAGAATTTGAAAGATGTGCTGGGTGAGGGTGCATGGGAGCAGCCCCTCTGTGGAGCCACGTGCAGCTGTGGGGACCCAGAGCACCAGGCACTGCCAGAGGAGATGTCAAACCCCAGAGCCTTCTCTCTGCCCTCCCACAAGCTGCTCGGGGGTGTCTCAGACCCAAGGGTCTGTCCTGGAGGGAACTCCCCACATCTGACAGTGGCCATGCCACCAGGTTTTGCAGCAGCTCCTGGGGGCTGCTGCCAGTAAAGTCTTCCTGACCCTCCAGGGAGGGGAGCCTGGGTGTGCACAGGGCAGCCCTTTACAGTAAACGCAATCCCCACTCACATTCACCCTCTCGTTTGATAATGATCCACTAATGGAGAGAATTAAAGTTGGCAGCCTTTGCCTTGCAGCTGTTCTTCACTCCCTCCTGACGAAGACAGGCTTTGGGGAGCCAGTTTGCCATCAGGAGATGCTCCTTCCCTTAGGCTCTGCCTCCTCCTTGCATGGCAGAATCCGAGCCCTGTGGCTGTCTGCAGGGCTGAGGCACCCAAATGGCTGCATTTATCTATTTCAGTGTTGTTAGAAGTCAGGCAGGCTAATTTTGAAGCTTGGATGTCTCAGAGTTTCTGCCAGAAAATAAAGAGTATGCTGTGAACTTTACATTGCCTGCTACCAGAATTGCTTGAATTTCTGTTAAATCTTTGTAATTTCTTTTTTTTTTCTTTGCTGGTTACATGACTTTTCGAAAAGTCCTTTCAGTCCTATTATAACATTATAAATCACCTGCTGAACGATTTGGATTCAAGGTGGTTGATTCCTCACAATTTCTGCAAGATCAAAGGTATGGCTGTCCTCCAAAAGCTGTGATGCTTCACATCAAAGTTCACAATGAAAACTATCTCAATTTTCCTCTTCAGCATTTGGATTTGACTTTATGACAATAAGATTTCAACTGCCCTGTTCAGCCTTCATTTGCAAGAGGACACGGCTGTGCAGGTTAGCATGGCAAAGGCAAAATCAAATGCAGCAACCCTGATTTCAAACCTTCTCTTCCTCAAATTTGTGAGCTTGTTTTAAAAAGCGAATGTCTTTAGCGCCGCTATAAATATCCCTTTGGTAAATGCCCTGAGTATCTTTCAATCCATGCTGATCCTTGTAATCACAGCCACATTGTTCTGGTTGTGTCATTGAAAATGCTTTTGACAGAACAAATGATGATCACCTGTGCTGGAGTTTGTAAAAAGCCTAAGATCAAATCTGTTATTTCATCGAGAAAAAACAACATTCAGTTCATTTCTTTCTCTCTTTCATGTGCAATTCTTTTCACTGTTTTTTCACTAGCTTTTTTTTCTTCTTTTTCTCCATAAGCCTTACAAAACAAATAACTGGTGAGAAGTTCATAAAGGAATTGCTTTTACTTGCTTCAGGTGCTGACGGCCTGGTGTGGAGTTTTCTTCTTAAAGCAGAAAAAATAGAAGGTTTAGGGACTGGACTCTGCTTGAAAGTAAGAGTTCTCCAGATGTGTGATGGCTGATATTCCTGTACCTATCCTTGTACAGCAGAACTAGACTTTAAAGTGTCTGAAGCTGGTATATTCAGAGAATATCAGTCATAAATACTTTTATGTCTGACTCATTTAAGCTGGAGTTGTAACTTTCACATTGCCACGTGCCTTTATATTATTGAAGTTTAAAGGAATTCCTTTCGAAGCCTAATGTTTGGCTCATGATGAAAGAAAATCAAACAGCTTATTTGGAGTTATGTTAAATAATTACATGTGTAACCCTTTAAATGCTAGATATGCAAATAAAGTGTTATATGGTGACTTAATTAGCAAAAACTTAAGGCCAGAATCCCCTTGTCTTTCCCCCTCCCCTATCCCATTCCTGTTTCTTCTGAAGTTTTCTGAAACAGAAGTTACCACTAGCAAAAATGGTATGATTAGGTAAAGTACAATTTAATTCCTGAAAAAAAAGAATGTTCATAGGAAAAGACTCTGTTCTGTACCCAAAATTATTGCTGACATCATTGGAAATTCAACTGAATTGGAGATTCACAGGATTATTCCTGTTTCTCATGGTACTTGCTGTGACCCCCAGCACTGTAGGCTTTTCCAGGTGGGAAAAGGTACATCCGAGCCACAGATATCCCTACACTGAGAAATGCTCACACATCCTGGAAGGCAATAACTGCTGTTTGCCTCGCTGAAATGAGGCACCAGTGGGGATTTCTGGAGGCACTAAGAAGCCACAATGCTGAACCTGGGCAGGGAGATTTGTGTCTGTGAAAAATACATAAGAATTCAGCAGCTGCTCAGCTTATGTTAGACCTTCCTTAGCTGCCCTAGCACTGCTGGTACTCTTTCATGCTTTTGCATAGAAAAAGGAGCTAAATACTTAAATCCTGCAAAGGATCTAGTCCCAGCTGAGTCACTCAAGGTAAATTAGGAATTCCTTGGATTTCTGCCCTCTGCTCTAACATTTCTTAAGGCTAATACACAGGATTATCTGTTTAGGATCTGTCATTTCACTCAAACCATTAAAAACCATTCCCAATACAGAGGGACACATTTCCAAAATATTATTAAATTTCTTTCAGAAGATCTTGTTTGCATGGTAACTTTTTATTAACTTAATTGCTGTATGCAACTAAAGAGACTCAGAAAAATTGCCTATTTTCATGGGCTCAAGTACTTCAAGGAGAACACTGGGCTTCATTGTATTAGAGCATTTTTGGCTTCTTCATTGCTCTGAGCCATGACAGTTTGTTGTCAAAATATGTGAGCAAGTATCATAAAGCCTGGAATAAGGAGCAAAATTTTCTCTAATCTCAGAGAAGGCTGAATTTAAAATCTGAGCTATGATTCAGATCAGGGGTTTTTGTTTGTTAGTCTGTTAGTTTGTTTGTATATTTTTCTTTGTGTTTATTTGATAAAAAAAAATCTGTCCTTACAAAGTCGGGGTTTTTTCTGGCAAAAATCCACCTGCCTTTGCTGGTTTGCTGGAGGTTGTATTTATGTACCACAAAAAAAAAATGTCTGCCTTCACTGAAAGCTTCACCAGAACAAAAATTGTGATATTTGATGTTTACATACAAGACCAGGGATGGGCAAGAACTAATTCAGGTCAAATGAAGATAAAAGTTTTAGCCTTAAATAATTTTAAGAACCACTTAAATGAACCAGCATGTATTTAGCTATTTTTTCTTCTTCTAAAACATTTGGAAAAAGGACACAAAAGGTAGAGAGAACTCCGCTTCTCAGTCAGAAATAAAACTGTAACACTGTGAGGACTATAAGTGAACAAATGTATTTTTAGGTGCCTGTTACCATGTTGTTACTTTTTTGTTAAATCACACAGATATGACCATTGCTTAACTTTGTCGTTCCCTCTCTAAATGTTTTACAAAAGGGAATAAACCCCGTTCATTTTTGACAGAGTGCTGCTGCATGCTAGGGCCCTCACAGTTTGTTTATAGCATACCAAGAGCATTCTGTTAATGAAACATTTCAAGGCTAATGAACCGAAACCTTGCACCAAACAGAGAGCGGCTGCGAAGGCTTTCTTGTCTGCCTTTGTCAGAGTTCACGTTTCAGCTGTGCTCCCTGCTCCACCCACTCTGCAGATAAAACAACACGTCAAGTTTGCAAGATTAGTTTTCTATGGAAAAGCTGCAGCAAGTCATGCCATTAACTCTTTTGAGGAGAATATGCTCATGCTTTTTGGACAAATTGACTACTACTGCAGGGATGAGCTGCTGTTCTGTTCCCCTGAAGTTTTAATGTCCTATTGATGAGCCTAAAATAAGGTCTAGAAGGAATAATGAGAAAGTACCTTCTGCCAAGAGGGTCTTCATGTGTATGGGCTTTGATAATGGTCAGTGGTTCTGTATAAAATCAACTCTCTTTTGAGGATCTAATTCATTTGGAAGGGGGTGTTTCATGGTGGACACTTCCAAACTGAGTTTTGACGAAAGCAATCCAAACTCTTCATCCTGCAAGTCTGTAAGCAGCCAAGTAAACATGCACTGTGAAATCAAAATCCATAAAGGCACTTCTCTGAGGATCTATCTTCTCCTCTTTGCCTCTGATTTTTTTTTTTTTTTTTTTTTTTTTTTTTAATACTGTGCACTTTTGCTNTTTTGGTGGCCTCAGTAAAGTGCTGTTACAGACTTTTTCTCACTGTAGCTGCAGAGTGTCTGGCAAAGGCCCTACCCAAACAACACCATGAGAGGGAAAACTGTATCATCCCTGAGCCTGGAATGAATCCCTACGCTGAGTAGAAGGTCTCAGCCAGTCACCTTGCAAATAAATGGAGTAAGAAAAAGGTGTAAGCAGACGACAGACAGGGGAGGAGAAAGACATTATTCTAAATCTTCACTAGCTCATGGTGGATAACCACAGAATCATGGTTGCACCTAACCCTGCTGACAGCCAAAAGAGCCCTGATGCTGTAAAAGTCCTGTGAACACAGGATCAGGTTTGTGCTGCTGCTGCTGCCCATCTCAGTTCATCATCCCTGCAGTGCTCCTCACCTGGGTTGTCATCAGGAATCCAGTCCCTCTTGTTTAGAAGGGAAGCTCCTTTGTGTGTGAATCCTAAAACATATGTACTAACACAAACAGCTGCTTATTTTAATGAATGTAGGGTCAGTAATGTGATCTAGAGCAAATACTTGAAGCAAGTTGTTGTTGAAATCCTAGTAATTTGCTGTTGTTCACACAGGTCAATGGATTGCCTGCTTCAGAAGAAGGTAAAGTCATACACCAGGTACTTTGAATATGCTTTTCTCTATCACTAGGCTGTCCTAGCAGCTTGTCACACGACTGAAGAGAGAGCACAAAGACTTCAGCCAGTTTCTACCATGTACAATGAAAAGGGTTTGGTAGAAGGGAATTTGAGAGAAGAGCTAATTGGGAAGAATAAATTCTATGGTGGGAAAGTGGATCTCAGTGGTAAATAAGAGACTTACAGTCTTTATTTGGCATAGTTCCATTATGCTCTACATTCAAAAAAGGATAATTTTGAAAACACAGATGCAGGTGAACGTTCCCTGCAATTCCAGCTGCAATTATAGTTATGATTCTGGCATAAAGCTATTCCTTGGCCATTATGCTTCGTTGTTCTAACAAAGTTACTTGTTCCACTAAGAAAAAAAAAACCTGAAAAAAATTATCTTCCTCAGATCAATAACTTCTTTGAAAATAACAGCTGTGTATAAGCAATAGCTACTATATTTTTAAGAACACTCATATTCTTTCAGGCAGCTGGAAAGGTTATTCTTACTAGTTTCAAATCTAAGATAACAATCTTCACCAGCCACATGAACAGGCCCTGTCTGGAGACAATATCTTTAGCCTACTTTTTTCCCAGGAACATGTTTGAGTGTGGTTTTTGGTTTGGTACTGGAGTTCTCTGATGTGTATCAACTGAAACATAGGAGTGTTTTTTTTATCACTATCATTTGTAGATGTGGTCCAAGTTAGCATTGGGTAAATGTACTACTTGCAAAACAAAATATGAATAAATTCACCTGCTTACTCTGAACTCCTGTTATTCAGTAGCTCCATCTTTTTCCCAGGCTTTTCACTCCATTAACATGTGATGTACCTTTAGTGCATACTATATGAAGATGCAACTCAGTAATAACTTTTTCTTTGACAGAAAGCAATGAAATCACGCTGTTGTGAAGTGGAATAGATTGCAGTCCTGGAGCATGTTGAATTGCAGGCAGGGATCACAGCATCTCCAGCATGCAATGAAAAACCCTTTTTAGATGGCATTCAAAGTGACCTTTCAAGTTGCTACTCCCTGGATATGTCCTTAAGGAATGGAAAAGTAGAAAGGTAGGAAAACAGTAAATGATGAGGAATTGGTGCTACAAAGTGCTCTTCACCTGCTGCTCTCCAGCTCTTTGTCTCTCCCTCAAAGCCTTGCAGGAGGTACTCCTGCCATTTGCTAGAGCTGACATCCACTCCCACTGGGCTGCTGCAGCAGAGACAAGCTCAGAGTAAGCCCTTCTAATGACTGCTGTGTTTGGAGAAAAGAGAGAAAGGTGATAGTCCTTCTGATTTAGTTCTTTGGTGGAACAAGTTATGTCTGAGCAGAGCTCCTGAATTTTTGAAATGAGACTTTGCTTTACCCCCTTACTGTTGTCATTTTTCTGTTCCCAGCTCTTCACCAGCTGACAAAGCCCAAGCTAACATGAATGCACATGCCAAAGGCGATACTGAGGACATGTCATCTCATCTTTTGTGACAAAACCCTCTGTATTCTGAGTATATTGGTAAAATCCTCCTGAATGCAGTGAAAGCTGATAGTGCCCTGAAGATGGGAAGAAGCTCTGAAATAGGTTATTTTATGTTTCTTCAAGAGAAATTTGCAAGGAGTAAATAGATAGGACATATCACACAAAGAGGTTAATTTTAGCACATATAAATGTCTGTATTTTATGAGGCTACAAAAGCAACTTGAGATTTTCTTCTCTGGGAGCCCAGAAATTGAGGCAGCACAAAACAGCCACCTGATCCCTGTTCTTTTACTCTTTGAAGCTAAGCTGAAGACATCCAATTTCAAAAGTAAGTATTGATTTTGGGTGTCCAACTTGAAACTCCTTAAAACTAGAATTCTATAAAAAGGAGTAGTAGATTGAAGGAGGTGGTCTGTCAATTTCTGCAAATCAGACCTTTTCTAAGTGGCTGAAGCTGCTCACCTCAGCATGCTTAGATGAGTAAAGGCTGATGGCAAAATGTAAATGCACTACAAGTAATAACAAAGTACCGCTTATGTGCATTGTATATTTGTGCTTGGTTTTGAAATCAAGAATATTTTCAAGCCATATTAGTACAGAAGTAGAAAATTAAGATTGTTTACCATTTACTGTGAAATCTTTTCTCATTTTGCATCACAAAGGTCAACAAGATTGTGTGAAATCATTTCCAAACACTTCTTCTCAAGCACCAAATATGCATCAAAACAATATATACAATATTTTTAAAATAAACGTTGCCAGATAATCAAGGAGTGAATATTTCACATTTAAAAGGACTTTGCTTCATTAAATTGGTAGGTCATTTAATTGAGAAAAACATAGATAACATTATTTGAAATGTGAAAGATATTTTACATATTGTAACTTTTAATGATATTCTGCTGTGTAATAGGAGTCCATAATTATCTGTCGAAGCCACTGAGTTACCTTTTCTTCTCCCAAAGCTACTCCATAATAAAGTGCTACTGTCATAATAGCTATGCTACTTTTCTCTATGAAATTCTTTCCCACTTGGAAGAATAATAGGTATTGAATATAATTCTAGAGAATCAGCTTCTGTAGAGCTAAAACAGGTGTTTAACTGGAATGGAGTAATGTTTAAAAAGGATTAAAATTGAAACAGGAAGTATTTTGTGCCAAAAATATTGTACTTAAGGTTGCTCATCATCTTAAAGTTGATGTTTCAGACAAAGGCTTGCTTTCATTTGGGTGGGATGATTTCTGTATTTTATTATCCTTTCAAGTACCTACACAGAAATGTTAGAAAGCCCAGCCAAATGGGGGGACACACCCCTTATTTTGGCAATTTTGTGAAAGTGACACCTGGACAAACATCTGGGCAGCTGAATCTGTCAGTGGTAGTGAAAGTCAGCCAGAAAGGTCAGAAATGCTGTAGACAATTGTACTTTGATTTAATCATGTGTTGAGCTTAAAGCTCTGGGGCAGACTGGTTCAAAGAAAGGCAGCAAACATGAGTGGGAATGTGATAAGGTGGAGAAATGAAGACAGTCTATGGAGAAGGTCCCGTTTTGACCTGTCACTGGCAGAATTTAAATGTTGTCCTTCAGCTGCCCAGTCATGTCAACTCATTCCATGGGTGTCCTGGGGGAAAGAATGCAGGTTCTACCACAGGCAGGTGGGTGTGCAGCTGTGGGGCCAGTGCCTGCCAGATTCTCCTTGATGGCTTTTAATATCTGTGGAGGCTTTTTTCCATATTGCACCAGATTTTGAAAAATATGCTCTCTGAAAATAGGGGATCACTTTTCTATACCCAGCTCTGGTAGCAGGTTCTGTTCCTTCAACAGCCAAATAATGGTGTGCATGAAACATTGTTTTAAGGCACAGCAGAGCTGGAGGCAAAGAGACTGAGATGGTGATTTTGCTTTATCACCTTAAAACTGCTTGAAGTCCACAGTGAAATGAAAACATTGGCCTTAAACTCTCACTATCTTTTCATGACGGAAGTTCTTGCAGAGCTGGAGAGAGACTAAGGAGCACAGAACAAACTGCCCTAGCTTCCCTCCACCATTCTGGTTACCTCAATACTTGCTAAAATCTCCATCATGGTTTGTCCTGCTCCACCATGGTGTTCATTTCTCACCTGAAGTGCCATTTGGCTAAACCATGGTGCCACATGGGATGTTTGTGAAGCAGACGCATGGTTTACCTTTACCTTGCTTACTGTTGACAAGCCTCTTGTTGTTTTTAAATTGGCAGAGTATCCTTTCAAGTTGTAGGTAAGAGGGTGAAATGAGTGGTTTTGCACAAGAAATAGATTTTTCTTCATTAATAAGAATTTTTACATTATTTCAGCTTTGTTAGATGAAGAACACAGCCCAGGCCTGAGATCTGACCATATTTACATTTTTGATAGAACTTGATCAGAAATTAAATCCAAAGGCAAAATATAGTCTAAAATGGATGCTCCTTTTAAAGTAAAAGAGTAAAGTAGGCAAGAAATACTTTTTCTGAAAACTGAACTTCTGGGAGACTTTTTTACTCTGATCATCTCTTTTGACCTCAGAGGTGATGTCAGCAGCTTGGCCACTGAGCTGTCACAGGCACTGGCAGGGGTACTTACACTGACTTCACTGCTGCTTGTGCCCACAGGGCAGCCTGGTTCCAGCACAACTCTGCATCACCAAGGCAGGAGTAACCTTGCTCCTAATTAACAGAGAAGCACTACTGTGGCATTACTCATGGAAGAAGAGGCTTCTGCAGTCAGGATGCCTATTTTGAGGTGTGTGCTGCCATGGCTTACTGGTAAGAAGGGCAACCAGCCCTGTTTTTGAACGGATGTGACGTTATGAATGTGGCACATGTCCCAAGAGCTTGGCTTCTGCTCCCCAGCAACCCCAATGGTATGTGACACTTTCCTTCATAGGGTGACAACCGTGTTTCAAATACTTCCACCCCAGCTGTTAAGTTTCTGAAGTTTTTGACTTTCACACCAGCCAAGCAAGTGGACATTCCCCTCGTAAATGGGCGCACAGATTCATTTGCATGAGTTTTCAGTTTTCAACAGGTGGCACTAAAGAGCCAATAAATGATTCTACTCCCAATCTCCAGCATGCAAACTCCTGGGCAGACACTTTTATATATGTTTATCTATTTAAATATGGCATTATAATTCCAACATAATTAGTCATATAATTGAATTGCATGACCACATCCATCCAAGACATTTGCATGTACAATTAATCAGGACTTATCTAAAAGCACTCTTTTTGTTCTCTGTTTCCTACAAGTTAGATTACTCATGGATGGATTAGGTGCTGATTTCATTTTGAAAATGTCAAAATACATACACCTGGAGAAAAATAAGTCTGCAAAATCGGTAAGCAACAGACTGGCAAAGAATTCTTTTTCTTTTCCTTTGTATTTTTATAATGCTACCAAAGGCCAATGCTGTAGACCATGGCCAATGAGGCCCAGACTTGCTGTAGTCCTAGAGAAGTAAAAGTCTGTACAATCTTCTTCAGACTTCTTCATTTCAGCAGAAAGAGGATTTTAAAACACAGAATGGCTTTGCATATACTACTAGGATTCAATCCTCTTTCAATGTAATTTTTACTTAAAATGACGAGTTTGAAATGGCTACAATACATTTGTCAACTTGAATTCTTGGAAAATAATGGTCAGAAGAAGAAACAATTAAAGACACCCTTGGGAAACTGCCTTGTTTTCATGCAAAACACTTTCATCCATCTCAGTTGCAGGAGCAAATGGAGATCCATCTTGAGATGTGTTCTGCCATGACAAATGTGAACTAATATACTATGAATGGCCCAGAAACAAAAAACGAGCTTTGAAGAAGTGTCCAAAATTATGACAATGAACCAAAATACCTCAGAATCATGAAGGGTAATATGGCTTTGGTTTTTTTTTTTTTTCTTTT